>CM053587.1:160820366-160882266 GCA_028646515.1 Pseudochirops corinnae | reverse complement strand
GTAACTGAATAGGTAACTGATGGAATGGTCAGATGCTGGAAGCCGTCTGCTGATCTGTTTTTCTGTTTGTTTGTGACTTCTGTTTGTATTCTCTGAAGTTCAGGGTGCTGACTTTTCCCCCTGAACTAGGTAAATGATATGTTTGATTAAAGTAAGATTGTTAACCCATTTTGAGTTGCTTTCCTTTAGAAAAGTAGATCTAAGAACCTGTGCTAGTAGCCGCCCTAGGTATGCTAGGGTGCTTGCTGTTACAACTAGAAGATATATTATATCTTCCAAATAAGGAACTTATTAACAAACATTTGGAATTTACCTAAATTGGTAAGCTGGGAAACATCTGCACTTGGGTTTCCTTATTTTTTTTTTTTTGGCTCTGTAGAGCAAAACATTTTCCATAAATCTATTTAAAGTATAGGAGTACAAGTCCAGTTAAGTCAGGGTGGCCCTCTTCACCCCACACCTCCCCATTATAATAGCATTCTAATTGATCTCCCTAATTCAGATCCCCACCCTCCATCTATTCTGTACTGAGCTATAGAGTTGATTTTCCTAAAGCACAGGTCTGACAATACAATTCCCCTGTCTTATTTAATGAATATCAGTTGTTCACTATCACTACTAGAATCAAACATACAATCTTACACTTTCCTCCCTTCCACATATTTTATGATCCAGCAGTATCAGCCTCCGTGTTTTCTTGCACAAGACAATCCATCTCCCAAGTTTACATATTTTCTCACTCCCCGAATTTTTACTTCTTCATATCCATCTTCTGGCTCCCCTGGTTTACCTCAAGTCTCAACTAAAATCCCACCTTCTTCAGGAGGCCTTTCCTATTCTCCCTTAATGCTAATACCTTCCCTCTGAGATTGTCTCCAATTAATCATGTCCTAACTTGTTTGTACAGAGGTATTTGCATATTATCTTCCCCTTTGATTGTGAGCTCCTTGAAGGCAGAGACTGTTTGTGCCTTTCTCTGTATTCCCACTGCTTAAGATAATACCTGGCATACAGTAAGTACTTAATAAATGCCTCTTGATTGACTTACTTTACCCCAACAGAAAATAAAAATCTGCTAGAAAATGTGGTTCAGGATTAAAAAAAAAAAGAGAACAAAGTTATTCATAGGCTACTCAGAATGCTTCTACCTACAGAGAATTAATACTTCTGCAAAAATAGAGTCAGAAGGCACTAGACAAGGCAAGCAACATGTTGTTATTCATGCATTTCCAGTCATGTCAGACTTTTTGTGATCACATTTATGGTTTTCTTGCTAAAGATACTAGAGTGGCCCGTGTAATGGTAATGGAAATTTGAAGATCTTCCCTGCCCCCAATAGGCTGAATGTAATCACATGGAACCTGTGGTGGGAGGAGTTTGCTGAAGAGTGGAGCAGAGCTCACAGGAAGCTGGGAATCAGAGTAGTTATGATGTGGTATAGGGTTAGGGTTAGGGGTGCTCGGGACCCCAAAATACCAACATGCCAGGTCCTGCCAAACGAATTCCACTCAAGTCTACTCTCAGCCAAAGAAAAGCAAAGTTTATTAAACATTCGCCGTATTGGGTAGACTCTTAAGGAGCCTAGGTATCTGTGACGCTTGCATTGGGCAAGCTGGCCAGAGCAAATCTGACACAGAGTAAGCCTGTGCTAAGTCATTCTATGGCACTCTTACACACATGGGAGCAAGAAGGGGTCTTATATACAGAAAGGTTGTGGGAGGAATCTAGGGGTGGTCTGGAGGAGGAGTTTGGGGAGGGTCTCCAGGAGGAGTCAGATGAGGTCAGACTCCAGTAAGGAGTGATTAAGGGTGGGAAGTTGCTGGACAAAGGAGGGCTAAAGACTTGAGCAGAGCCACAACTTAAGGCCCATGGCCTCAGGCAAATGTCTTACATGGGAAGATTCAAGGAGAGCTCAATGGGGCTCCCAGAGCCTACACCTCATCATTTAGAAACTGGAAGGAGGAGAGGCCACATCCGAGGGACACAGCTAGGCTTGTGAGTAAATGTTGGTTTGTGGGAAGGCTAAAGGATTCTGTGGCTCTCTATGCTATTACGGTTTATTAACTACTTCGCTACTATGATGGAACTGATTACTGGTTTCAGGATTAAGTTTTCTGGTGTCTGAATAAATGTTTTCCTTCTGTCTTCTATATGGAGAGTCTGTTATATTTTGTGATCAAGTACTATGTTGGTATGTTTATAAGGACTGTTGGCACTGTGACTATTGCATTGGCACTATAGTTGTCATTTCCTTCTCCAGCTTATTTTACAGATGAAACAACTGAGGCAAACAGAGTTAAGTGATTTGGTCAGGGTCATACAACTAATAAGTGTTTGAAGCTAGATTTGAACTCAGGAAGATGAGTTTTCCTGACTCCAGGCCCACTGCACCAGTTAGCTGCCTGGCAAGCAACACACAATATAACGAAAAATCATAATGGGCAGTATATAACAATTGATGTGAAGGTTGTTTCCCCAATCAGCTGTCTCTTTTCAGTGACTCTACCAATTAATTATAGCAAAAGGCAAATTCAACACCAAATTAGAAGGAAGAGTAAAGGTGAGATGACAATGCATGAAAATGCAACAGCTACAACCTCACATATTCAAGTAAGCTATTAACATTGAAAAATGTGAAATGATTAAAGGTAAACATATTGATTCTGATTATTACCATTTATAACAAAAATATTTCTAAAGTAAAGCCATAAACATAATGAAAAACCTGTTAGAAAGTCAGAAACCAACCCAGCTTGCAAACACTTCATGTCCTTGCCAAGTAGAGAGACATGGCATCTAAATACAATATCAATTTAGAATATAAATTATTTTGTAAAACACTATGTTGAAGAGTAGTGGAAGATTATGAGAAATATCACCTCACAAAATAGCAAAAAGCATTGGAAGAGAAAAAGCATGTCTCTAAAAAGCATGAGTGGAGATTTAACTAAGCCAGCTCATCTCAAGAGCATTTAGAGTTGAATTGTGAGAAGAAGGAAAATAGGCAAAAGGAAATGGGTTTTTCTGCATTTCTATGGTGATTTATTTTCATTAATTAGAGACAATAGAACTACTACTTTTGGATGCTAATGCATCAGTGCTATACTCTGAGGCAGAACTGGTACTTGAGAAGATGAAGTAGGGAAAAGTAAAAGGAACAGAACAAGCACACACAGAAGAAATTCATGCTCCAGGCAACACAATTTGGAAAACACAGAGTCAATTTAGGAAGTCTCAAAGAGGGGAAGATACCAAACACCTGGGAATGGGGGAAGGAGAAGCAAGGACAGGATTATTAGACCTCCAAAAAGTAGTTAAAATACATCAGAATGACTGACCTCATATATCTTCTTTTTAATCCAGGTAATGCCTTTATAAGAATAATCTGAATGTGCATCAAAGTTATTCTTGATAAAAACATGTTAAAGGAACAGGTTTGTTTTCACCAGTGATTTATTACAACTGGTCACCACTTCCCAGTTATGCAGACAAGATAAGATAGCCCTGAGTTTTGTGTTAATTCTCAAATATTTGACTAGATAAATATTCAACCTTAAACTTTCTTCTTTGACAAAGTAACTGTCATTCATATAGTAAAACCATACAAGATTCCTAGATAGACACAATAGAGGTAACTTTGTTCGATGATTCTTTGAGTAAGGCTATTGGGAAAGGCATAAGACTCGAGTATGTATACTTAGCAAAGTTGTTTACCACTGTCAAGGAGGATGTCAGTGTACAGATGGAAGAAGGATTCTCTGTAGATGATGAGTTGGATGAACAGTTCATTTAGTTAGTCCATCAGTCCATGTGTCTTGGACAGGCACTGCAAATGGACACTGAGCTGGTCCCAGAATTTAATATGGGAAAGATAAGAGGTTGGATAGCACTTCAAGGATCCAAAGTCACTGTTTCCTGACACAAATATCTATCTTTTTAATACCATTATTTTCCTAGTGATGTTTTATGACTAGACATCTCAGAATACTATAGTATCTGATGGTCTGAATTGTGGATAACCCAAAGGTGAGATGCGTGGTGAGTATAGGCAGAGTCAGAATTCTGGTTCTGGCATTTAACACATGCTTGACTTTGGCCAAGTCACTTCACCTTCCTGGGCCTCAATTTCCTCATCTGTGAAACAGGAATTGGACCAGATGACCTTCAAAAGTTCTTTCTGGCTCTTTTTTTCCAGAGAATACATTCTGCTGTAATATGGTGGAAGGAGTGGAACATAGAGCTATTTTAATGTTCACATTACAATCTTGTACAGATAGGTATTGATTTGCCATTTCCCTATTTCCTTTTGGCATAAGTGTATTTTAAAGGAAATCCTGCAATCAAAGGTAGAACATAAAACAGATGAATTTTTTACTTTTAATTATATTAATTTTTCAATTGCCTGGATTCCCTTAGATTATATTTTCCTTCATTCTTTTTTGTTTCTTTATAATCAGTAAACTTTAATTTCTGACCTTCTGTCATATAATTTCTGTCAATAGACTCTATTGATTTTGTCAATAATGGTTTATTTTACTTTAAAAATATATTTCTGCTTGCTTACCTAAAGGTGAGGCTTTCTATCCCCACTCAATTTATTATATACAAAGAAGACCTAAGCAACTGGATTGAGTAAATCGATTAATAAAATTAGGTATGAACAATTTCTTAATAAATTTGGGAGAAATGAAGTGTTTTGAACATTGGATGAAGACAGGTAAACCACACAAGAAATGTCTTATGAGAAGCTGAAAGAATCAATCAAATCTATGTATCAACCTATGTTGATAGATAGATTAAATCAACCTATGTATAACACAACAAACCAATTCAAAATCATTCATTTCAGCAGTAGGTCAGCTGAGTGGTGGTTGGATCCCACAGTAAAAGACTCCTCAGTGAGAACTGACTTTTTTTGAGGGAGAGGAGAGTTGAAAGAATCAAGTTTCTTTCCTTTTCCCATCCCATTGTTCATATAGCAACCTTGTAAATTATAAAAGTTTGGAATACTTGGAGTCCACCAGACAGAAATGTTTCCTTAGCACATTACTGACTGATTAGAGTGTCTGTATAAGGAGCTGAGAGACAAATAGAAGATAAACTAGGTAGAAGAAAGGCAGCTTGAGAACCCTTGGAGATGACAAGAGAATTATACTTAAGGGAGAATTCATGAAGAGTCATGAAGGGAGGAAAAAACTTTCAGCAAACAGGAATTGTGAGTTTATCCTTTGGACATATGTGCTCTCTAGTTTGAGCCCACTCTCCCCAGTACCAATATGTGTGCAAGGGAAGTGTGTACCTTTCCTCATTTTTTGAAGGGGAGGAACTTTTTCTATAACAACTATCCTTGCTATGCCTTCTCAGCTAATTACTATCTAAAAGCTCATCAAATTCTGTGAGCTGATTGTAATGGGGCACTCACCAGATGGAAGCTTATGAGCAACAGTATTAGAAATCACCAGTGACCCAAAAGGTTATCCTAGAAATCCTAAAGGGAGAAATAGACAATTATACTCTACAGATCCAACCTGCCAGCACAAGTGATATTTAGAAAAGCAGACCCAGAGGGGTACTACACTTATAACCCTAAATCTTGTATTGGAAATAAGAAAGATGTTTTTAGGAGAAAAGGAAAATTTAAGAGAATGAAAACTAAAAAGGCTGAACATAAAATTACAAGTTTGGAAGGGACCTCAAAGACCACTTAATACTATCCTAAATCATGTTGTGTCTAAAATAACTCTGAAAAGTGGTTATCCAGCTTCTTTTTAAATACATGTAGTGATAGGGAACTCACTATCTGTTGTGTCAGCTCATTCCATTTTGGGAGCACTCAGATTATTAGGATATTTTGTTTTGAACTAAAATCTAATTCTATTCAACTTCTTTCCATTTATTACATATATTCATCCATTCATTCCATTCATTATCATTCATTATATATCTTTCCTTCTAAGACCTAGCAGAATATGTTCTAAATCTTCTTCTTTATGATAACCACTTAAATATGTGAGAATAGTTATGTTCCACTGTAATGGTAATGGTAATTTGAAGATCGTCCCTGCCCCTTAATAGGCCTAAGGAAATTTGAAGATTTTCCCTGCCCCTTAGTAGGCTGAATATAATCACATGGAGTCTGTGGTGGGAGGAGTTTGCTGAACAGGTGGAGCAAGAAGGGTGAAGCAGAGCTGAGAGGAGGCTGAGAGTCAAAGCAGTTAGTTGAGAGGGAGAGAGAGGATGCAGACAAGGAGACAGCTGGGATTACAAGTGTTTGTTTGTGGGAAGACCCAAACAGGGGGAAGGCTTTGGGATGGTGTTGCTTCCTGCAGTGATAAAATGTATTAACTTCTTTGTTGTTATGATGGATTGGGGTTTCTGGTGTCAGGATTTGGCTTTCTGTTGTTAGGATTCGACTTTCTGGTGTCTGAATAAATGTTTTGCTTCAATCTTCCATATGGAAAGTTGTTATATTTTGTGACTCAGAACAATACTGGCATATTCATACTTGCCATCAGTGTTGTGAATGTTGCCTTGGTGATATATCCCCCTAAATCAACATTTTACCAGTTTATTTGCTTTTTTTTTTTGGAGGGGGAGGGCAGGGCAATTGGGGTTAAGTGACTTGCCCAAGGTCACACAGCTAGTAAATGTTAAGTGTCTGAGGCCGGATTTGAACTCAGGTCCTCCTGACTTCAGGGCCGGTGCTCTACTCACTACACCGCCTAGCCGCCCCCATTCTACCAGTTTAAATATCCTCAGGTCAGCCCTTCAATCTATCCTTATATGGCACTCTCCTGGTCATCTTCATCTAGACACAGTATAGTTTGTTAATACTTTAATAGTTCAAAAATGGATGATTTAGTTGATGTGGGTAATAAAATCCAATAAAATCTAATCAAGGCTCTGCAAGGGAAAAATGGATTCTGATAACTTAGGGATTTGGGGGAGGGGAAGGTGGTCCAGTGTAGAAAGTGTGAATGAGAGTAGCATGTCTCCCCCTCCAGGTTGACATCAATCTACATGTCAATACATTTGGCATCGATGTAGTCGATCAGTTTCAAAGCCACCTTATAGTTATATGATTTCATCTAAGGGTTGGCAAACTACGGCCCAAGGGCTAAATCTGGCCCACTGCTTATTTTGTAAAATTAATTTTTAAATTTTTATTCCATTTATTTATTCATTCATTAGTTTATTTAAACTCTGCTTCTTTTTGTATAACTTTTGTATGGCTTTACATTTTTTAAAATATAAAAACCATTATTAGCTCCTGCACCCTATGCAAACAGGTGTTGGAGTTGGATTTGGTCCTTGAACCATAGTATACCAGTGCCTGATAGTCTGTGGTTCTCCATCTGGTTCATAAGGACATATGCATTATAGCCATTCCCTGACCAACTGAGAGAGTATTGCTATCAAAAAAGGAAAGAGAGTTTCCTTTTGTTTGTTCTTAGTGAAGCCATGCTAAATCATGGTGATCACTCTATTCCTTTGTAAGTGATCACAAGACTTCCCTTTAATTATGTGTTTGATCATTTTGTTTAGCTCATCTGTCAGTAGTTGGAAATACCTAATTTCTTCCACTTTTAAAAAAATGGGACTTTTGCTCATCTCCAGCTTTCAGCATTTTTCCTATTTACTACAATTCTTTGAAGATCATTGACAGTGGTCTGGCAGTGACACCCTCAAATTCTGTCATTAGCATGGGATTTACTTAATCTGTTAGGTGATTTGAATTAGGTGCTCCTCCCTTATATTGAGTTTCAATTATCTGTTAATCATTTTATTCTGTACTTAAAATAAATAAGCCCAATATGATGGGATTTGTGTAGTTTGTGGGTCACCTAATACAACTTCCTCATTCTCTAGATGAGAAACCAGGCCCGGAGAAGTTTGATGACTTACCTCCATCAAGGTCTATTTAAAAACCTCATACTTTATATAACGTTTTATTTTCCAGTTCTTTAGTGCATGCATCATGTGCCATTTTGTAATGACATTTTACTGTATAAATGATCTATGGTACATACTAGATTATAAATTTCATGAGGGCAGGGATTTTAGGTCTTTCCTAAAACTTGTATGTTCTCTGCCAGGGCTTAGAATAGTATTCTGGGCACAGTAGGAGTTTAAAGATAATTAAATAAATGAATGAGTAGATGCAATAGTATCAAACTCCAGTAGAAGTAGAACTCCAGTAGAAATCCCAGAGACTAACCCATACATATGGATCTCTGCAGGTGCATATTGACTTAGAAAGCCACACCTTAGCCTTATCTATGTTTTATTGAATTATTAATTTTGTTAAATATTTTCCAATTATACTCTAATCTGGATCAGTTTGTACTTAGGAATATTATTGGCTACATGCCACCAAGGGGCTCTGTATTTAATGCCTTTGCTCTGTTCTGAATACCCCTTATTGTTTTATCATCTAATCTAAATCTCTGCAACTTTTCTGTACAATGGGAAAAGCATCAGAGACTTTCTTAATTATTGTGACTTTCTAAATGGGGTTAGAAACTGAGGTTTCTGGATGCAAAGCATATAGAAATGTATGTTTTTGAGGGAAAACAGAATTTTGTAAAGAAAATGATAACAAACAGACATTTCTCAGTATTAGGACAATTGAAGGAAATGTGTTTGTGTGTATGCATTTATATGTGTATATGTATACATAGGCAGAGGGTACAGGGTGAGTTGAATATGAAGGGCTGATATCTAAAACATAAAATTAAGAGGTGAGAGAGAAATATATTGGGAGAAGGAGAAAGGGAGAGATAGAATAAAGGAAATTATCTCACATAAAAGAGTCAAGAGAAAGCTATTACAATGGAGGGGAAGAGCAAGAAGGTGAAAAGGAATGAGTCAAACTTACTCTCAGTGGATTTGGCTTAAGGAAGGAATAACACACACACACTCCATTGGGTATCTTACCCTACAGGAAAGTAGCGGGGAAGGGAATAAGGAAGGAAGATGATAGAAGGGAGGATAAATTGGGGAAGGGGTAGTCAGAAGCAAGCACCTTTGAAAAGGGACAGGGTCAAAGGAGAAAATAGAATAAATGGGGGGGCAGGATAGGATGGAGGGAAATATAGTTAGTCTTTCACAATATGACTGTTATGGAAATATTTTGTATAACTACACGTACATAACCCATATTGAATTGCTTGTCCCCCCAGTAAGTGAGGAGGGAAGAAGGGAGAAAATCTGGAACTCAAAGTTTTAAAAACAAATGTTAAAAATGTTTTTACATGCAACTGGGAAATAAAGATATACAGGCAATGGGGTATAGAAATGCATCTTGCCCTACACGAAAGTAAAGGGGAAGGGGGTAAGAGGGAGGATGTGGGGATAGAAGAGAGGGTAGACTAGGGAAAGGGGTAATCAGTATGCTTATCATCTTGAGGTGGGGATAGGGGAGAGATGGGGAGAAAATTTGGAACTCAAAATCTTGTGGAAATGAATATTGAAAAGTAAAAATAAATAAATTCTGAAAAAAATACCTACAGTATGCTCCTTATGTGTAGTATAGTAATCATATCAAAAAAAAAAAAAGAAAATTTGTGAGCATGGGATCATAGTGAAGCTGTTTTCCTTTCTAAATACTTAACAAACATCCATTTGATTGGTTTTAGAATTTTGTCTACAATCAAAGTCAAGCTTACTGTCCTATAGCACACATATACTAGTCTTGGTGACTGAAAATACAAATAATAATCCCTCAATTCTGTAGTCCTTTTCCTATTATTTATGATCTCCCAGGGATCACTGATGGTAGCTATCAAATTACACTCAGTGTCACGGTCTGTCCAAGACAAGTTACTTGAACTAATTTAGGGGAATAGGTTTTCCTTTACTATATTATCTTGGATATATGACATCCTTGTAAACTATTATTGTTCCTCCCTTTGCTGTTTAAAGGTAAACTTTGGCAGAGAGAAGAAAAATAATGTGAGTGGTTTTACCTTCATAGAATCTTAAAGCTGGAGTTAGAAAGGACTTCAGCATTCATTTGTTTCTCATTTTTCAGTTGAAGAAAAAGATGTCCTAAGGTTAGTGACTTACCCAAGGTCACACATATAGGAAGTGATAGAGAGAGGATTCGAATGAAGGTCCTATGACTCCAGTCCTCTTTCCACTGTACCACTTCTATCCTTCATCCATTATTGCATGCCAACCCAAAATGAGCAATGATCCTATCCCTTTTTTCATCTTCTTTTAGCTGGCATTGTTTGAAAAAAATCTTTTTTAAAATGTTTTTTAACATTTATCACTAGCACCAATTCATTCTGAACTTTAGTGTTATGGTGTTGGGTTTTTTTGAACTTTTAGTTATGGAACCAAAGTTTAAATCCCATTTGCTATATGCCTTACCTTAGTCAAGTCATTTAATTTCTTGACTCTTCCACCACAAACCCACCTCAAGCTATCATCTTATAGCTCTCCTTCCATTCTTTTCCTTGGAAAACTCCTGGAAAAAACTATTAACACTGATTGCCCCTATTCCTCCTTCTCTCTTTTCTAACCCTTTTGCAACCTGACTTCAGTCCTTGTCTATTAAATGCAACTGCTTTCTCCAAAGCGAGTGTTCTCCCAGTTACCAAAACAAGTGGTCTTTTCCCAGTCCTCATCTTTTTTGACATCTCTGCAGCATTTAAAACTGTTAATCACTCTCTTGTCCTGGTTATTCTCTCTTCTTTGGGTTTTCATGATAATGCTTTCTCTTGGTGTTCCTATATTCCTTTTTAGTCTCCTTTGCTGAATCAATCTCCCAAATCTGAACTGTGGGTATACCCTTCATATATTTATATACTCTTGGCCACTGAATCAGCTTCCATGGATTTATATAGGTGACTCAGTTCTATATTTTCTCCTGCATTTATGTCTGAGCTTCTGTTCTACCTCACCACTCACCTGTTGGAGTTTTCAATCTTGATGTCTCACAGGTATCTCAAAACTTATCATGACCAAACTGGAATTCACCTTTTCCCCCAGTCCGCTCATTTTCCAAACTCCTCTGCTTCTCTCTAGACCACTGTCATATTCCAGGTACACAGATTCCATGTTTGGAATTCCATGTGTTGTCCATGATTCTTTATTTTCCCTTACCTCAAATACTCAACCAATTGCCAAATCTTATTTTTTTTCTTTCCATGATGCCTCTTGCATTAGCCTCCTTTTCTGTACTCCCACAACCATTACTTTCATTCAGATCTCAATCATTCTTGACTGAACTATGACAATATCTTCTAAACTGGTCTCCCAGCTTCATGTCTCTCTCTATTCCAATCCATCCTTCAATCAGCTGCCAAAATGATTTCCTGAATTCTGACCATGTCAGTCTTCTATTGTATATGCTCTAGTCACTCCCCATTTCCCCTAAGATAAAACACCTCTGTTTGCCATTTAAAACCCTTCATAACTTGTTCCCAACCTACCATTTTAAATATTTTTACACATTATTCTCTTTCATGCACTTCATGTTTGAGCCAAATTGGCTTTCTTGCTATTTTTCACATACAACATTCCATCTGCCTTTATTGTGGCCATTCACTATATTTGGAATGCACTCCTGACCTCCACCTCTTGGAATTCCTAGTTTCCTTCAGGAATTCCCTTTCTCTCCCCATTTGCTAGGGACTCCTACAAAATGGAGTATTACTAATACATACATACATACATACATATATATGTGTGTACACACACAGACACACACACACACACCATTCTGCATGCCCAGAAAAGATATTATTGGGTAGTACAAAGAACTTTGGATATGGAATTATAACACCTGATTCCAAATCCCAACTTTTCTATTTCTTAATCATATGACTGTGCAAGTTACTTAAATTCACTGGGCCTCAGTTTCCTTGTTTGCAAAATAAGGGGATTAGTGTAGATGGTCTCCAAGGAACCTTCTGACTAAAAGCTCTATCAGATTCCTTCCACATTCTCACTTCCTGACCTTCAAAGATCAGTTCAAGTACCAACTCACTCTATAAAGGTACTGTAATCTCCCCAGCTAAAAGTGACCTCTCCCTCCTTGGATCCCTAAAGTATTTTATTGTACCTCTTCTATGTATTTATTTAGTCACATCCTGCATTATGTTATAGCTATTTGTGCCTATCCCATTTTATTCCTCCCCAACACTAGATCATAAATTCCATGAAAGGAGTTTAACTGGGTTTAATTTTTTCATCTTTGCATCTCTAGTGGTGCTTAATAAATATTTGTTGAATTAAATTAAAAATATCTAACCAAATGTTTAACTTCTGGTAATATATCTTGTAAAATATTTGGCACTCTAAAGTACTCTCCCCCTTCAAATGACAAGTTGCATGGTTAAATGATAAAAGAGCATGTACAATACAAGTGAAAATAAAATAAAGCAGAAAAAAGATAAAGTAAGAAAAACTTTAATTACTGCACTTAGGTCAGCAAGTTGGCAAGGCAACAATGAAGCGAGTAAAGGATGGTTGGGTTAGCAGAAGATGTCACTAACATTGCTAAGAGCCTGAATTCATTTGTCTTTCTGGTAGTCACAAAAGAAACACAGAGTGACACCTCAGTGTCTGGGATCTATTTTCCTAATTGCTGAAAAGGGGCTGTACCAAATGGAAAACATTTTGCCATTATATATATTATATTTGCAATTATCAATATTAATAGTTGCCATAGCACTTGGTTCAGATTAAGGATAGGAGCAATAAAAGACAAGAGGATAGATAATGTAATTTTCATACTTTAGAAAGAAACAGGGGAGGATTCTAGATGCCACCTGTAAAGCTGATTTGTGTTCAAGGGAAGATTGGAAATATGAATAAGAGGGCATGATTAAAGGTGGGCCTGTGGTTATAAATTGCTTTCGTAATGGTGATGAAGGAGGCTGACATATAGTATAATAAGAAGATAGGAATGCCAGCATCAATTTTTATTAGTGTCATGAACAACATATAGTGTATTTAAATTAGCTTCATTTGTTTTAGTACTTTGGTAACCAGTGGCTTCAGAGACATTAAAATCTTACATATATACATTATTGTAAGATATAGATGTCTTACACAGATGTACGCGTGTATATGGGCATATGTGTGTATATCTATATCTGTCTATCTATATCTCTCTATAAAGATCCAATTAAATTACTACTGATCTTTTTGTAATGCCCAGAACTGGCAGTCTGAGAGAACACAATGGTTTGAAATATATTCAAATTTCAGGGAAACTTTGGACTTTTTCCATAAACAATTCACTAATTGTGTTAATGTCATACATAAGAAATTGGATTAAGTTTATTAAAATGGTACACTAAAAAGAGAGCAGACTTCTAGGTAACTAGCTACATGTGTGTTTTCCTCCCAAAATTATTAATGATGAGATTTTAAAATTTCTATCTGGGTTATTTAATAATCCATATCTGTCCATTTTAGAATAATGTTCTCTTTTCAGCATATCAGGATAGCTAACAATAATTGTGATAGCTAACATTTATATAGTACTTATTATATGCCGGGCACTGTGCTAAATGCTTTATAATTATTATTTTACAAGAACCCTGGAATGAAGTGCTATTATTATTCCCATTTTACAGATGTAGAAGATGAGGCAAACTGAGGTTAAGTGACTTGCTTAGGGTCACACAGTATATGTCAAAGGCTGTATTTGAACTCAGATCTTTCTAACTCCAGGCTCAGCACTCTGCCCACTGTGCCACCTATCTCAACATTGTAGAAATGGAAAGGACTTTATAAATTATCTAAGTTTTTCTTTTTTTTTGGTGGAGTCAGAGTTTAATGACTTGCCCAGAGTCGCTCAGTAAGTGTCAAGTGTCTGAGACCATATTTGAACTCAGATTCTCCTGACTTCAGGGCCAGTGCTCAATCCACTGTGCCACCTAGCCGCCCTTTATGGTATCAGTCTTAATGATAGGAATCCTCCTTCAAATGTGAATCCCCTTTATAGTATCTCCGACAAGTGGCTATCTATTGATTCTTTACTTGATAACTTCTAATGATGGGGAATATATTAGGAAGCTTGAGATGACAGAAATTACATTGCACCTGGAGTAAGAAGATATAGGTTCAAATTCCATCATGACCTTTAACTGCCTGTCTGACCTTTGTTAAATCATTTCATATCCCTTGGCCTCTGTTTCCTCACCCATAGAATGAGGGGGTTGGAATCTATAATCTCTGAGGTCTCTTCTAGATCTGAGTCTTATGATCCTATTTGCTGAATCAGATCATTTCATCTTCGGACAAATCTACTTGTTAAAAAGCTCTTTTTTTTCTTTTTCTTACATTGAGCCATAGAGCCTTAATGCCTCTAGCAGAGGTTAACCTGGGGTCCATGAACCTGCTTTTCAAATGCTTGGATAATTGTATTTCAATATAATCCTTTCTATCTTGTTTTCTGCATTTAGAAACCTTTTTGTCCTGAGAAGGGGTCCATAAGCTTCGTCAGACTGCAAAAGGGGACCATGGCACAAGTCAAAAAAGCTAAGAACCTTTGGTCTACAGGATAAAACACAAACTCCTAATCTGGCATTTAAGTCCTACTACAATCTGATTTTCCCTCGGATTTTCAGCCTAATTTCATGTACACCTGTACTCCTCATTAAACATTCTATATTTTAGGAAAACTGGACTTCTAGGTATTCTGTGAACTCAGCCTTATCATTAAATGTACACATCTGTACATTTATACAGGACATCCCTGTCACTTTACTGGGCTTCAAATATGACTTTACATTTACCAATAACTCACCCAAGCATGCATTGAGTGTCTAGCATGTGCCACACAAATCCTTTGCCAAATGCTAAGGCTACAAAGGCAAAATGCAACACTGCTTGCCTCCAAGGAAATCATATTATACTGGGGAAGAAAAAAAAATATGTATGCACAAATAAGGATAGATAGACTAAATACAAAGACATTTTTTGGAGTCAGGGAGAACATTGGCTCTAGGGGAATCAACCTCCTGTAGAAGATGGCACTTGAGCAGGACTTTGAAGGTACATACGGATTCTGCAAGGCAGTGGTGAGAAGGCAAAGCATTCCAGGCATAGAGGACTGTTTCTGTAAATGTCTAGAAATCAAAAAAAAAAAACCCACAATAGAACATATACAGAGCCATCAGTGGGTCAATTTGGCTACAGGGTGTGATGGTAAATTTTTAATAACCATCTCTCTGAAAAATAGTATACAAAACATACTTTTACATTTGGTAGGTATTATTAACACTTTTCCATCATTGTCTTAGGTCTAGACATTCAACAAAGCAATAGAGCCCCAATTTGCAGCATTTGCTGATTTCTGAGGTATAAATGTTCGCATTGAAATTTTAATAACTGGCTTCTGGGAGCCAGGATTAAACTGGTTCTAGCATATCATTGGTTTGCCCACAATTGAGGCATCACTTTGTAAAGAGAAGTTGGGTTGAAGCTGTGGGACTTTAAATGCCAGACAGAGGCAGTTGTATTTTATTCTACAGGCAATAGGGAGCCACAGAAGCTTACTGAGTAGGCCAGACCCATTAGTTCTCATTTTGTCCTTTAGAGTTATAGCAGTATAGTATGTTGGGAAGATGAATTTTGAGTCAGAGGATCTGGGTTTGAACTGTGGTTCTGCCATGTACTATCTCTGAGTCTCTGTGTCTCAGTAAAATGGTGCAGTTAGAATAGACAACCTTCAGATTTCCTTCTAGTTCCAGATCTGTGATCCTATGTTTTCACTTGAAGACAGCTCTTATGCCCCCATTCCCTCCCCCAAATTTTCTTGTCTAGGCTAAATGCTCCCAGATGCCTCAACTGGTCTTTTAATGACATGCTTTCAAGTGCCCTCACCATCCTAGTTACCTTCCTCTGAACACTCTCCAGATCATCAATGTTCTCCCTGGAATATGGAGTGAGGATCAAATGAGATTACACACATACACATATGAGTATATGTATATATATATATATATATATATATATATATATATATATATATATATATACACATATATACAATGGACATATATGTATACACATATATAATGTTTCAGAAATCATAAATGGGTCCAGATTGGGTCCAACCAAGTACAATAAGACTCTTAGTTTCAAGCATTTCCTCTTAATGCAACCTGAGGTCAGATTTATTGTCTGCCCTATCATGGCAGTGATCTATAGCTTCCATCAACTCATTGTGAGTATATACTATAAAGCATCTTGTACAGTTTTATCATATACTAAGCTCTTCTTTGAAGAACTTTGGAATTGATTGCATGACATGGGAGACACTGGCATAAGATTACCAGTATGCCATGGCCTCATCAAAGAAGGTGCTATACTCTGAGCAAAGCAGAATTGATGTAGCTCAAAAGAAACACAAGATGCACCAATTTAGAGAATTCACCCCAAATATTCACATGGACTATTTAAGTTCATATTGGTCTGGTTGATCACAATCTGACATACTATAACTTGATTCTAACAGTGATGTCATCTTGGTCCTCTTCGAGAACAAAGCACAACAACCAACCCAACTGAGGAATTTCTTAGCAGTCGGGCCCAAGAGCTAGGTATACAACCGACTGAGAAGAGAAGGAATTTCCATAGATCAAATCATAGTAACCAAGTTCCTCATATATGGAGGAGGGGAAAGATATAATGTCTCTCAGAAGGCAGACTTTCCTGGTATAAGAAGGAAGTGCTAGATCCATCACTATCCCTTTGTGGAAAAATCCTGTCCTTGAATCCCTCATAGAAGGCTTTGTCCACTAAAGCTGTTGACTCCAAAAATGACAATAGCCTTACTTAAGCCATCCTTTGGAGCCAAGTCTTGAAAAGTCAGATGTGTTATACACAAATGAGAGGAGTCACTCACTCTGGTAAAGTTTTCAGTATAGAGGAACAAGCCAATCAAGACATTCTTGTACTTGGTGGCTTGGTGGAGAGTGTTAGAGTCAAGAAGACTCGAGTTCTAATCCTTCTTCAGGTACTTACTAGTTGCAAGACCTTAGACAAGTCACTTAACTTCTCTCAATCTCAGGTTCCTATCTATAAAATGAGGATAATAGTAGCACCTATCTCCTAAGGTTGTGAGGATCAAATGAGATTACACACACATACACACATACACACACATATATGCACATATATGCAATATACATATATGTATACACACATATAATGTTTCGGAAACCTTAAAGTGCTACAGAAATGGTAACTATTATGATTATCACATGAATTGAATTGTACCATTTTCAACATGCAATCTTTCTATAAATTATTTCTAAAATTAGTTAAATACCATTGAATACTTAAAATCAACTACAGATTTAAAATGAATAGTAATACAATCAAAATTTATAAGCTTAAGCAGTGGTTTTCAAGCAGTGACATCCAAAGACATAATATTTTGTCATTTTAAGATAAGAAGATAATGCAAGACTAGATTGTTAGATGATATATGCCCCAAAGGAGGAGATTGTGTGTGTGTCAAGTTAAATGAGTGTGATTTAAAAACCAGTCAATTCCATATTTCTCATCCTGGTTCAAAGAGAAATTTGCATGTCTCTGTTAAAATAATATTCTCTAAGAGACTTGAACTTATGAGAAAAATTTAAATAAGGCAAATTCTTTTAGGAAAAATTTAGTATATCAAGAATACTATTGTAACAATACTATTGTAACAAACTTCACCAAGTGATAACAACAGAACTGAAGGGTGTATATCCTACTAAGGTGCATGTTCAATTAACAAGCATACTCGATTGCTGACAGAATGAGCAATGGGCAACACAACATTAGTTGAGATAGTTTGTGTTCACAAAACATGAAACACAGTTGTGTCAAAAACCTGTTTTATCTGGTGAGCTATACAGTACAGGCTCTCTGATATTTCAGATGCTTATGGGAAACTTGATTTTCCAAACATTTCTTTGGAGGACACAGAGACCATGGTCCTTTTGGGAAGGATATACTTCTTTCTAACTCTTCCTTCTAATACAAGAATTTAGAATAATGGAAGAATGAATAAAGACCCCTGGTGAATGAAAAGTATTACAAAAGAATAAATACTTTGATGATTTTCTCATTATTGAAGAAGTTTTATAAAAGTATGTTGTCACTCACTGCCAAACAATTTCTTTTCTCCAAACATTTTAAAAAACCTATTGATTTATACATGTACCCAAACAATTCACCTTCCTAAGGAAATCTGTTGTACTTTTAAATTATTCTAAAAAAAAAACCAAACAAATAAAGAAAACATTTTAGAAAAAGAATGTAAAAACATGGGAATATTTAGGTTACTCTCAGTGAATTACAGTGTCTTGGAATGTCTAAGCAAAGTACAAAACTGATGCAATCCTACAATTAATGGTATAAGAGGGGGTATCTTTGACCTCTAAATTATCTCAATTGGTTGTTTACATTAAATTCATCAATTATGATAACAAATTCATCATTTAAGGATATGTGTGCAATGTTATTTTTATCAATATTATCTCCATCTATTGTCAAGTAGAAAATTCAAATATTATTCCATCAAAAAGCCTTTTGTTTAATTATCTGAATGTTATATAAAACTTTTTAGGTTTGAATTTTCATGTAATTACATGAATTCCCAAATCATAGTACAGACAAAACATTTTAAGTAAATTTATTTTCCCTGGGTTTCATGATTTATCACATTTACGGAGATGGAACTGTCAACTACTGTTGTCACATGTTTTATCTAAATAATTCCTAACAAAATTTTGAATTCTTTAAATTCATTAGGTTAGTGCTGACTTGTAAACAAATGAGTGATTGATAGGATGTAGACACTTAATAAATGTTCATTAAATTTAAGTAAATGGGTGATTTTGCTATCTAGAACAGATAATGGCTATGTCAGAGGGCATATTCCATAGTTTTTATTTTTGCTCCCAAACAGTGACCTCCAGACTTAGTAAAGATAAAATTCACTTGATTTAGAATAATGGAATTTGGGAAAAGTGATTTAGATGAATTCTTACCTGAGTTCTTCTACCAAAGAGTCCACTTGCACTGTTAACAAAAAGAGAAAGAAAAACTGAGTCAGTTTTCTGTTGCTCATCCTATTCCTCTGAAATGGGACCTGCATCTGCCTTCATCTGATGGCATTGTAATTGTTAGTAAAATCTTATTCCCATTTTCATTTGGTTAATTTTTCCATGTGTGGGTTTGCCCCACCTGGACTGTAAGCAAATGAGAACATTCTTCCTAGTTCTCAACTTTCACTAAAAGAGGGCAGATCCTTATGATCTGAAGTGTACTGAATTTAGTAATAATTCATTGGTGAACTTAACACTCTATGATTGTAGGATCTACCAGCAAGCTACTGTACTCTTGTGGAGACTAACTGATAGAAGGTGGAGGGTCACAATAAGAGTCATGGGGACTAAAAACTACTGACCATTTAAAAATTTTCACTTTATACAAGAAATTACATTTTATGATTTGCTGGAAATCCAATTCGAGTAGATCAAAGATCCATTTGAATATGAGTTGAAAACACTGCTAGAAAATGTCCTAATATTTTTTGCTGCTCATGTGTAGATATGGATAAAAGTATATATACATCAGATATATGAATATGTACACATATCTTTGCACATCTAAGTACACATGAGTACATACATAAGTACACATGGTATAGTGGGAAAAAAATTGGACTTGGTGTCAGGAAAGAGCTGGTATGAATTCTCTTTTTCATACTTGCTAACTGAGTGCCCTTGGGCAAATCACCTTTCTGAGCCCAGTTTTCCTCATCTATACATGGGGAGAATTACACTAATAGCAAGTGCCTACTTTGCAGTTGTGAGGATCAAATGAGCTAAAACTTTATAGACCATAAAAAAGCTCCATAGATGCCACTTGTATAGATATAGACATGCCTTTGTGCACATAAACACACAGAAAGATATGTGTATGAAAGACACATAGAGTGATACATAGAGACAGATTAAGAGAATCAGTATGTGCATGCTATAGAGCTGTGATTTCATCAATGTAGGAGAACCTCTAGTATGGAAACTCTCTTTTGACTGATTTAACTCCTCTGCAATATAGTAGGTATGAAATAAATAATTTTCATTAATTCTTTGAGAGTTGCCTTGGGATATTGAAAGGTTAAGTGACTTGCCCATTCTCATTCTATTTCAGAGGAAGGTCTTGAACTATCTCTCTCTCTCTCTTTCTCTCTCTCTCTCTCTATCATCATCATCCTCATCATCTACAGCATGCAACATACTATACATATGTAGTATGTATATATATATATATATATATATACACACCTATATACACTCTAATTTAATAAAGTAGTTAAATGATTTACAACTTGAGTTGTAGGAATTTCTTGTCATGAATTTTGCCTAGTCCTTAGTAACCATTCAGAACAAAGTGTTACACTGGGAAATTGTAGGAGACAATCTGACACCAAACATATGCTTATAATTGTGACTGACAAATTTCATTGCTCAAATAATTCTCAGAACTATATCAGGTAAACTATGTATCTGTAAGATAAAGGGAAAAAACTTCATGCAGGGCAATAGCAATAGTCTTTGAAAAAGTAAGAAATGCAAAAAAGCCCCAAAACTTTGACTTTGTGACTGATTCCGGAATGGTAATGTAGAAAGCTAATATTTATCAATGCTTGCCTACACAAGGATAAAGAGCAGATTGGCAGATAACAGGTGGTTTCAAAGAGTACTCCTGTAGCATAAGTAATGACATTTGTTTCACGTCTGGGAGATCATTCTTGTTTGAGGTGTGTGTGTGTGTGTGTGTGTGTGTGTGTGTGCGTGCGTGCGTGTGTGTGTGTGTGTGTGTGTGTATGTATGGAAAATGAAGTCGAAATAAAATTTCAGATGAGAAAATTCACTTTCCAGCACTCTGGCAGACAAGTAGCCTGAAGTAAATGTCTTTTAGAAGTCAAACCAAGAAATTCAGTTTGTTGAACTTAAGTCTGGTCTGACAAGAGGCAGCAACCAATCCAAATACCTGGAGAACATACCTCATTTTGTTCCCTTAAGTTTTAGTAAGTTATTAAAGTATGGATTTTGATTACAAAAGTTTAATGTTTAGGAATTCTGTACCATATTTATTTATCCATAAGGATATTCTCTACGTGCCTTCTTGATGCAATTTTAAAAGTGCCTGGAATTCAAAATAGAAAAATATATAGAATGAAACTTTTGTTTGAGTAGAGGAAATTCCAGGTCTCAGTTGCTGGTGATCCTACACTTTGGTTGCCATGGCAAACTGTAAAATGTGTAAATCTGCTCTGAGCTTACTTTTTTCTAATTCGGCTCTTTTGGGCTTTACTCAAGTAGGAGTTGCTGACTTTGGCTAAATAATAAAATAGCTAGATAATAAAAGCATTTCATTTGCCTAGCTATTTTAATCTGCTGTTCTTAAAGCATTTTATAAATGTGATTGTTGTGTTGCAAGTGCTATTGCCCATTTCCTTAGCCATGGAAACTGAAATCAAGGAATGATTCTATCTAGAAGTGATGTGTCCCCTTTGCTTATCCTCTCACATGCCATACTGAGCATCAAGTTTTCCACTTAGAATTAAGGGTCACAAAAAATATGACTAATTATAATAAAAAGTTATTTTCCTTGAGGGGTTATAATGCTAGTCAATCTTGCTTTCCAGATGTTTAGATCATCAAGGGCCTGTTTATATTTCAATATTACATTACCATCTGTTGCTTACAAAAAGAGAGGGCTAACCGGCAAGTTAAACCTTTCAAACATTACTTTGCAGAGCTGCTGAAAAATCCCAGAGGGGACAGTCAAAAAACAAACAGTCTCCTTTTACTGGAACTGAGTTTAGACTGGGAACCACTAAACTAGGTAATATAAAATTAAAACCTGTTTTGGCAATGAAGTAAAAAAAAAATACCGCACTTTCATTTGACTGTTAAAGGTCACCATAACATTTTGAAGGTCTCAGTGAAGCATACTTTCCTTGCCTCACATTATATTGTTTCACACAATGCCCAACTCCATTCTCTGTGTGATTTTTCCAATCATCAAATATCATGCATTTCTATGGAGTTTTCTATCCTCTTTAACTCCTAGCTAATAGCATTTTGTCTCTCAACGCCAGCAGCCTATGTCCTGGCTTGATTAAAAAAAGGAGCCCTGAGGAAGCTATACACATTCTGACTACACATTAGGGACCTAACATAAGAACAACCATATTTCATGGTGTTATGGGCACGGTGTCATGGAATCTGCTTGCTAACTCACCCTTGGTTCCTTTTGAGCGAGTATGCAGCTTTTTATCTTCAGCATCTGCATCCATCTGTAACATTAACACAAAATCTTAAATTCACCTCCTTTGCCACTGACTAAAACCTCCATCCAGTACATGATTGTGCACTAAGATGTTGTGAAAGGTTGAGAAACAGAAAACCATGTTTACAAAATTCATTCTGGCTCTGAAGATGCATATATATGTTTAGACATAATATAATATATAATAGACATAATATATAATACACAATATATGTATTCCATATGTATATATGGAAATCTATTTAGGTATGCATACACACATATATGATAAATATAGACATAAAACACACAAATAGATCTTTGTGATAGTTAGGATATCCTTAGGATAGTTAGGATTGTCATGCTTATGACTCTCCTAACAACCTATAGGTTGTGAAAAAAATTATTGATCAAATCTAGAAATGAGAAAGAACAATTATTAAAGGACAATTCTATTCTATTGTCCACAAGTGTTTGTTGATGATTCAGGCACTTCTGTGATAAAGAGCCAGTTATTATCTGAAGCATGGTGGTTCCAATGAACACAGATGCCTAGAAAACTATCCTTTGATACTTCACCAAATCTTGCATCCTTGATCCTTCTTTAGACCTTTGTGAAACATTCCAGTATTTTAAATAAAGGAAAAAAATGACCACATGAAACATAACCTGAAGAGCAAATGGTATACGTTTCTACGCAGAATTCTAGTGGAAATTTGGGAGATGATTGTGATACTTAGCAAGAATGCTGACTTTTGGATGATGTGAAATAAGACATTGTAGTTTCTTAAAACTTCTTCATAAGAGACATTATAACATGCCCAAGTACAATGCAAATGTTCTACAAATAATTGTTTCTGAAGTTGGATGGTGGGAGAATTATATCCATCTTGCTGAATAGTGTCTTACACACTCCAAACCGACTTCAGTGTTTTATTAGATTAAGTCATAGCTATGTTTTAATCAGGTGAAATTCTTAAACGTGAATTAGGTTTTTTTTTCTATTTGTAAACCACAGGCACAAGGTTCACTTCAGTTGCTCCCATCCTTAAAGACTGAGACTAGGCTGTATGCAGTGTGACTGCAATGGTAATGGGAAACGTGTCTCTGTTCTCTGATGCTGAGTTGTGATTGAAGGCACTGACCTGCCATAGACTTATAATAGGGGAGCAGGTGTGGCAATGATGGACTTTAATTTCCTTTAATAAACCTTTTATGTGCCACACTTTTACTGCCATTCTACGCTCTCCAAGGTCCTGCACATAATAGGTTCATTACTTTTGATTACTATAGTCTATTGAGACAAACAACTCCAGAACACACTATATATTATGTTCAGTTAAACCAATATAGACTATTTATCCATTGTGCATTATTTCACCTGCAACTCTACAGACAAAATTAACAACAGCTCTTATAAGCTAAAACTATTAAAACCACTGGTACTCTTTTGTCATCATTTCATAATAAATACCACACCAATCATAGTGCAGCTTTTAAAATTATGAAACAAAAAGTGTTCACTGCTTTCACTGAACAGTCCAAATAACAGGGTTCATTCTGATAAATATTTTTTTTTAAAAAAAACATCCAACAAGGGGAAAGCAACAATAAAAGAAACATAGGTGATTTTTTTTCTTATCAATTTCCCCCTTTTTGAAAACCACATAAATTTATGACAGATGTTGAAACAGCCTAGGATTAAAATGGCTAGGCTTACTAAGGATGGTGAGCATTGCATTGTGAAATCATCCACCTCCCATGAGTATCTCTGTTGCATATAAAGTGGTTCAACTCATGCAAACCCCCCACCCCCATGTGCTAAATGAATAACTAGATTAAGAGCGATCTGGACCATGTGAGGGTTAAAATGGTGAAGACCATGAAATATTTTGGAGGAAACTGTTCCCCTGGGTCAAAATCAACACAACATGAGCCTAATACTATACAGCCACACAGGTGCTATTAACTCTCCAGAAACACTCTCTGACAAATTCCCCAAAAGGCAAGTGAAGATTAAATCAATGAGTTTCTTTTCCAAAATTGAAGCACAGGGTACAAAGAGGGCTAGTACATACAAATAAAAGTTACATAAATACATTTAAATGTAACCTTCCAGCAGTTTTAAACCTAATTCTTCTTCTTTTTCTTAGTTTAGCTATCAAGAAGCCAGACAATTCTGCCATCAGCCCATGCAGCGACCTCCCCATTAAAGTCAATGGAAGTAATGCATAAATATTCATGGCTTTCCATTTGTATTGTGCACAGAATACTGGTTTCATAATTGTATTTTGGTGAACCATTGTCCTGTAGTCATAGAATATATTTTGAAATAAAAATAAACTCATTCATGAAATTAAAACCTTTCAGATTTAACTGAGGTGGAGTCTACAGAAAAGAGATCAAACTGGCTTGAATTCACAAAATATGATGTATTGATTAGACCTTCTCTCTTTCCATCATGTCAGAAGAACAAGAAAACTGGTAAATCTAATTTCCAACCATGGCATGCAGGTTGTTCAAAATATGAAGCAAGTAGTACCTTTTGACAATGATGATCTGAGTCAATCTCTTTTCTAGACATCAATTAAAAACCCAGGCTCAGGTATCTGAGAAATCAGTAGACAGAAATGGGAGTTCCTGAGAATTCTTTGTATTTTTGTCATGGATTTTCCTGCTTTCCTATTGAGTGGATTATGGATCTCACTTTTGGAAAAAATCTAATCTAACACTCTGACAATAAAACATTTTATAAATGTTCATTAAAATGGGAATTACTTTATTGCAATAGGCGCATTCACGTTACAAACAGTGGAACACTGGTGTCTTTCTTATACATTCTTGTAGACTAGAAGAGAAGTATTCAGTTTTCACAGAAATCATACATAAGGTAGCAAATAAGAATATAAAGATCTTTCCATTTTATTGTTCCCATTTTAATCTCTGAAAACTGACAATGCTTTAACAAGTTTAGTAAACAAACAGACAAAACAAAACTGAGTAACTCATTTCTTCATTCAAAACAGTGGCTTGGTTTTACATAAAACTCTTCTCCAATATTTGTAAAGGCTTTTGTGCACATCATGCCCTGGTTTGAAAATACAGTATATATTATAACTAGTCAAGATAAAAAGTTGGTCTTTTGTGATTACCATTGATATAAGTTGAATCATTCTAGCTTTATCAAAGTGTCTTTACTTGAGTCTATTTTTTTTTTCCCTGTGGAAATAAAAATTACCAAAAAAATCTTAATTTTTAGAATTTTCTGTCAGTAGTTATGACTTCACTGAAGAGATAACTTTTAAAACCCAAAAATGTAACCTATGGCCCATACCACTGTAGAAAAGCAGTTTTGGTCTCATGTCTATTTGGTTTGCCTTAAGGATCACTCTAAATAAATATCTTTGACTCCTGCCCTGACGCAATGTTTTCTATGAATTTGTCTCATGTCTCTTTATGGGCCCTTAGCTCTCAAGCAATCATGCAGGCCAACAAAACATTGACTACAAGATAGGTTTTATTTAACCTGACAAAAATGGAAAGGACTCTTACATGAACTCACAAAGACCCAAGCAAGCTCCTTTTCACCCTTCAGTGGGCCTCTTGCTTCCCCAAGGAATTATATTTAACGTATTACCAAGATTCCCTACTCCCTCCCTCTGATCCCCACAAAAAGGAAAGAACTTAAGGGTGCCAGGAAGTCCAGCAACTCTCTCTTCTTGTGAGCCTACATCACTCCAGGGGCCTATACAGCCATCTGGACTGTATATAGAATACTCTGGGTAAGGCTTTCTTGCAAGAAGAAAGAATTTGGGCTTGATAAGTAATAAAGTGATCTCACAGCCCACATGACTCACAATCCTGGGACAGTAGTAAGTCTAGATTATCCTTCCACATTGTCTCCCTATAATGCCAGTCAGTCCTTCCACTTCTCATTTCTGTTTGTTGATGGCTCTTTTTTTTCTGGCAGGGAATCTGTTTATGTGCTGGATGCCATCCAGGTCTCAGTGTATGTCTCTGTTTTGGACTCTATCAGTCTGTGCATCTGAATTGGTCTGCATCTCCATATGATGCAAGTTCTTTCATGTATGTAGCTCTTTGGAAAAGCTGTATGATGTTCAGTGGCTGTAAAGGGGGACTACATTTGTATGTTTATACATTCCTTCTCTTTGTCTAACTTGTGTTAAAAGTCAAACCCTACGATAGAGCTCAGATGTACAAACTGGCCAAGTTTTTAAGTAAGTGCTACAACAAGGGCTTTATCAGTGGGGCAATGAAGACTCAGGACAGTGGGGATTTTTAAAAGAAAGCTCCAGAAAGAGGGCTACTTCACCTCTTCAGTGGCAACCTTAACAGAATCATTACACAATTAAAAAAAAGTAGAGTGGTTCTTGTTTGAGCTATCTGCCATAGTACTACAATAGCATTATTCTAAAATGCATCACTCCAAGGAAAGATGTCAATGCAAGAGAAGAAAAAGGAAAAGAAGAAAAGAAAGAAAGAAAGAAATGAAAGAAAAATAAAAGAAAGAAAGGAAGGAAAAGCAAAAGTAGAGAAGTAAGGACAGAAAAAAGCTGCTACCATTTACTACTGGTGTGACTCTGGGCTACTTAGGCTACTTAAGCTTTGTGAGTCCCAGGTTCTTCATGTGTAAAATGAGAGACTTGGATAGAGGCCCTGTAAGATCTCTTCCTTAAATTTAGCTTAGAAAGGAAGAAAAGATATGTTTTAAATTCAATGATTATATCATAAACTTGGGGGAAGTAGGGAACCTTAGCAATATCTATATCTAAAATTTAACTCAATATTCATTAAAGTTTAAAAAATCTATTAAAATCCTTATATACGTATGTATAGATGATAAGTTTTAAAGTGCTTCATTTAGTCAAGCAACATTTGTGAAGCAGTTACTATAGCCCATGAAGTATACTTACAGTGAGGAAATAATTTGAATAATCCATTTATACACACATACATATATATTCATGTATAATTTTTAAAGCCTGAGTCTAATGTGTTTTTTCTTTGTGCTTCTGTTTTATTCACTTATCAAAGGTGAAGGAAACAGGCCAAAACAATTAGAAAGAGTCCTCCTGTTTATCTAATGTTATTTGGTCCCCATCCACTAATGATAATCCACTTCCAAAAATAATTGTCATTTGTGTGAGAAAAATTAGACTTTTCATTTCTTTTTTAATCATTAAATACTTGTTTTTTAGTATTGACCACAAATTGCTTAGATGAAGTTATCATTGAAGTATTCACTATGATACCAACAATCCATTAAAAAATAAATATATGTATCTATGTAATATGCATGCATGTATACACACAAAACAGATATATGTTCATCTCCATATGTGCAAGGCACTATGTTTGGCTTTGGGGACAGAAAATTATAAAGGAGTCCTTGTCCTAAAGTAGATTACTTTCTAGATAATACATACACATATACTTGCACAATAAGCTTTTAGAATCAAATGATTTTGAGAGGTACTTTGTGGAAGTTATATAATTTTATCTATAGTCTTTATCTACAATTACCCCAAATGCTACCCAGTGAATGCATATATATTCATTTTTTACAAATTCTTTACATATATGCATATATGATATATGATGAACAAGTTATGTCTAGTAAATGCATACATATATAGAATAACATTTAAAAATTCTCCACATATATTTAATTTGAATAACTATCCTTTTAAAAAAAAGTGATGACAAGTTATCCAGGTAATACCTTCAGTGACAATGTGGTTTTGTACCATTTCGTATCATTCTTTGCGGGCTATCATTTCCAGTCATGGAGAACTCAGGGTAAACATAAGAATAATGCCTGTTATCACTGAATAATAAGGATCCTATGCATTCCTTTCCACGAGGAGCCCTTTTGTCCGTGGTACATATTTCGTTTTTTAATGCCAACATTTTGCAAGAAAAATGACAAAAGAGAAACACAGAAAGTTGGAAAAGTCTAAAGCCCAGAAAATGAAACAGCCAGGTGATGCCAATACCTTGGCATTAAGTTTGGCTAGATTGAAGAACAAAGCATCCACTACTGACTTGCCTTGTTTTTGATGATTTGGGTATGATTTTATTTTAAGCATTGGTTTTGGATAGGAAAAAAATACATTTGCCTCTAACATAGGGAAGAGAGCATGAAAATAGGTTTTCATTCTAAGTTACAAATAATGGAGAAAAATATAGATTTGGAATATTGCAACAAATAATGAGAATGTTTTTCAGGGATATTGTGATTAAATGTATCTGCTTTTTCTATTTTCACCCCTTTGATTCTTGTTTTCCTGCCTTTCTTTTCTATATATTTACTAATGACTCCCAAAGAATAGTAACATTTTAGCAAGGTGGTGATGGAAGATGGTATTGAGGAGGGAGAGGGAAGCTCCTGAGTTACATATCTCCAAAGCTCCCTCCCTACCAAAGGCAGGATTTTAAAATGACTATTTATGAAGACATCTATAGTCTTCTGAACTTTGCTTATTGCTTTATGCTACATTGTCCTTGATTTCAACTTTCTCTTATTTATTCTCTTCCTTGTAGCGCTGTCCTTGATACTTCACAAGAAAGTTGAAAGCCCTGGATGTGATCACCCTAAATGAATGCCACCTCTACTTCCTTATCCCTTTTTGTCTCTCCAATACAAACACTAAATCTAAAGGAAAAAGTACATTCTATTTGAGATCTCATAAATATAATCTGTCTCTGATAGAGCTGTTCCTGAGGATCAAGGGCTACATATGCGTGTAACGGGTAAGGTGTTTTTCAGAAGGGATTTACTACAGAGTCACTTGAAAATATATTTGCAATGAAAGAAACCTTAGAACAGAGGCAAGCCTGGGTAGCTTTGTAACGAGGATGATTTATTGTGAGTCTCATTCCTGATCTGAGTTGTCGCTGCTGTTGTATACCTCATCCATGCAACTTTGCACAACTGGCAGGGCTGAATATAGACTAAAGCCATATGTTTATGTCCTTTTGCCAAACGACTACAGCAAATAGTTCCATTATTCCCTTAGGTAACTAACATGTGCCAAGGATTTCTATTAGTCTGCTTTACCAAGGCATTAGAGGGCAGAGTCATAGCATTATGAAACTAAGGAGCAACTGGCAGCTTTTTGCTATAAGAATTCACTAATATCTATATCTTTGCATATAATTTTTCATTTTTAAAACAGCAACTCAATGTAAACAACTATTTAAGGTGCTCCTTTTTATTTCTTAAAGACATTTTCTGAGCTATACTTCGGATAAAATATGCTTAGAATTAAAAAAAATACTTCTTAACAAATACAAGAGTACTTTATAATGAGTTTTTAAGGAAAACTTGCTTCTCATTCTTTTGTAAACTGTCCAGCAGGATTATAGTAATAATTCTTTTTTAACCTTAAAATCAGCATATGCAATATCAGTATTTAACAAAACTAATTTCCCCAAATCATTGATTAAAATTTGAATAAGAATACTATTTTGATGAAGACTTAAGGGCTAACATTTGTGAAAAAACAATATGAATCAACATGTAGAACTATAGGTCCAGGGGTTGCTTGTGTTTAATATTTTAAAATGTATGTTCATTTGATTGTACCATTAACAACCTTCAAGTTTCTAAATTTAACGCACCAACATATTTCTCACAAAGCAATCAAAAGAGAAAAAGATAGCATTATAGACAAAATGCTTTCTAGAAAAGTTTTGATAGAGCTTGATTTCTATAAATGAGATCCATTTTCTAATAAAAATTTAAAAAATTTTCTCCCTCACCTTTTTCTGCTCACAGGTGCAATGGTATGCCAATTTTGAATGCGTCGGTCCTTCAGAGTGACTAAGATTGCTTGTCTGCATTAGTGAGAAATCCTGACATGCATTCTCTTCAGATAAAAAAAAAGAAAAGAAGGAAATATATCTATCAATATATATCAGGTAAAGCAAGTAAAAGTGAAACAGCCCCAATAAACACTGGTGAACTATCTCAATCATGGTCTTACCTCCAGAGTTTTACTTGATAAAGTCTACATAGAATAAAAGTTTTAGTGTCTCAGATGTCACCTATTCATCTCAATATAAAACAAATCTGATTCTTCCTTTTATGTAGAAGTATATAACATCTGTCTTTTGGTGAACAAATTGGGTAACAGGAAGGATAAAGGGGACCCTTTTCACTTTAGCTTCTTAACTTTAGAAATGCAAAGTTTTGACAAGTGTCTAGATGTACCCAATAGTAAAGCACAAACCAGATATTTAACTGTATTTACAGCTCTGTTTTCAGTAATATTTTAATAATAAAGGTACTGAATTTTTTCAAACCAAAACTTGAATGTGCTCTCTAAAGAAATAATTTAGGTTTTGTTTACTTTACATTTAGTCATAATACATCTAACATATCGCTTCTATTTTTGCCCCAGGGATTGAGAATGGAATCAGCTTTCAGTCCATTTGGCACTTGAGAGAAAACTCTGAAATTCAGTGTCTTGCACTAACCACACTGGAAAAGGATCTTTTTACTCATATAGCATGTGCATTACATAGCCTTCTTATTAAACTGAGATTAGGGGAATAGTGTTTTGGAGAGATTTAGGGGGCAAAATAGTTTAAGACATTTTCAAGAGTGAGTGATGATATTTTGTATGTACATCAACTTACTGTACTGACTGGACACTTTTTTTTTCTGTGCCATTTGCAAAGCATCACTCTACAATAGGTATAAGCTTCTCCGACTAATTTTTTTAAACACTTTTTCTTCCTTGGAGAAAAGGCGAGTACGTAACTCTGTCAAGTGGGAGAAGATATTATTGATCTTGAGAATAGAATGAAAAAATAGCTCAAAACTTGTAAATTCTTATCTCATGCTTCATTGCTACTGGAAAAGAAATATGCTTTCCTGAGAAATGTCTTTTTCTGAATATTCTGCTTCACCCTCAGTTCGAGAAAAGAGTTTTGAAGCTTTCCACCTGCTTGTTCTTCTTTGTTTGCCACACACTAGTCTAAAACAAAAGATCCTGGAAAAATAGTCACACTGGTGAATAAAGCTCTTTTCTAAATTCTGAAAGTAACGGCTTTTTTGTCTAATACCCTATCGTGTTATGTATTTATTAGCAATACATTTTCCATTTATTTTCTCAAAGATTGCCAATAAAGAATGGAATCACATAAGGGAGTAGCTGTAAACCCTCTGAGTTCCCTAATGTCAAACTCATTAGCATCCGAATAAGCACACAGCAGCACATCATCTGCACAATTGCAATTTTTTACTACTTTTAATAGCGTTTCTCAAAGGGCTCATTTTCAACTTTCTTCAGTGGTTAGTTGGTTCTCAGGGGAAAAGTAGCTTCCTGACGCTCGCAGCTTCCACTCAACAACCAGGCCGTTTGCCGTCAGATGCTTCAGCCCTCTGCCCTAACCCCATCTGCTGTCTCTCTCATCCCCTGGGATTGAGAGTTAAGACAGCACAGCTGAGATCCACTTGGAAGAGTGCAAAGAGGGCAGAGTCAAAATATAACTTTTAGAAATCTGCTTTTCCATAATAAGTGTTCATGAAGGGTCTTGGTAAAATGCAGGTGAAGGAAATGTACATGTGTCAGAGAACTCTGTCATTTGAAAGATGTGTGTGTGTGTGTGTGTTACGTCAAATACACAACTACTACTGGGGATTTGGATGTGGGTAGTAATGACATGGCAGTATTGGTTGTGCTATCACACCAAGCCTGTGCATTTTAAGTTCATTCTATAACAATTATAACACTTTAAGAATTAATTTCATCTCGAAGCACTTTGTACCACTTATATGCATCTTAAAATGTCCTTAAAAGGTAATTACCATTGCAATTTCCTAAGGCTAGGTCATTTGCACAAGTTCTTAAAGAGTTAGTGGGAAAACTAGGTCTATGTCTTTCCTACCTGGATGAACAAACAGGTCTGTATTCGAACTAGCAAATACTAGCTCAAGTCTCTTACCCAGTTAAAAACAAGTGATAACTCAAAAGTTTATATAACCTAACATGTTACACTTCTTCAATGTACTCTGTAAGTATTAAATGACATTTACAAGGGAAACAGACTCATTACTAAACCCTACGTTTGTCTGCTTTACAACCTGCTAATAATGAGGCCTTGCTGCCTCTACAGCTGGTTCATGGGTGAATGGCAGCCACTCCTGAAAAAGATGTGGTTGTTCTTAAAATCTGTGACACAATGGAATGCATCTGTCATGTTATAAAAAGAGTCTGTCAAATTATATTGTGTCATGCCGAGCAACACACCCTAATGTAATGTGATATATGTGCCAAATGTATCACCAAACTGTGACCACAGTTTAAATGCAGGGATCTCACATGATAGATTTCAAACTAGTTATGTTATAGGCATGCTTTGTATTATAAGCATGCAAACCAAAATCAAAGTGAAGAACTTTGCAGACAAAGCAAATTACTTTCCTAGCCAATGTTCACAATGCAATTGTACGTTGGGAATATAGGTGGAAGACTTAGGAGGGACAGCACGATCCAGGAGAAAGAGGGATGAATTTGAAGTCAAAGGATTTTCATCCAAATCTTGGCTCTCATACCTACTACTTGTGTGACTTTGGGCAAGGACCTTAACCTCTTTGATCCTCAGGGCCGCATCAATAAAATGAGGAGTATTTGACTAAATGGACTCCAAATTCCTTCTAGTTCTCCATCTATGATCCATGTCCTTCTTTTGTATTGACTGAATAACCTTTGAAATCTCTTTCAACTGTATTGATTATATGATTTCTGCAGGTATATATGTCAATATATTTAAGTTCCTGTGGTTCAGGCAGGGTGGAAGTGATGAATAGGGGAATTGCTAAAGTTCCAAAACTGTGAATAAACCTCCAAAAGTTCGTTTTTTCCTAATCTCTGCATGATTACTTGGTATCTGTAACCCTCAGGGTCATGTTTTTCTAGGAGTTATAAAACCATTCTAACTATAAATCCAATATGTATATCAAATACACATCGCCAAAGAAATTATTTGTGTAAATTAAATAATTTGTTTAATTCATTTCTCTTCATCAATTAGGGATTGCCATTAAAATAGATTGTGAGCAAAAGGAATGCATTTGTAGCCATTTATTTTATGTTTTCCATCTGTAGAATAACATGGCCAGATCATCATTTAGACAGACTTTTTTAGTTGGCTTTGGACAAACTAATCATTCAAGTCTGACACCATTCAAGTTTTGCTTAAGTTGATCAGTTGATTGAATAAATCCATTTTACTCTTGTAACTGTGTAGACTTAGTGTGATCCTAAAAAATTTCATTTTATTACAGGTTGCTCCACTAAAATTGTCTCTAATGAAATCTGTTTCACTGACTTCTACAAGCACTATACAGTGAGATAGATGACTGGTTTCCTTGTCATAATAGAAGTTCCTTTCTTTCAAATATGATGGTTAAAACTTATATGTATAATGGTGACTTTCAAAATATGTCTTTTCTCCTGTTACTACTTTACATTAATTTAAACCAGTTAGCTCATTTAGTATTGAGACCAAGCTTTGGGTAACATTCACGGCCAGGAAAATTGTTTCATGTAACAAGACTATCCCTTATCACTAATCTTCAGCTAGCTATCTTGTTGATCATGGAGAACTAGGTGACAGAGTGTGGCTGGTTTAGCAAATCACTGTGGGGAATAGTATTGAAATTGTATGACTTTGATGGTGGGGCAATGGCATAATTTATTTTTATGGAAAGTCCATTTCATGTTTAAAAATTATGAAACATTCAACAAATCCACTCCTTCCTTCCCTCCCTTTCTCCCTTCCTTTCTTCTTTCTTCCCCCCTTCCTCCTTTTCTCCCTCCCTGACTCTCTGCCTTCCTTCCTTCCTTTCTTCCTTCCTTCCTTCCTTTCTTCTTTCCTTCCTTCCTTTCTTCTTTCCTTCCTTTCTTCCTTCTTTCCTATTTTTCTTCCTTCCCCCTTTCATTTTTCTCTCCCTTCCTTGTTTTATCCTCTCTACTTTCCTCTTTCCCTCCCTTCCTTCCCCTATCCTTCTCTCCCTTTCTTCCTCCTTTCATCCCTTTCTTCTTTTCTCTCTCTTCCTTCTTCCCTTCCCTTCCTCTTTCCTCTTTCCCCTCCCTCCCTGCCTCCTTCCCTCCCTTCCTTCCTTTTTTCCTTCCTTCCTTCTCCTTTCTATTTTCCTGAGTTATTAAGTATAATTCAGGGAGCACTAACAAAATGAGTTGCCATTAGGTATGCTTTGTAATTTTTCAAAGGGGAACAGAAATGATCTTTGTCAACTCATGCCCAAATTCACCATGTCCATGCTTAACTGTTGGCCTGGCCACCTTTTCCTACTGCAACTGTATGTAATATTTCTAGGAATTTTGAGTACAAAAGGAGCAGGAAACAGAAAACCAAAGTAATGATCTGCTCCTGGAGCTTATATTGTTTGATTTGCAGAACACTGAGGTCATACACATAACAAAATAACTTCAATTTTCCATTGTGATGGATATGGAGTAATTGTGCCTGTGCTAGTAGGCATCATAATATCAGTATTTGTCCTCATACCTGTAAAAACACAATACTGGCCTTCTCCCCTTAAACTCTGAAGCAATTCTAATAACATGTGCAGGATCATATTTCTCCTAGCAGAAGGGTTTAACTTTCACCTGATTTAAGCAACAAAATATCCCTCAAAGATGCCTAAGGCCTTTCTGTAATTAACATAACTGCATTTAGATGCTATTCATGACTGATAATTCCAACACCTTGTGCAAAAAAAAAAAGGTTGCATGCTGTAAACATTATAAACATATTCAAATAAGCTTAACACAATCTGCCATGCTTATTTCTGCCTAGATCATGGACCAGCGAAATGGTTAATGCAAATGGATTTATAATTTGCTTTGGGGGGCCAGTTTCTTCTCCTTATTTATTAGCCCAGCTGATGGGGCAGATTTGATGAGGCACTTCTGGAATAATTGAGTCATCACACAAAGAAGGCTGCTAGCATTCAGAGTGGTTTTATCAGCAGCAAGCAGGCCTGATTACTGACAATTACACTCTGATCCGGTGATGGAGGAGAAAGAGCCAACGAGTGGGAAATGTCCGTGTTTCTATCCAGGAATAATTTCTACATTCATTTTACATGCTAAGTGTTTCCTATCTCTGCATAATAAACTGTAAACAGGAATAGATGGCACAATGTCCCTTAATATTTCCTGGTAATGAAGACACAAATGTACAGTGAGTGCTGATAAATATAGATGAAACATAAGCTATTCTCCCAGTCTGTATTGTTACCTTTAAAACAAATGCATTTTTGTGGTAAAAGCATAATCATAGCTAATGCAAAAAAATGACAGAAGATTGAAGCTGTCCTTGTAACTACATAGAAACTTTGTAAAAGTCCTGTTAATCACTGAGGCTTTAAAGGCTCACGAGCTGAAGGTGATATACTGGAAAGCACATCATTTGGTTTCTCAACAGTCAACTGTGTAAGAACTCGTTTGGTTAGAGACAGCAAAGGAGAGCAGCAACACTGACCTCCATTAACACTTCAGTGAGAACACATCTCAATGCTAAACTGGAAGACAATGAAGCTGGCACTAGAAGACGTCTTCACTGTGTTAGATTCCCATTTCCCTCCCATCAGGCCTTTAAAATGAGAATGTTTATAATGAATAATAAAGTTAGACCCAAGATTGCATGAGTTCTTATACATAGCAATCTATTATTGCTTTTAGTATGCTATTTCTTAAACAACTTAGATATGACATGGTTTATTAACAAAATGCTATAAGCAAACTCTACCTCATGTATATATTGGATTAAACCAGTTTCCTCTCAGACTCAGAATATGGTGGAAATGTCCAAAGAAAAGGGAGGCATTATTCTTCTTAACATTGTGGTACAGATTTCATTTCTAAAAATGTTAACATCCTGTTCTATCAAGAATTTTACTCTCTTAAAGTCAATCAGGTATGAACCTATATAATAAACCTGCCTAGGTTTGTTTGCTTAATCTTTCCTCTGTTAAGCTCCTTCCTGGCTTCCAAAGAAATAAAAGTTGTCCTCTGTTCTATGGTAACTATGGAAACTCTGTTTCATTAAACTAACCACTTAACTTCAAGGCCTGTGTTGCAATTAAATGTGCTATTTTGAGTTAAACTACACCAAACGACCTTACTATGTCAAAACATTTTTAAGAAAGTTCAAAAAGCACTTGTTGGTTTTTTTAAAAACTCAACCTTTTTTTACTTCAAATGGGATTTTCTGTTTAAGCTCATACTACTTTGGTGTATTGAAGGAAGAACATATGCTTGGTATCTTTGGATGGTCTTCATTTTCTTCTACCTGTATAAACCTATCCTTCAAGTTGTATAAACCTAACTAATAGACATATATACATATAACCTACTTCTATATAGATGATACATGTAGGTAGAATTTTTGTATCTACATATATAACATATACATGCATGTGTTTGCTCTTATTTTATAGGCAACAGGTTTCCTTTTCATTGGACATATTAGCCATTAAAATAAAGGAACTATGGGCCATAATTAGTAGGATATTGGGAATTTTAAGTGACTTTTTGAGCATGATATGAACTCTATCACTATTTTTAAAAAAAAAAGATGAAGACAAACTCAGTTGCCAAAGCAAAACAACCCTTGGTTCCTGGCAGATCTCTTCTGGCCCATTTAGCATCTCTCTCTCTCTCTCCATTTCTCTCTCTCTCTCCATTTCTCTCTCTCTCTCTCTCTCTCTCTCTCTCTCTCTCTCTCTCTCTCTCCCCTCTCTCTCTCCATTTCTCTCTCTCTCTCTCCATTTCTCTCTCTCTCTCTCTCTCTCCCTCTCCTCACCCTCCTTCCCTCTCTCTTTCTCCTTTTTATTCTTTATTTATATAGTTTTAAAAAGAAAATTTATATCATTATAAAGGTTCTGGGAATAATTACTAAAATTAATAAAATATCAACAAAACTAATTGAAAGCATACCCAAAAAAATTCCCAAAGTAGCTAGTCTGGGTTAGATAGTGACCAAAATAATACTTTTCAATTGTCCACATGACTAAGAAATCCAAATAAAGGTCCCTAGATGATTTAAAAAGAATACTTAAATAAAATATGCCTTGCATACAGTTGATGACCTAATTATTTGTTGGTTTGATTTGCAATTGAAGTCCATATTTTAAGATGTCCTGACAGCAAGATCATTCAAACATCATTGAATCATTATTTCCAAAGGAAGATTTACTCATCTCTATACCTGTTGTTTTCCCCCGAAAGAAATATAAATTCTTGAGTTCTGGTACATAGTCATGACAAATATTTGTTGAATTTAAGTGATTTGGTAGAAACTTCTTTCTTGGTTATTCCGTATTTTGGATGGTATTACTAAAATGGCAGATTCAGTTAATATTCTAGATAAAATTTACCTAAATTTTAGCAAACTTTTCAACAGTTTCTTATTCTATTCTTGCTGAAAAAAATGTAGAGATGAAAGCTAGGTGATGATACAGTTAAGTGGAATCGGCACTGACTGATTGACTAAATCCAAAAAATATTTAATAAATGATTCATTGGAAGAAAGTCTCTCTTGGAGTGCCTTAGGGATCTTTACTTGGCCTTGAACTGTTGAACATTTTACTAATGACTTGGAGAAAGGAATAGATGGCATACTTATTATACTGGTGGATGGCACAAAATTCAGATGGGCAGTGAATTCTCAGGAAAACAGAGTTAAGATTCAGAAAATTGAGGGGAAAAATAGTTTAGTAAGTGTCAGTGGAAAAGAACATGCCTTTAATACAAAAAAAAAAAAGAACATTGGGGGAAGAGAGCAGGGTTAGATTTTTTTTTTTTGCGCTTTTTGGAGGGGAGAAGACAGGGCAATTGGGGTTTAGTGACTTGCACAAGGTCACAAGTCTAGTTTTTGTGTTAAGTGTCGGAGGCCTTATTTGAACTCAAGTCCTCCTGATTCCAGGGCAGGTGCTCTATTCACTGTACCACCTAGCCACCCCCAGGGTTAGATTTTTCCCCCCTTTCATCTGATACTCCAACTCCTAAAAACTTATTTTTGATATTATCTTTGATTAAGACATAGACCTTTCTCAACTTAAAAATCAGAGAAGTAGATTTTGTTCATGTTCTAACATTCACTTCTTGTCCCTCCATAATTTCACTTCTTAAATATAGAGAAAGATAAAAGTTTATAATTAAAGTTTTAGTATTTGGAGGAGTTAAAACCAAAAGTATTATGTATCTTCCCACCCTTCCCCTTTTCTCCCTTCCCCAGCTCTGATTTCATCAGTAACTGGTAAATACTGGTAAGGAACTTCCCTTTATCAGAGCAGATTGCACCTTCTTTGTAGTTTTATTAGCTTGGGGGCACAAAGAATTGATTTACTTGTTCAGAGTCACTCAACCACTGCATGTCAGAGATAGATTTGAACCCAAATATTCCTAACTCCATATCCAACTCTTTACTCAGTCTGCCATGTTGCCTCTTTATAAAAATGTAACATCTTATTTTTTCAACTTATTACAGAAAAGAATGTATGTATGTGTGTATGTGTATGTAGTTTAATTGTAAATTTTTAGTCATTTGAGACTCATTTTAAGTATTTATAACTTTTTAGAATGGATTTCCTAGTTACTTTGCACCTTCCTTTTAACATTAAAGAAAGTAAAGAGAGACTGTTTTTCCAAATGATCACTTCTCCAATGGCCATTCAGAAGGTAGAATAGCAGACGTTATCAGTAAAGGACAGGAAGTGCTGTCCTTGTTAGTACAGTTGGTAAAATGATGCAACATAATCCAAGATACTGGACTTAGATTGGATGATTTTAATTTAGTAAAAAGAGTATTTTCTGTCACTCCTCTGTGTTTTCCCCATTTACCTGGGTAGTTTAAATAGAGATCAATCATAGTTCAAGTATAAAAGTCATTGCATTTTCAAAGTTTAATGTGGAAAACTATTTTTTAACTTTGTACATAGAGGAGACCAAAAGAAGTCAAAGATCTTTGAACTAATCATAGACTATTTTAGCACTCTATCATAAGACATTTTGTTTCCCAAAGTTATATGAGAAGTATCTATGAAAATATTTCTTAGTCTTGAATTCTAAAAAAACAAAACCAAAACCTTTTTATTTCCATTCCATAAGATGGACAGTTGGCTTTCTTAAAGGAATCCATTTGTTGGGTGTAAAAGTATATTTCCAGTTCTTCATCTGTCTTCTCATCCCCTTTTCTCTCTCCTCCTATTCCCATCTGGTTGTGGCAAATTTTCTTTTTTTAGTCATTAATGTTGTTTATGTAAGATGCCTCTATTTAACCGGTCAAAGGTATTGAGTTCAAACACATAGATATGAACAGTATCTTAATGATCTCACAGTACCAATGAGACCCTTCTATGGTCAGATAACACTAATATTAGTCATAAAACCTTCACATTTTTAAGAAAGAAGGGTGGCTGAGGATTACACCCAAAGTTATGACATTTTTCCCCTTTTAAGCAGCCTTTACTTACCTTGCCTAAAGTATAGGAGATTTGAACTGTTAAGTCTGCATTGCTGTAGATGAGAAACATCACCAAAGCAAAAAGGGAAAGAAAAGAAAAGAAAAAAGTTAATCAGGTATTGATAATCAACAATGTATTTTCTGTTCATGAAAAACACATGATTGGCGCACAATTGTTTCAAGGAGTTTACACAATGGAGAGTAGCATTGAGTTTGAGGAAGGTCGTATATCCAGGTCTGATATATTCATAATAAAAAGCCCTCCTGAAGCAAGGAAAACAGGTGTGTACTGTTATTCAAATATATCTTTTAGATTGAAGTTTCTTTGTACTGCAAGTATATTTGAGAACCTTTTTTTTTTGTGAACACACCTGAGAGTGAAAGTGAATTATCTATGAGGTTTTTTTTTTTAAAGAATCAGTGGTTTAACACTAATTTCTAATCAGATCCTACAGAAAGGAACAGCTCGCATGGCAGCTGTACTTTTCCCAGGGTTAATTACCTTTCACTGCTCTCTACTAATGAGTCAGCTGTTCCTGTCATCACACAGCTACACTGTGTTCATCTGTAGCTCGAGCTGTGGACAAACATGGTAGCTATAGCCCTGTTTACATACTGGTGGAAAAAAAAACTTTAAAATTCCTTTCATTTCCACATGGAAGAATATTTTCTGAGTATGCCAGTTCTTCTAAGGTCATGGGAATCCACCCAAATGCCTGAAAATCCCTAGACCTCAAAGTCAACTTTATTTTAAACAAATTCATAGTCTTCATTGTGACCCTGTTAGGCATAATTAAAAGTTTTCAGATTTCACTGCTCCTGAAATAATTTCCACAAACATTGCATTAGAGAATCAAATTTGAAGTTGGAAATGTTGGAAATAAGACACGAAACTAGGTTCTAACTGTATATGTATACTGAATCGAGGAGTTTGACTTGGCTAGAAATATTTTCACCCAAATATTCAGATAGTTATTGAGAGAATTTTTAGAAAGACTTAAATTTTCTTATGTTTTTTAATGATTTGGATTTCACTGAGCATACCAACAAGCCTTGAGCTTCAATTCTAAAACTAGATCAAAATTACCCCCTTTCCTCATTCAGGAAACAAGATCAAAGTTAAATACTCTTTTCATTTTTGTCTGTGAAGCCTAAGGAGCCTGGAGGTACATACTCTAACTACCTTCAACTTGCTTCTGAGAAAAATAGTGATGATCAAATTGACACCATTGTCCCTTTATTAATGTTGGGAGGAATCATCTTCAGATAATACAAGGTACTCAAGCCCCCAAAGGCTGCAGTCAGACCTGGGAAAAGGAGCAGGAATTGAACATCCAAGAGCAGTTTGAAGCTATTTGTTTGCTCTTCTACTGTCAGTGATTCTTTCATAAAGCTCTTCTTCAAAAGAGAGCTGAGAGGTGACTGGTCTGGCCTATAACTGAAGTATACTCTGAGCATTCTCTATATATCTTATTGGACTTCATCCAATTCTAGGAAAAAGCCATTTATGCCAGGAAAGCAACACCAATCACCTGCCACTTCATTACATGCACTATTATTTGATACAAATACACAAAATGCAAAACTGAGTCCTTACAAAAAATTTAAACTTTCTGAAAACAAAAAGCAAAGAGGATACAGCATTATAAAGAACAAGCAAATGTCAAGTAACAAAGATTTTCTGAAAACCTGAAACATGATATCAACCACAGCAAACCACTGAGTTCCTTTGGAAAGGGTCCTTTGCTGTGTCATTTTCATTTCACTGTAAAATATGGAAAGTTCTTATCTGTTGTTGTTATCTTTGGGAGGAGACTAAACTGAATGATTTTGGGGAAAGATGACTTCTTAAAATAATCACATTTGAGAGTACATTGTGTGAGAAACAGCATGGTATAATGTAAAGGTGTGAAACACAGAACCTTTGAGGGCCACAGCCCTCTTGAGTATGGCCTTAACCATATTAAAATGGAATTAGGAAATATTTAGCAAAGTAAATAAAAATACAAGAAGATATACCTAATATTACATTTTAAAATTAAGTCAATGTGTGACCTACAGTGATCCTTATGTATGGTTTAGTGCCCCTCCCCTTTCTATTTGAATTGGACCCCTCTGGGTAATGGTTAGAGTTTTGACTCCAATTAAGAAAGACCTGGGTTCAAATGTTCAAATTCCGTCTCTATCACTTCCTATCTGTGTGACCCTGGGCAAGTCTCTTGACCTCTCTCAACCTCAGTTTCTGCATCTCTAATGTGGTACTAATAACAAGCATCTGTCTCAAAGCATTGTTGTGAGAACAAGTGAGATAATTATAAAGCACTTTCCAAACCTTCAAGCACCACATAAATGCAAACTTTTATTATTACTTTATAAATTTGTGAAGTTTTTGGTGAGACTTTTTTTTTTTAAATAAGAAGGGGCGTGTGACTAGTTAGCAATAGCATAGCCACAGAAACAGACATCTGCTATAAGCTGCTTTAGAATGAAACCCTCAATATATTGGGTTAACATCAACCTCCTCACTCTTAATGAATTTCTCACTGGGCATGTTGGGTGCTTTTACAAATCATATGTATTTCTTGACCTGACAGTCTAAGCAATAATTTACCACAGGATACCCCAGAGGAGTACTGGGAGAATCTGGTTCAATATGGGAAAGGTGAGTATAGTTATCTGAGAGGAGAATGGTAATGCACAGTGAAATTAGACTTGATGCCTGTCTTCATAGTTTCCTGTCTTGTAAGGCAATATGACATGAACACAGAACTATGAAATACCCGAAGTGCATTAGAGAGCTCCAAGCAAAGTGCTATGTGAAGTCACAAAGATCTGGAAGGCATCTTAGGGACCCATTAGGGATCATCCATTCCAAACCTCTCTTTCTACAGATAAAGATACCGATTACAAAGATGTTCAGGGACTTGTTCAATAATTGGAGCTCTAATTCCAACCCAATTCTTCCTGTCTCCAAATCCAGTGCTCTTTCCATAATATCATGTTTCCTTCCTCTGAGGGAGAAAACCAGTACTACCAGAAGGAGATGGAAAGATGGTAGGTTTACCCACCCCACACACATCCTCATCCACTTGGAAATCTTCAAACAGAGGCTAAATGACCACTTCTCTGGTATACTATTATGGGGATTCCTTCCATGTAGGCATTGAATAAGATGCCCAGTGAGATTCTGGAATTCTCCTTCATGGTGGAGATGAAAAACAGGGAAACAAGACACAATTAAAATTCTACAGCTTCTTCAGGGTAAGTGATGATGGCAGGTCCCCTGTATACTATGGGAAACAAGGCCTCCAGGAAACTGGATAGCAGTAATAGCATGATCTAAACAGGGATCAATTAGGAGGATTGAATATAGAAGTGACCTAAAACTTATAATTTATTCCCCTCCTCAAGCTCTATATTCTAGCCCAATTGGCCCACTGCCTGTGAAATATATCAACATTCCATCCTCCATCTCTGTGCCTTGTATAGGCTCTCCCTGTTAACTGGAATGCCCTCCCTCCTTACCACTAATTCTTGGAATCCATACTCTTTTCACAGCTCAGCTCAAGTGCTACTTCCTATATGAGGCCTTTCTTAATTCTTTTTAGCTACTATTCCACCATTAAATATATGTGCATATATGTATACAGTTATACATACATATATACACATATGCATGTGTGTATACATATATATTTAGCTACTATTCCACCATTAAATATATATGCATGTATGTATGTATATACACACATATATTGTTTCTCTAAATAGAAGCAAGGCCCTTAAGATAAGGGACTCTTTTGTTTTTATATCCCCAAAGTCTAGGACAGTGGCTGATATGAGATTATATGGATACTTTCAGTAGTATAGAGAATTCCTACCAGTATAGATTAGCACCTTTGCTGCAACTTACAGTATCATAAAATTGCTTGGGGGAACAGAGGGTTTAAATGACTTGCCCAAGGTGACATAGTTGGTATATATCTGAAGCAGAATTTGAATCCAGCTCCTCCTGGCAAGGATTCAGAGTAGGAACTTAATAAAGACTTGTAGATTGAGTGATTTAATGAATGAATGAAGTGAGGTCAATCCTTCATAATGGAATTCATATATTGTTCGTTTGCATATATAACCACCATGAAATTTTCATTAGCAAATATAAAAATAAAAGCCATATCATCTTTGAATGCTCTTGAACAATTTTGGGAAATGATGTCATTTCTAAATAACTTAGAATAATACCACTGTAACTGATCCTTTAAGTTCAAATGTATCATCTCACAGATAAGGAATGAAAGTAAATGTGTGTATGTGTATGTATATACACATATACATATACATGTATATTTATATGTAGGATACGTGGGCCAGCATTTGGAAATGGGAGTGGGAGAGGGGGTTACCACCATAATTTGTAGGAACCTGGCTATTTTTTTATCCTAAGTAGTGGTGGGGGAGCTGTTCTCTATACTATTACAAATATTTTTTGTTGTACAATGCAAAAAATAACAAACGAGTTATTTAGAATAGTGGCAGAAGAATTCCTTTCCCCTAAATCTTCCCTTCTTCCTAACTTCCTTTTTACTGTTAAGGGCATTCTTTTCACCTTGGTCACCCACACCCTCAGAATCATCCTTTATTTTCCTCTTTCCCTCACCCCTAGCCCCATAGCCAATCAGTTTCCAAGTCCAATACCTCTTACTTTCACTCCTCTGCTCTCTCCTCACATGTCTTGCATCCTTGTTAAGACCTTCTTCATCTCACACCTGAATTACTGTCCTCCACGTCACCTTGGAAATTACTTTGCATTTGTATTAACTTAGCCATGTACATATCGTACCCCTACTCTAATGGAAGGTGTCTGGATTATTTCATTTTTGTTTTTGAAAAATAAACAGCATAGTAGGCACATAAGTATATAGTAGGTACTTAATAAATAATTTTTGAATGAATGAGGGAAGCATGTGCTAAGAGAATATGCTTCAAAGGAATTTCAAATGGAAAAGTTTAAAAATATTAATTTTAATTTGTATGAAAGAAAATTTTTTAAAAAGCTTATGAAATCATTAACTCAACACAGAGAGAATGAAACAGTCATGTAAACATTTCCCCAATTTCTGACCTACTCACTATTAGGAAGAAGGTTTGAGTTATGATGAAGGTTTTATTTATATGATATGGATCTAAGCAAAATTCTAGAACAAGTACTAAGAACTAAAATGTGCGAATAGGTAGGTATAGGAAAAAGCAGCTGGGCAATATAGACAGAAATGGGAGAAAGAGTAAGTGAAAACTTTTCATTCTGAACATATTACAAAATTAATATATGTAGTATCTTATATAGATACAATATTACTTTTCTTGTCATATTTGATGCTTAGCAAAGCAGGTGATACTTCATTTTCAGCAATTCTATGAGCTCAAGTTTGCAACAGAATAAAGCCTTATGAATGAAAAACAGTGTGAAACTCCATAACAAATGATATTCCTATTATATATTTGTGATTTACATGACAAAGAGGTATATATTGAAGTATAAGGATTTAATAGTTTAAAAACCTTCAGAGTGAATGAAGGCACATTCTAAGAATGATAAGTAATAATATAAGAGGAAGGATTGGAAAAACCAAGTAGGAAAAAATACTCTTGATAGACTGAAATGAGATGAATAACTGTGATTCAATGTGAAAAATATAAATTGTATTAGGAATCTTTAACTTTCATGTAAAATAAACTAGAGGAAAATACAGAAGACAATAAATTAATACTTTAAGTGACCTGAGGTAATAGGATTTTTAAAAAAGTGAATTTTTAACTGGATATGATAATTTAAATGCCACTGATAAACTAAACTTTCTCTCCTTTCTTTGAATCATTAGTACATCTTTTTCTAACATAACTTTAGAGACAATAAATTTGAATCTTTGTACCAAGTAGCAGAGATAGCATGTACACCGCTTGAAAACTGGTAATGAGTGTTAAAATCTCCAAGGCATGAGAATAGTAAAGACTTGAAGCATATTGGAAGAATATTAATGACCTTTTCAGAGGAATAACACTCAACTCATGGGACCACAAGAAGTCAATCCCTCGCCCTCCCCATAACCACTCCAAACAAACAAACAAACAAACAAACAAAACCCAACAAAACCAAACTCTCAAGTGCTGCCTTGAATCCAGATTAAAAAGTAATTGGGAAATGCTTAATAAAATAAAAATACAACATATATGATGGTAATTTGTGATTTTCTAAGTCTCTGTTCAGTCTTCAGGAATCTCATTTCTATTTCAATTTGACCCCACTAAACAGTCTACCAAACACCAAGGAAATGCCATAGTACTAAAAATGCCATAGTACTAGTATAACTCAGATACAAAACTGGGACTCGATACATGTATTTTTGTGTATAATGATCATGATAACAAGCATTGGGTCTATGGAGCCCCAACAAACTGTGATCTCCTTGAGTCCAGTCTGGGGACTGTCTTTTGCCTCTCTTTGAATCCCTAGCACTTTGCACAGTGCCTGGTACATAGTAGATCTTAATAAATGTTTATTGATTTATTCTAGAGAAAGAAAATGACAAATACCTTCTTTCAAGAAATAAACTATTAGTTAATAATTTTTTAAAGGCAAAAGTGGAAGATTAAGCTCCATTAAGAAATGAGAAAAAAAAAACTAAAGGAAAAAAAAAACCATTAGGAGTGATACAGGGTATTTCCAAAAGCTTTAGTGCTATTAAAACTTAAAGCTGCACTAAGATTTTGGGGACACCCCATAGACTGACAGCATTTTGGTTGAAGTATGCTATTTATTTTTTACTATTATCTAGTATATGATGGTGGCTGTATGATAAAGTAAAAACACTAGATGTGGGGATAGAAGATCTGAGTTTAAATCCTGTCACTTACTACCTGGGTTACCTGGAGCACATCATATTTCCTCTTTGTGCCTCAGTTACCTCTGAAAAATGAAGAGGTTGGATTTGATGTTCCCTAAGGTTCCTTTCTAGACTAAATCTATGATCCTATGTATGAATTGAGTCTTATCCCATAAACAAATCATGCTCAGACTTTATCATCTTTTGTTCTCTCATGAGGAATGTCATCTGTTGTTCCCTTTTTTATAAGTCTTTTTAGGGGAGCTAGGTGGTTTAGTGGATAGAACACTGGGTTTGGAATCAGGAAGACTCATCTTCATGAGTACAAATTGGCCCGAGACACTTACTAGTGGTGTGATCCTGGGAAAGTCACTTAACACTGTTTGCCTCAGTTTCTACATCTGTAAAATGAGCTGAAGAAGGAAATGGCAAATTACTCCAGTATCTTTGCCAAGAAAATTCCCAACAGTGTCACAAAAGAGTTGGACATGACTGAAAATGACTGAACAACAACAATATAAGTTTTTTATATCTGACAAAGATAGACCTAAATCTCATCTTTCTCATGGAACTTGTTTGATTACTGTAGACTCTTGGATCCCATCCAGGCATTAAGGCAGGCAGGAAGGTTCCTCTTCAAAAACTAGAGGTAGTGAACCCATGAAAAAGACTCAACCTCAAAACAACAGCCTCTGACTTGATCTGTGCTCTCTTTGCTTCTAATGACTGTGTTCTAGAGCCTGGCATGTAGAAAGTACTTAAATGCATGCTGCTTCACTGACTTATTCCAGAGGCTTCCCTGGAGTATCTCTTTTGGTGAGTGATTCCTGCTTCATTCTATTGGAAGCCTCCAAGTTTTCAGGTTAATTTGCAGTGAACACCAAGCGAGAATAATTTAACCTGCTTGGCCATGATCTAGAATCATTCTGGAAGAGACTAAAGAGGTCAGAGGATCCTAGCTCTAAATCTGGAAGCAGCATGAGAGATCATCTATTTCAATGTTCTCATTTGACAGATGAGGCAACTGAAGTGTCCACACAAGGTTAATTAACTTTCACAAGGTCAAAAAGGTAGTAAGAGCAGAATTTGAATCTAGGTCCTTTGATTCCAGATTTAGCGTGATTTCTCCCGAATCATGCTTTATTAATGCCATTGCTTCTGAGCTTCCTCAAGTTATTACACATCCATAAATGAGCTTCATCTCTTAAACAGTTATGGCATATCCCACAAAATTTAGCACTTCATTACATGATGTCACCTTTTCTATTATTGTTTCATGTGTTTTAGTCTTGGTTCCCTGCCTAAGTCTAAGTGCCCTGAAAACATCATATATTAGAAAGAAATGGATACGTAGAGGGGGAAAACGAACTATGAGTTCTCATCCTGCCACTAAATAGCTATACAACATTGAACCTAGTTCAAATCTTGGCTCTGCTACTTAGTATCTATGTGACTTTGGAGAAGTCACTTAATCTCTCTTGGCCTCAGTTTTCTCATCTGTAAAATGAAAAGAGTCGACCCAATGACCTCTGATTTCTCTGTCAAAGATCTATAACCCTATGATCCTATAACTAGCGGACCTAGAAGTCATAACCTAGAGGGCTTTTTTACTTCACACTACTGAGACTCAATTTCTACATCTGTAAAATTGAGTAGTTGCCACTGAGCTTATCTTTTGAGAGGCTGTAGGTGGTAGAGTGGATAAAATGCTAGGCCTGGAATCAGTAAGACCTGAGTTGAGATCTGGCCTCAGATACTTACTTGCTATGTGACCTTGGGCAATTCACTTAACTTCTATTTGCCTCCATTTCCTCAACTATAAAATGCAGATAATATCACCTATCTCATAGGGTCATTGTGAGGATCAAATAAGATGTTTGTAAAGTAGTTAGATCAGTGCCTGGCATATAGTAGGTACAATATAAATGCTTATTCCCTTCTCTCCTCCCTTTTCCCATAAATCTGCCCTTTTTCCAACTTTGGGATCTCTGCCTAGAGAATTTCTACCCATCCCAAGGGATAGCCTGCTATAGAGGATAAAGTGCTGGACTTAGATTCAGGAATACTTAGACTTAAATCTAGCCTCAGATATTTACAAACTGTGTGACCTTGGGCATGTCACTTAACCTCTCTGGGCCTCAGTTTATTCATATGTAAAATAAAGGGAGGAGAATCTATGACTTCTATGATGATTCTTACTCTAAATCTATGGTTCTATGATCTACCTACTCTCCTATGTTTTAAACCTCTTTGACTCTCTCTCTCTCTCTCTCTCTCTCTCTCTTTCTCTCTCTCCCTCAGAGATTACCCAGTCTTGTTGATTCTAGCTCTCAGAGATCTCTTGCATCTTTCCCTTTTTTCTCTTTTCTGCTTACCACCACCCTAGTGCCACTACCATTCATTAGCCTATTATGGCAGTCTCCTAAAAGGCCTTTGTCCATTTTCTCATCTCCCTGATTAATCTTTCACACTGCTGCCAGAATACTCTTTCTTAGGCAAATATCTGATCATGGCTCTCTTCTGCTCAAGAATGTTTGAACTGGCTCCCTATTACTTCCCAAGTAAAGCTCAAAATCTTTGATTCTCATCCAAAGCCCTCCACTGTCTGCTATCAGTATATCTGTCAAGCCTTACCTTATTTTTGTTCCTTTTCATACATTTTATAGCTCGAACTGGACTCTACCTCTTAGAACAGGCCTTGTGCTCTTCTGCTGCCTTGTCTTTGCTCACATCTTCTCACATTTTACACTGCCTCCCCTTTACCCTTTGCATTCCTTTTTAACCTTTAAAGCCCAATCCAAATGTTCTCTCCTTGAAGCCTCTCTTGATCTCCCTGGTCTATAATGACCCAAATCCTTTGACCTTGAGTAGTATAATTATTTAACATTGTATAATTTTCCATATGTCTTATCCTATAACTAGATTTTAAATTAAAAGAGGGTGGAGCTTGTCTTATCCGAGACTTTTCTATCTTTAGCACCCCTCATAGGGTATCTGCTTAACAGTGTTTGTTTCATGAATAAAGGAATGAATGAATCTCCAAGACCCTGGCTAGCTAGTTCTAACATTCTGTGACTTCTTCATATGCTATGGAATAGGATAGAACATTCAAAATAAATATTTCATTTGATTGGCTGATTGAGCAATGGGTTTCATAATTCATGTCATATTTTCAAGCAAATATTGTTGTAGCATTACTTAGTTAAGAAACTGTATGGTGGCATCACCCATGGAGTATTTAAGACTCTGCCCGTCCCAAACAAGTTCATTGTGAAATGTTCTAACCATCACATGAAACTCTCATGGTGTACACATAGCCATTATACAAGAAATGTGATCTTGCGCCTGGTAGACTGCAACAAATAACAGTGATTTCAGTAATACCAGGAACTTTCTCTTCTATCAAAAATGTAGGCAAACTTCACACCAGCAGTTTAGCACTACAATGAACATTCTGTGACAGTATTTAGAAACTCAACAAAAAGAAAAGAATGAATTGCTTTAAAATCATCTTTCACAATACTTCCAATGAACAATATTTAAATTGTAATTTTAATATAGTACCTTAAGTAGGATCCAAAATGTAGATACAGCTTCTAGGTCTAGGGAATATAGTTTCACAAATGTTTGCTGTTCTTATGACACATAATAAGCATATGCTAAAATATCCTTACATATAGATAAAGATAATTTACCCTAATATTAAACTTTTTTCATAAGTTGTAGGGAGAAATAATGAATTTTATTTTTTCTTGAATAATTTAGCTACCAAGCATAGGTAAGACTATGTGACCCAACTACTCAGTGAGCTCCAGTGACTCACTATTATCTCCAAGATCAAAGTAAGCCCCTTTGTTTGGCATTCAAAGCTTTTCATAATCTAATCTCTTCCTACCTTTCAAGTCTTTTGATACTTTTCTTTCTTCCATTCTATGATCAGTGACACAGGTCTACTTGTAGAACCTGGAACACAAGACTCTATCTCTTATTGGCACACTTTTACACTGGCTGTCCTCCATGCCAAGAACGCTCTAGCCCTTTACCTCTTTCTCTTAATTATTCCGACTTCCTTAAAAACTCAGCTCAAATACCACCTTTCCTGGTCCTCTTAGCTGCTAATAGCTACCCCTTTCAATTGCTTTCCTTCTTCTGTATCCCTACTAGTCTCTTGTTCATTTATTCTCTCTCTCATTAGAATATAAGTTCCTTGATGACAAGGATTTTGTTTTTTTTCATAACCTCAACACTTATCAGAGTGCCTGGTACATAGTAAATATCTACTTGTTATTTTGTTGACTCAACTAAATTAAATATTAATATAACACAGATTCATTTTATTAAGCATTTTGTTCAAGGTAGGAAGAGAAATACCAATATAAAGAAGACATCATTTTTATCTTCAAAGAGCATATAATCTAGTAGTTCAGATAAAACTGTATAAAATTAATGGGCAAAAAGTTCATAAGAGAGGCATAAAACATGAGAATTTACAGAAGGAAAAGATCATTTCTAGCTCGGGGGATCAGGGAAGACTTCATGTAGGAGAAGACATTTGAGTTTGGAGTCTGAATAATGGAAATAACTTCAACATGTCATGAACGTGACATTCAACAGATGGCTATTGGTGGAAGTGTAGGGAAGAGGGCATTCCAGGTACAAAGAACAATGCCAGAAAACACATTAAGGAAACAAAGCATAAGATGTATTAAAGAAATGGTGAGAAGTCTGGCTTGGCTAGTATTATTTTCTATGGAAAATTTTCAATGGAAAATATTGTGAAATAAAGTTGGAATGGTAAGGTAGATCCATGTAATGGAGGATCTTGAATGCTATACTCAATGATGGGAAGTTGCTGAAGGTTTCTGAGTGTAAAAATTTCATGAACAGAGTTGTAAATTCAAAAGATTAATTTGTTAGCAATGTGTAAGGCAGTTTTTTAGTAGCAAGGACCCAAAGACAGGGAAATCAGTAAAGAGGTTAGAGGCTCCCCAGATAGTCTAGGAGGGTAATAATGAAGGTTTGAAACAGAGTGGTAGGAATAGATGTGGAAAAAAGAGATAGATACATGAGATATTGTGGAGGTTAAATGGGTGAGACATGGTAACCAATTTAGTTATTTGGGAGAGAGGCAACAGACATACATGAAATTTTAAGTAAAGGTAACTGGGAAAATGTTTCCATTAACAAAAAGAGAGAAATTGGAGGAAGAGCTGGTTTTAGGGGGGAAATGAATTTAGTTTTCAGTATGTTACTAGATTATATTAAACTAGGTTGGCAAATATATGTATACATCACATACACACATATATAGCATATCTGAAACTGATGAAGAATAGTAAACATTTACATCATATTAGTTTTTTTAATTCAAATGTTGATTGGATAATAGCTATTTTCCTTATGAAATTGGCTTAACTATACAGTTGGGAACAAAGTCCTATTAACTTACAAAATACCATATATCAATATCATTAAATAAATATATTTATATATTTGTTATATATTTATGCATTTATTTGTGTAGGTGTATATATATTATGTATATGCATCCTTCACTGGATCTGTGATCTCATCAATTTGTGTACTCCTTCCTCTGGGATAGATTGTAATCCATCCATGCCTTCATCCCATAATAATTTTGGTCTAGGTTCTATGAAAGACTGTCCGCATAAGAATCAACCAATGTGATGGAATCCTTACTCTATGTCCTTATGTTGTGGAATCAACGTCTCTGACAGTCTGAGAAGGCCTATGGGCCCCTTCTCAGAATATTTTTTTTGATTAAATTCATAATTGAATGAAATATTAAATTTAATTTCTATGTTAATGAAAATAAAGATGTATTTTTTCCTTCTCTAAGATCAGACATCCCCTAAAGTCTGTCAATATACCCCAAGTTAAGAATTCTTGATGTATGTCTTTTTACCTTTTGTGAGTACCAGAGGAGCACTTGGGCTGTCCATCTGTTATTTTCATCGTCAATCTCATAACCATCCCATTTCTCTTCCCATGATCCATGTCCTAAGTGACATCTCTTTAGCTACTTCTTGAGCAAAAATCTATCTTGTTCATCTATAACACAGTAATATGTATGATACTATTCTATATTGTATCTATATTTAATAATATGATAGGTAATGCTGTCTTGGAGAAAGATCCTCTTTTTCTTGTACGATTGAGTCTGAAAGTCTTGTTACCTAACCATGGGGTAATCACATATCAAGTTGCTAAAGAGGTGCTAAAATATAGGAAATTTCAGAAGATCATTTGGTAAGGGAAATCTGGTTACTCTGTAATCTGGCCTACATAAAAGCTTTTAGATTACTATTGACTTTTAAACAGAAAGATACAGGACAAAATCTGGAAAATGTGCTTTATTGGAAAACCAATGTTAGAAGGTAATAAATTGAAATGTAAATTTTCAGCAGAATAAAAATGTGAAATAGGCTGTTGGAAAAAAAAAAAAGGCCAAAGGCAAACATGTTTAATTTACCTGGGACAATCAACCTAAGCAATATTTGTTTTGAGTTTTTTGGTCGTTTTCCTTTTTTAGGCTTGGAACCCACATCCCAGGAGTAAAATGACAGAGCTTTAATCCCTAGAAAAAAATCAAATTCCCCAAATACATCATGGAAACCAGGATAATCCTTCACGAAGTCAGAAACAAAAATTAAAAAAAAAACTTCCTCTACCATTAAAACAACAACAACAAACATGATCTCTATTCTTTCATTTTTTCAGGTCTGACATTCGGCAGATGACCTCTCTTATTTGTCCCTACATGTTTTCCAAAATATAAAAGTGAAATAGAGTCCCAAGGGCACTGTACTTGAAAGGTTATGAGAGTTAGAGAATTTTAACCATGCCTGCCAAATCAGCAGATGGCTTGTGATTATAATTATATGCATCAATAAAACGAATAATCTTTACAAAATTTGAATTTCTACTAAAGTAAGGGATTTAGTAAGCAGATGCAACAGAATGCATTTTCTTTAACCCTTTTGATAGACACTGCTCTCTTTCACATAGAGAACCTTAAGGGCTCTAGATATATTAGAGTGGATACTTTCTATTTTTTTTGTCCCTTGTTTATAGTGTTTGTATCATCAGCCTTAAATCTTCTAGGTCTCAACTTATTAAATGAGACAATCACTCCTCCACTTCAGCCCTCAGAACTCAAGTTAAGGATAGTTCCTATTCAATTTACATGCCCTAAAAGTTTCATTTTGGGAGGAGCAACAATTTAAAATGTATGTTAAAGATCTCCATTACAATTCAAACCAAAATGCTAAAGAAATGAAATGACCAATAATGGTTGCTTCTATTCCAAATTAGAATTTTAATAATGTCAACATTGTTCCATCTGGGGTTACCCATTCTGTTTAATCTATGTTTCTGTTAAAAAAAAAAAAAGATTAACGTATTACTTTAAGTTAGGTATGGATGACAAAAGTAGAGTTACTCTTAAGTTTCCAACAATACTAGGTATCTCACACTCTTGTTTAATCAGATACAAAATATATTGACTCACTTTACTTTTGACACATAGTGAAAAAAAAGTTAAGAAATTCAATTTTAAGGCTTCCATCCAATTTTATTCCATGATGGAGTGGGAAGCATAAATCCAAAACTTGGAGACAAATTGAAGCACCAGAGCGACAGGTAGGTTTTCTGGGATTAACGGAAGGAAGATTGGGAAAAACACATCACAGAAAGAGTCTAAGAATGTCTTTTTTGGTAAATTTTAATGCATGCTTAATTTTTACTTCAAATAAGTCTGAATATTTTTAGTCAATATACAATCATCAAAAACATTTATTAAGTACTTACTATGTCCCAGGCACTCTGCTAAATGCTAAATCAGAATTCCTAAGAATAGATTTCTGTTAAAGTATTCTCACATCTTATCTGCCCTCCACCACCAACTATTTTATTTCAAATGTGGTTAAGCACAGTTAAAAAGCCAAGCTTGGAGGTATACAAGGATGTATGCAGACTATATATTTATTTTTGACCAATAATCATCAAGTACCTTGGCATTTATGTTGTATGAACTTTAAAAAGTGGATTTTATGAGCAATGGAATATCAGAGCAATTAATCTGTATTGGAAAATTCTGCCAAACAGTGGATAGGTAGCTGACATAATTGTTTGGAATACTACCTGAGAAGACATTGTAATTTTTGTGAGCTAGTTCAGAACAACATGTAGCTTATCCAAAAAATACATGAATACAGGAAGCTCCTGTCAATTCCCTTAACAATTCACAAGTGGGAATTAAGGTAAAATCACCATTACAGCAAATATTCTTAAGATCAAAATCTTACTGTATGTATAACAATTCTCTTTTGTAAACTTACTGTTAGGACAAGCAATGTTTGCTTCATTTACATTCCAGTTCTCCTAAAGACATTTGAATTATCTATTCAAGGTCACTGGAATGGAATTTTTAGTTCTAAAGACAGTCACCGGCCAACAAACTTCAGGAAAGAGTTTCAGCTAGTTTCTTGGATAATCAAAGTGCTTTCCAATCTTACTTCCTCCTTTTTGGGTAAATTCACATTCATTAAAAAGTATTATTCTAAAATAGGCAGAAAATTGAGGCCAATAACTTGGGAACAAAATCTAAAAGGTCCACCTTTAATTATGATTTGAAGTACCTTCAAAATTACAGAAAGGCCAAGTCCATAATTTTAGTGTAGCAAGTGTATTGTTATAATTAAATGAACCAAATTATGAAGAACATAATTTTAAAATAATTTATTTTAAGAATTAGTTGGAAAAACCACTTTAACTTATAAAAAAGCTTGACTTTTAAAAAATATTAGGACATCAATTTCAAAACACACTTGATTTACCATTAAAAAGTCAATCATCTATTTGTATAATAATCATAACCTACTGCTTCACTTATGTTTATTATACATTTGATCTTCTTAATATAAGCTAAGAATTAAGAATTGGTATGAACAGTCAAGCAAATGTCTAAATCTGGGGTTATGAACAGAAAAACAATGAAATCCTAATAGTCCTGAAGTAGTTGGATTGAAATAATGGGATTGTTACATCAATTCATAAATTGGTTATTTCTATTTCCAAAAGTTGTGGGAAATCCAGAGCATTCAATTGGAGCTGCTCTTCTATCACTTGTCTCACACTTGCTTGTATTAGAGTTGCTTACAGGTCTTCTGAGAGAGAATGGGGTGTAGTTGAAAGAACACTAAAGTTTGAGTCAGGAGAAGTGGATTTTAGGCTGAGCTGGACCATTTAGTAGCTATATAATTATGGGCAAGTTATTTAACCACTCAGTCTCGGTTTCCTAAAGGTTACTAAGACTTGAGCTACTTACATCACGGGGTTATTTTGAAGAAAATATCCGATAAAGTATAAATTGCTATGAGATTATTGTTGTTGTTGATGTTGCTGTTGCTATCCTCTACTTTGCTAGATTGTTGGCTTCTTGAAGGCAAGGGTTCTATCTTTTCTATCTTTGTATTCCTCAAAACAACTAATACTCTACTTTTCACTCAATGGCCATTCAATAATTATTTGTTAAATGAATGAATGAATGAATCTGAATAAAAGTTCAATCATGAAAAGTTATCTCAGTAGAACTAAAATTTCACACCAGTACTATGGTAATTAAAAGAATTAATGTACAGCAAAATAGATGACTCTTACATATGTAGCTCAGTTAAAGAATGAACTTTGACATACATATAACAATACTGATGAAAACAAACTTGTTAAGTACCCGGTTTGCTCCTCTGTCTGCTGCTCTCTTGCCTTAGCTGAAATTCAGAAAGCCTCATACATCCATTTTGGTGAATCATTAAAATGTCATCACCATAAAAAAAAGTAAGTCTAAAATTCTCTTGATTTTATACATTGTAACATGGCTGACAGACTTTTCTCAATTGGACACTCATAACAGAATGGGTATGCTAAAAGATCCATGGCCTTCTGAAAAGATCATCTATTTTCAGAAGAATTTATTGCTGTACTAAAATAATGAAATCCCCATCAGCTATAGCAAACAATTTCAATGAGCAGGGTTCCTTAAAAATGTGAAGTTCTGAGATAATCTGGGAGATACAACTTGTTGTATTCCTTTTTTAAAGATGTTATTTTCAGATAGCAATTAAAGCCCCCTTTCATGACAAATTATTTCTCCCCCATCGTTTGTGTTACATGTTGGTGAGATGGCATATTATAGAAACACTTGCTGAAATAAAAGTCAACTCCCCTTCCTGTAGATATCTAATTTGAATTTATTAGCACATTGTATCATCCCACACTTCACAAAATTGTTTAAGCTGTAAGTACTACCAAATGTAATATAGTCAGAGTGATAGTCTCTGAAATAGATAGAATATTTTAAAAGTACTAAGCAAATAAAAGGAATGCTAGAAGAAAGCTTTTACAAGATGAAAAGTCCTGCACAACAAGAAAGTATTCCAGAGAACTTGTAGATAGCTGAATATATGAATAAACATATGATGAATTGTATGTGTATCTCCTATAGGCAACCAGACTTATTTATTCTGTGTCACAATGTTTAGCTACATTCTTCTAGAAATAAAAATGATTTGGCTAAGTAAAGTACTTTGGTTATCTGATTTAAATATGATATACATAATTTTAATTCCTAGAGCAGATGATTATGATATGTCTTCATAACATTCAGTGACAGTTTCCCTAAAAATGTGAGTGACCCTGATAATATAAAAGTATCCATTTTATAACACCGCAACTTTATAAACTAAAGTGTGATTTTTTTTTTTAAAGTGGAGAGTTTCCCCATATCCTATTTATCTGACAGGGTTTAGAATAAAATCTTTAATTTACCTGAATATTCTATAACAATATAATCCTCTCTTGAATCATAGATGCCCTGAACACACATGTCTAAAGCAGACAGACTATTTCAGCAAGGCAAACAAGACTTTCTGTCAACTTCCTGCTGCCATATTTCAGGAAAAGTATCCTGAGACATTATAGTCAAATACATTTTTCGAGGAGTACACTAGTAAGCAAATGCTGCTGAAGAAGTGTCATCAAGATTTTGTTTTCTATATACAGCAAGCAAATAGGCATTGGCACTCTGGGTATGCAACATCATGGATTCACAGCAGTGTCTATTATTTCAAATTTCAGGAAAATTGAAAATATGGAGAGAACATAATTTATGTTATCTATATGCTCTGCCCATGTTTTCTTTTTAAAATCCATGCTACCTGAAGAAACAATCATCCCAGGAAAGGTTATTTAAGGAACATTATTTAGAGGACAAAGCAATTTGTTAGTGGCACAAAATAAGATTCACTGTGTACACCAGTTTCCCATGATTTTGTTACCTCTCCACATAGAACTAACTAAAATAAAAGTTTCCCCATGCCTTAAAAAGTTCATCAGACCTGAACATGCATTTGGATGGTAATTATTTTGTGCCGAGTAAGACAAAGCATCATTTCTCCAGCACCAGTCTAACTCTCGAAATCAAGTTCACTCAATTTGGGTCCACTTTACTTTTGCAATTCAAAAACTTTTATTGAGATGGGAAAAAGACAACCACCCCCAAAATATTAACACTGACAACAGAAACAGTGTTTCCTGAAGTGACAGAAAAATCCCTTCATTATGACCTACTTGTCTAGAAACGGACTTTCAACCCCATGGTTAGGCTAAGATTTGTTCTACTTTCTCCCTAGGGCATAATTGTCAGACTGACTTACCGTGCGCCTCTTAGCCTTTGTTCTGCCTCTCACGCTGACATCAGGGAAGCAGTGATGTAGAATAAAGCAGGGGTGGGCTAGGTTAGTCCAGTGTTTGTGTCGTTGTGTGGTGTGCAGGGACACTCTGTGATACTCTAGTGAGCTGCTAAGCTTTTTTTGTAGGCTTTGTGTCATTTACTTAACGACCAATCTCATTAGCTGCCAGGGTACAATGGGCTGATGCATTTTCTATGTACATACTCTACACAGTGACCCTCAAGGTTGCCGAAGGTCTATTTAATCAGTCAAATGCTGAATATATTTGCAGTAAATCACTAAAAAAAAATATGGGACCACAGAGGTATCTCACAAGGGCTTAATATTTACTGGTAGTTATTTTCAGGTAATAAAATAGGAGCATATTTGAGCAAAAACAAGGGCGAAGGAAGCACAGACATACTCATTAGGTTTGTACTGGTGACCTTAATTTGGGGAACTTTAAAATCCCAAGGGGGAGGAGATGAATTCTATTCAAAATTTTATTTTTCCTTCAATTTAATCATATTGTCCCAATTTAAAACATTAACAATCAAAAAAAGAAATGTCCCTTTAGTAGTTCTCCACCCTGCCTCCCCCCCCCCCCAACAGCTGTCCCTACCCCTAAAGCAACCTCAGAACTGGCATACTTGCATTTCTGCCCTCTCTTCAGTTACAAGGTAAAAACCCTTTTAACTCCTATGAAAAATGAAATGCTGAAAGGACTATGAATGACGACAGCTGTCCATAAGTATCAGGGATAGTTCTATTGTCCAGCTTGTCCCTGGATAAAATGAATACTTTACAGCAGAGGCTGTTCAGCTTGGCTAAAGAGTATGGGGAGAAGGGGAGGAGGTCACTGGAGATTTCGCACACTAATTTAATCTGGGAAAAGGACAGGCTCTGCATCTCACTTGAACAGACTGGCGGCAATCTGGGCTCCCACAGAACTATCTCCTTTTGCCTGTGCTCTATTTATTCCTTATCTCTGTTTACCAACCGCTAGGTCCCTTTCATTCACACCACGAGGCCGTTCTCCTACTATCAGTCAGCAGCTGACACTGTGGAAGAGCCTCAAAGGCAAAAAAAAAAAAAAAAAGGATCAAAACTAAACCAAAGCTGTATAAACAATGCAACAGTAGAAGTAAATGCATAAATCCTAATTCTTAACCCAACCCACAGGGTGTGAACAGAACCTTTATAGTAAATCCAACAAACCTACCACAGTGAGCTATGGGGTACAGAGAAAAGAAAGCCAAAATATCATTCATGAAATCATCATCTAAAGAAGAAACATGAAAATGTCAAATGGCCATTGGTTTTTACTTTTCTTTCAGAGAGAAATTCTTATCTCTATCATGTATCAAGAGTAGGTAACCAGGAAACACCTCTCCAGAAAAGATGAGGCTATGTATTTATTAGTTATTCTTAACTTTTACTAAGATGCTGAGATATGAGAAATATTCCACAATCTCAACTTCTGATCCTATATAGCTGGTATCAACTCTTTTTAAAATGCCATCATGTTTTTGAAATTCAAACACTTCAGGTAATTTTATATTTAGGAGTCTGTGACAACATTCAAAAAATGCTGAGAAATACTGAACTATCCAGTCAGCCAATTAAATCTCTTTTCCAGACTCCATGGCCTTATGTCACAGTGAATAATAGGATAAAGGAGTTGGGGGGGGGGGGGGAAAGATGGTTATAGAGAAACTATTTCTATACAACTTCCTGTCATTCTATGTATCAATACAGACTGTAAAGAAGAAAATACAGAATGAAGTTTAAAGAAAGGAAAAGGTGAAAGGATTAAAAAAGAGACAGGCTCTGAATTTTCAATTAATTTAATCTTTGGATCTTAAATACATTTTTCCTGTTTTAAGCTTTATGAATAATGATAACTACTCTTATTTAATAGGAGGCACACATCAACATCTTTTATTAAAAATAAGTAATATAATTAAAATATTTTAGAGTATATGAATTTTCACACAGAGAAACACTTATATAGTGTCTGTACACAGACAGATATACAGACAACCAAACATTCACACAAAAGCGTAAATCCCAATCCTCAATGATTCTCTAGACTGGAAATCATGCATTCCTTTAACTTTCTCTGAGTTTTTATGATCAATGAAATGATTGGGTACTGCCATAAAATCAGCCTGCTATTGATTCAGTCACTAAGACCTTTACCAAAGATGGGAAGACAATGTTGCTCATTATCAAAGATGATCAATTGGCCCACATTTCAGTTTTGATTTTCACCTATGTGCATTATGAGCAATGAAGTCTTTACTACTTGGATCCTTTTTTCCAAATGAATTAATGAATTAAATTTATCCTTTCACCAGCTGCTAGGCAGCAGATGGAACCATTTCTGAAGCCTTGTTGAATTCAATCCATAAAACTCATTTCCTAGGATTAGCAGTCCAAAGTTTCTTTTAATGTTTATATACCGCTTGGGATTTTGATTTTCATGATGTTAAACTTTCAATTTAACTATTCTTTTCACATTTCATATCAAACAATTATGATCTTTTGGATTTCTATAGCACACACTCTAAGTCATATAAGGACAAGAATTCATTTCAAGAGCAATCAAGTAGTGTAAGGTTCTTTTTGTGTGCTTGTTTACATTGCCTTACTACCATAGGAACCATTTACATTGCAGTCAGAGATTAATTATAAATTGAATACTTATGCTTTTCTAATAGTTTAAATAGTTATTTAATGTAGGAACTAAAGATGTTTAAATCACAACAAAGAATATTTGTCAAGATTGTAGATGCATGAAGTTTTGTCCTCTTTTTACTTTTTTTTAAAGTTTTTTAAACGACAAAGGCCACAACATTAACAGCAGATAACTTTTCCATACACCAAGTTGTTCTAATAGAAAACATTCTTGTGCCTTTGTAAAGGACAAGGAAAGGGGGAGATAGACTAGTTTGTAAGCACTCATTTAGATAAAGTCAACTTTCTAAAAGTGCTACCATGGACAGCTCCTTGGGTTTCTTTTGCTGGTTTGCTACATTTGTTTCATTTTCAAATGTGGTATATACTTTAAATTCTTTAAAAGGATATTTCTGTTTGAGATGGTACAGGAACTAAGTTGACTCTTTTTAATGTAACTGATTTAGTTCCTCAAAAAGTTTAAGCATACTTTGAAGTATATAGCTACCTTGTGACTTCTAAGATATAGAATATCCATTTTTAAATTATAAAAGTTCATAAACTTAAAATGATCTTGTCCCTATAGCATAAGTACAACTAAAAAGGGTGATCCACTTTTATGTACAACAGTGATTTCCGCTAATTTGGCATAAGAAATCTATGGTAATCTAATCATGCAGTAAGCCAAGAAGGCCACATAATAATCACTATTGAGTAATTGAATATTTAGAAGAAGAAAAAATAGGACTGGTAATCTTAGAT
>CM053587.1:160759870-160814866 GCA_028646515.1 Pseudochirops corinnae | reverse complement strand
CTTTGATCCTTCTGTTCCCCAAAGAAGGAATCTAGAGTTTGGGTGCTGTTCTTACTTTGCTCCTTTTGCCTGTTCATGGTTGGCCAGTCAATGATTTTTTAGCTCTGTGGAACTCTGCTTCCAGAGGGGAAAGCTCTGTCCCAAATTGCTGGGGTTTTCCCAGCTGCTGGAGCTATTAGGGGGCTGTCGTTTATTTGCAGCCCTCACCAGGTGCACTGAAAATGCACCCCAGGACCATCACCCAAGACCATGATCCAGATCCAGGCTGCTCAACGCAAGAGCACTTGGCCTCTGAACGATTGCTTGGCCCCCCTGCAGTCTGCAGGCCAGGAGCTCCGAAGCAGCAACATGGAGGCAGCTACGGGGCCTCCACTTCTGCTGCTTCCTTGCCCTGGAGGCAGTTTGGCCGGACCCACTCTTCTCCCCCAATTTTAGCCAAGTTCCACTGACCTTTGACTAAGTCCTTTTTTTCTTATGGCTTGATAATTCTGGAAACTGCCACAGGTACCACAGATCCGCTCTCCTGAAGCTCCAGCTGAGGCTCGGCTCAGCTTGTCAGGCCACCCCCAGGGCCAAGCCGCCCTGTTTCAGGCTGGGCTGGTTTTGGCTCCCAGCACTGAGATGGTCCCTCCTAGCTGAGCTACCTTCAGCGGAAAGTGTATTTGTGTGCGTTTTAGAGCTCTAGAATTTGTTTAGAGTCATATTTTATGGGTATTTTGAGGTGGCTGTGTGGGAGCTGCCGAACCTTGCTGCTCCTATGCCTACATCTTGGCTCTGCCCTTGATCCTGGCCCTTTTAGGCTAAGGTCTTTTCAGCATCTCACTTTGAGTGAGATAATGCCCAGTCAATGAATAGGCCTCTTTAAGTAGTTATTCAAGGGGTAGTCCCTTTAATAAAAAGAAAACTCAAACTGGGAAGGGAAGACCATCAGAGTTCCTGGTCAAAAGAGAAACAGTTACTAGAGAAGGAAATGGCAAACTACTTCAGTATCTTTGTCAAGAAAACCCCCCAAAATGGGGTCATGAAGTCAGACACGACTGAAATGATTGAACAAAACAAGCCTCCTTCTGGTGGGCACCCCATTCATTATCAGACAGTCAGAATGAATTATCTTTTAGAAAGAAGCATCTACTAATATGTAAAAATCTTAGTTCTTAGAGAATTATTAAGAATAGTTGGTGTGAAATCAGTCTGGGACACATACTTCTACAAGTACATGCAGAGTCTAGGGGAAAGAAGGCTCAAGAGTAGAAAGTGTATGTGTGTGGCAAGGGATTAGCTAGCACTCAGCTAGAGGTGGATCGAAGTCCTTTGCTCCTTTTGTGGAATTCTTATTCTCTTGAAGTGCAGCTCTCTGTTGGACTCTTAAGCGTTGGCACCTCTAAAGAGTTCATAGCTATACTCTTGTTATCCTAAAGAAATCATGAATACTGAAGCTGCAAGCTGCCTTTCTTTAGTATGTTTAGTTTTTCCTTTCACAGCTTCCAAATAGATGTATTGTCTGTTAGAGGTCTAGTGTCTCCAATGACATAATCATTGGGGAGAAGGGCATGGGGCACTCTGTATTTACTTTCCCCTACCCCTGTCCTTTGGTTACAGGTACAAGGAGCTTGTCACTGAAAGATGAACTCTTTCTCTTCTTGAATCCCTTCTCTGACACACATAGATTTCAAGGTATATCTAATTGTTCCAATCAGCTCCAATACATCTGTTTATCATCTTCTGATTTCATCTAATGGCTCAACAGCACTTCATTCCTCCCAAATTAATCAGGTGTTGTTTGCACCTACTTTATACCTTTGGTTGACTCTGATATTCAATCAAAGAGGGGTTCTCACCTGATAATAACAATGATGATAATAGTAAATGGTAATAATAATAATGGCTAAACATTTATATGGGATTTATTATGTGCCAAGCACTGTGCTAAGCACTTTTATGCTTGTTATCTCATTCGATTCTCACAGAAATCCTGGGATGCACCTGCTATTATTATCCCCATTTTATAGATGAGGAACCCAAGGCAAACAGAAGACAAGTGACTTGTCCAGGGTCACAAAAATTGTAAGTGTCTGAGGTCAGATTTGAACTTACATTTTCCCGACTCCAGGCTCCATGCACTATCCACTGTGTACTGTTTAACTAGTTCCAGGGAACAGAAAACCTTGTTAGCATTGCTAAAACAGGTTATTATTCCCAATTAATGGAGACAGTTCTTAGAACACGCTTTTTCTGCTCTATCACACCGAAATGCACTTCCTCATGGGTTATCTGGAGCATCTGTAATACAATCAATCCCATTGATGGAAATAATACATCCCATGAAGAGGTTGCATTTTTTAAATTCATGCTATTTGAAATTATGACCAAATATAAAATATGATCATTGGTGGCAAACCAATGGAAATATTCAATGAAAAATTTTAAAATTCGACTATTTCTTAGGATTTATTGTTTGAACTAATTGGGATTTAGCTGTATTTCCTAATGATTTTAGTCTAACATGTGGAAGTTTGGTGAACCTTCTTTTGACTACGAATGAGCAAGGAACTGGTGCTCTGGGGTTAACAAGTTTTCTTGTAGGCTTTGGAACCAGAAGGACTGATAATGGAACCATTACTGAATTTGCATACAAAAGGATTAATACACCCCTTTGCCAGCATTTTTTGTCACTTTTTTTCTTGGAGTGAGGGAAGTAAAAACTACTGTGGAGGTTCTGGTCAAGGGGCAGTGACTTTGACTTTCTCATCTTCCCACTTAGACACATGTGTCTCAGAGTACATATTACTCACTTCTTTTATGTTTAATTTTTCCTGATCATAGATGAGGAAGAATCCTGAGATGAGGATGTGACTGATAAAATTGAGAGATCTTTCAAAGACATTGATATTTCTGCTCATAACTAAAGTCCCAGATCTTGTGACAGTCTGCTAGTAGTGGGGAGGCAGACCTGAGGAATCATCTGCTTTACCTACCCCAGCAGTAAATGGACTTGTTGGCAACCAAGACATCATCTCTTGCAAACAACGTCCAGTGGTTATGCCATGCCCAGGAGTGAACTTGAGGGACACTTCGGTAAGGGAGAAAAGAGCTCTGCAGGTCAGTAATAATCCTTGGTCATATATTCATTACATATGTGTGTTGATACCTTTGAACTCCAAATCTGAGCCCCAAATCTTAAAAGTCCATAGGATAGAGTATCCCTCCCAGTGAAGGAGGATTTGATTTTTTTGAGCTTGGATCTCCCTATTTTGCCCAGACCCGAAATGCAGCAGCCACTCATGGACCCAACCCTACACTACCAGTAGGTATGGAAGCTTTGGCCTGTTCTGTTTCTGCACTAGGCTAGTTTGCCCCTGCTAAGACAGTCTGGTCAGAAGAGGTATTTACTAAAGTAGTATAGGAAGAGCAGTACATATAAAATAGCCTGCTATAAGTCTGGGACACATACATGTAGTTCACCATTCTTGTGCCAGAATTATAGATAACTGATAGGCAATTGTCCTACTTTGGCTTCCTCCAGCAGTGAGGACTATGGACTTGGGAGAAATTATTGTAAATTATATCTGTTGCTATACATTCTCAGTAAATATTCTTTTGTAAAAGCTAATTGATTATAACTAAATAATTGATATTGGGAGATACTTACTGGTGAATTGGTGTTGGAGGAATAACATTGGGTGTGGGTGGGGAATGTAATCAATAGTATTAGAAAACCTCCAACCACTCAGGGTTACCTCTAGAAGTTTAAGAGAAGGAGTAGTCACCCTCTGCCCACTGTCACTATGAGTAAGAATAGGGAGAATGACCCTAGAGGAGGTGCTGCACTGAGATTACCTCCTCAACTATTATTAGAAAAGCACTTTGTAAATAGTAAAGTGCTACATTAAATGAAAGCTATTATGACTGAGGATGTTTTGCTGTCTTTTTCAGTTGGTATATGACTTATAAATCCTGGCAAATGATTTATATGAATTGTTAAATTAATCAAAAATTGAGCATGGTAGGAGCTGGTGAGCTCAAGGCTGAGCTGAGTGGATTAACTGGTGATGGGGAATAATGAGCAGACAATAATGCTGATCTTTTCCCTCTTGTAAATTTACTTTAGGGAGGAAAATATTATTATAAAGGAACTGATTATTATTACTATTGTATTATTGTTCATCCTGTGTTTTCAAAGAGGACCGGTGACATTATGCATGATGTCTTGACTTGCTCTTGAAGTTGAGGCAGACTTGTGCAAAACTGTCAGCTTCACTCCCTCTTCCTGAGTAATCAAAGTCCAGTGGTAAGACCAAAGTCCAGATGACTGGTGATGGCCCTGGATGGCATGAATGACTTTGGCATTTTTGATGTCTGACCAAACTCTAAGTGCTCCACAGCACCTACTTCAGCTGCCTTCATGGCTGCTGGAACAAATTGTTCTCATCTACCCAGTCATCAGGGGGAAGTCTTCACATGCTTGAGGCAGACATCCCCCTAATTCACTGACGGGTGTGAGGCCTGTCAGTTACCCCCAACCTGGTGTACCCCATCTGTCAAGGTGATTTTATTGAAGTGTGGCTACTGCACATGCTATGACTTCTTGGAGCCATAGGTAAGAGTTGGGTGAAGGTGGACACTAGAGGTAGATGAGCAGCACTGAAAACGGCTTGGCAAGCCCTCACGCGAGAGGTGCTAGTCCTTCCTGAATACCCCATACACTCCATTATTATTACTACTACTGATCAAAGAAATCAATTTCTTTGTGACTGTTAAGATCTAGTGCTTCCAGATAATCAATTTGAATCCACCCCCAAACATGCAAGCTGACAAAAACAAATTTTATAACTGAATATTACAGAACACTTGTGTCCCACAAAATTCATATATATAAATATACATATGTGTATATGTGTATATATATATGTGGTTTATATATGGTTTCAAATGAAACCAATCATTTCAAAGTCACCAATCACTTCAATAATCAAATATGATAGTCTTTTCTCAATCTTCATTCTTTTTGATTTCTCTAAACAATTGACATTGCTGACCAAGCCCTTTTTCCTGGTTTAAGTATTGTGTATATGCAGATAACATCCACATCTAGGCCCAATCTCTTGCCTGAGCTCCGATCCCATACTTCCACCTGCCTTTTAGAAACTGTGAATGCTTCTTGAATTTATCATATCCAAAACAGAAAAAAACCCCAACCTTCTTTTGAACTTTTCTGTATTTTTTTAGTATTTTTTTCCAGTCACCTAGGTTTATAAAGTAGCTAAGCAGTACAGTGGATAGAGCACTGGACTTTGAATCAGGAAGACTAATCTTCCTGAGTTCAAACCTAGCCTCTGGGGCAAATAGGTAGGACAGTGGATAGAGTGTCAGGCCTAAAATCAGAAAGACCTGAGTTCAAATTTGATCTCAAGGTGACCCTAGGCAAGTCACTTAACCCTTTTTGCCTCAGTTTCCTCATCTTTGAAACGAGGTTGTGAAGGAAATGGCAAACCACTCCAGTATCTTTGGCAAGAAAACCCCAAATGGAGTCATGGAGTCAGACACAACTGAAAAGGATTGAACAACAACAACAAATATTTACAACCTTTGCATTCTCTTCAGCTTCTCACTTTCTCTCACCCTACACATCCAGATATTATAGTTTCTCCATATTGCTCATATTCATTCCTCACATAGCTACCATCATATCAGACCCACATCACCTCTCTGCTTATTGAAATAGCTTCCTAATTGGTCTGTCTCCCTCAAGTCTCTCCACATTCTAAGCCACATTGACTGCTTTGATCATGCTACTCCCCTATTTAGTAAACTCTAGTGGCTTCCTCTTAACTCTAGGATCACATATTACTTGACTACAGGATCATATATCATTTCATCTTTATCTAATCTGTTTTCAACATTTTATAATGTATATAATTATTAGTTCAATAGTATACTTCTATAATTTATAAATAAATATTCCTATTTTGGGAATGCATGCTCAATTTTTTTTTTTTTGTGATAGGAGTCCATGATAAAAAAATTGGAAACCACTCTTTTAGAATGAGTTCATTTGCAAAAATAAAAAAGAGGATAAAGATTATGATCAAAATGGTTCTACTTCACAAATTTGAAAAAAAAAAAATCTTGAGGAGAAAATGAGCCCAAGAAAGCTTGGTATGTGATAGAGTTAAATTAGATTATTCCAAGATAAATAAGAAGGAAAAGAAAAACTTGAAATGGGATAAATCTGCTTGTGTTTTTATAGTGATGAGATGGTGAAACCACTACCTTTGTCTTCTGCTGTATCTTTCCTAATGTATTATACAAAGTGATAGTAGTATAAATGAAGAAGAAAGAGTAGTTAGACTTGATCAAGCGCACACAAAAGAAATATGACCCGAGAGTAGCAAAACTTTTAAGCTCATCGTTTAAACCAGTTGGGCCAACACTGTTAAAATTGCACACGGTGCCTTTTTCTCATTCTGATTCTTTCATCTGTATTGGTGTTTTTTTTATTCCCTGGCCAGCCAATGGCTCTGGCAGAGGATGCTGAAATGACTGTTATGGCTATAACCAGTCAATTTTTATTATATTGGCTTCTACAACAGCCAGAACCTTCTGACTCTCAAGTTGAAGAAAGTACTCACAATATAAAGGTATGAGGCTTTTGATAAGCCTCTGGCCTTTTTTCATTTGTTGATGCCTAATCATGTTTTCCAGCATAATTTTTTTTTGTTCACTATCACATTGAACTTGCCAAAGTATGAAGTATGCATCAATTTAATTTGGAGATTTCTTCCAGTTCTTCATAGGATTTTTCTTTTCAATCATCCTTTGCAATCAATGTTGGAGCATAAACTACAATTGTCTTCACAATTGTCTGTTTGCTTAGGCTTACCATGATCCCTTCAAAGTGAGATAACCAAACAGTTTGTGAAATGATATTTCTCATTAACTTTAGATATAGGATGAAGCTATTTCCACTAACTTTTTCATTAATCTTTCAAAAGAAAATCTGCAAGCCACCTTTTATTTTATTTTATTTTTCGCTGTGATTTCTTTATATCTTCTGGCTTCAATTAAAGTGAGCATGATTCATATCTTCTATAGTGTGCCAAGTTGCTGGCCATTAAACACATTTCATATTCAAAGCATCAATGTTATATAGCTGGTAGACAGGCTTAAAACTGTAATCATTTATATCCTCTGCCCCCTTTCTTGCCCCTCTACCACAGACCTTGTAAAAGGAGATGGAGATCACAAAGATCTAGGGCTATTTTATATTTTAATCTATTTTATGAATTGCCATAACAAAAAAAAAATCATTGCCTGGGGCCAGCCTTCTGGTGATGGTGTTATAGAAAAAAAAAAGATCCTGCCTTTTCTGCCTCCAGAATAAATCTTATCAAGACAAGACTTTAACAGAACTTCTCTATGTATATTAATTTTAAACTTCTTTCTTTTACCATGAAACGATGAATTCCAGCAGGATGATAAGTGTGAAGATGGTGATTTCTCTGATAGGTTGCCTAACTTGCCATATGACAGAGACTCCTTTTGATAGCTAAGGCCTGACAAGAATTCTATAGACTTCTAGGAACAGGAGAACTACAACATTCCCTGACCCTGTCAAGTCCCAGGCTTCCATGAAGGAGTTTTTTACAGTATTAAGAGCTAGTGGATGTAGATTTCAACTCTTTTCCCTACCTCCCTATGGACATTTATTTCAAATAGACATTTAATTGAACACCTTCTATGTGTTAGTCACCGTACTAGTCACTGGGATAAAAAGATGGAAACAAAAGAGTCCTTGTCCTCAAAGGGTCTGCATTCTAGTGAGGGTTAAAAACACGTAAAGATAAGCAAATATAATATATAAACCAAGTGATTTCACTTGGAGTGAAATCTAGGAGTCTTCCCTATATTTGGAATAGGGGAGACTTGCTAACAACTGAGAGTACAGGAAAGGTCTGTGTGGTAGGTAGTTATTGGGACACTTTAAGGCAAACTGATCTATAACAAGGAATGATAGTTAGCTTCAAGTCTCAACTAACAAGGAAATTTTTTCTGAGGCAGTTAAGTGCTGCAGTGGATAGAATGGTAAGCCTGGAGTTAGAAAGACCTGAGTTCAAATTCAGCTTCAGGTACTTGCTATGTGACCTTGGATAAACACTGCCTGCCTCAGTTTCCTCAACTACAAAATGGGGAAGTAATAGCAACCACTTTACAGGGCTATTATGATGATCAAATGAGATAATATTTGTAAGCCATTTAGCATAGTGCCTGACACTAGTAGGTGCTTAATATATGCTTATTCCCTTCCCTTCCTCCTTAATAATACCTTTGCCAAACAAACTGTCCACCAGCTGACCCTTCTGTGCATGTCATCTCAGATAAGCACTGGTTTTGGGGTCTTCTTCAGTTGGTACTGTATAACTCAACTATACTTATCAATCAGCATTATTAACTACCCCATCACTGTGATTTTTCTATAAATTTCTCCTCAGCTGATTATTCAGCCCCATGAATTTACCTTCATTTTCATCTAATTCCACTTTTCCTAGCCACAGACTATAATCAATCTATGCATTGAGCTGGTTCCTTTTTGTGATGGAAATCCACAAATATTATAACTCCAAGAAACAGGCCTGCTGTACTTCCTCACATTCCACACAAGTTTAAATTTATTCAACCCTGGGGGCATAGCTAATTTAATAATTGCGGAATCACATCATCTCAAACACTGATGCATTTTCTCTGACACCAATGGCATTTTTGAACATATTCCAAAAAAAGTAGAAATCCTGTTCTGGAATGCATCAGGATGGAGAAGCAAATGCAAAGACCTTGACACTGTCATCTTCCTTTCAGGCTTTGATATTATCAATTTGCAAGGAAACTGGCTTTTATTTTAAAAAAAAAAAAGCTCCCTAAGTCCAAGGTTTCAGGTGCTTTTCCCATCAAGCCTCTCAACAACAAACATACAGATAACAAACAACAAAAATACCTTTGTGAGAGGCAAAGGTGGGCTAACCACACTGACTCCAGTTCACAGGTGAAGGCCAGCTTCTGAGTTGTTGCCTGGTATAGTTAACAAGAATTTATTCTTCTTTTCTTGGAGCCAAATGATAACTTACTTAGTTTGCTTAATAGACAGATGCATAATGATCCCTCAAAAGAGCAACTAGCAGCCTCCTGAAGTTTATGTTTTCTAAGTATACAAATTCTTAGTGCAGTTTTAAGCTTCAAAAACTTAAAGGTATAAGGCACAGGTTTTAATGTCTTAAAACTGAGCTAAGTCTTTTGGGGGCATCCTTTACTTTAACAAAATAATTTTAGGAGACTTTAATGCTAGGATTGTAAATGTTCTTACCTAAACTTCATCCATAGAAAATTGAAATAGAAGGATCGTTTCCTTTTGGGTCACTGCGCTAGCTATATGAATCAAAGTGAGAAGCCCCTGATCAAACTCAATTATCTGCTCAATATTGCATCATAAAGAGTAAACCATGAGTCAAACAGTCAGTCAACAAGCATTTACCAAGTGCTCGCTATGTGCCTAGGCCTGTGCTAAGCATTAGAGCTACAAAGATGGTCCTTTCTCTCAGTCCACATGAACTAGGTACATACAAGATACAGAGTAAACAGAAGGTAATAACAAATGAAAGGCAGTAAAAGATTGGGAATATTGGGAAAGGCGTACTGTAGGATTTAAGTTGAGTTTGGAAGAAAGTCAGAGAAGCTAAGGGGTAAAGGCAAGGAAAGAGAACATTCAAGTCCTGAAGTCTAGCCATGCAAAAACACAAAGATGTGTAGCACAGTGCTGGGTGTGAGAAATAGCATGGAGGCCAGTGTAGGCAGAACATAGAGTATGTGGAGAGAGTTAATATCTAAGAAGACTGGAAAAGTAGGAAGGTTATGGCATAAAGAGCTTTAAATGATAATGAGGACCCTTCATATTTGATTCTGAAGATAACAGAGAGCCACAGGACTTTATCAATCAACACTTATTAAGTGCCTACTTACTATGTGTCAGGCACTGTGCTAAACCCTGGGGATACAAAAAGAGGCAAAATATGGTCCCTGCCCTCAAAGGAGCTATATGGTCTAACGGGGGAGAAAACAAATAAACATCTATCTATATCTATTTATTTATGTATTTCTATAAAAAATGCTATGTATAGGTTAAATTAGAAATAATTAACAGAAGAAAGGTACTAGAATTAAGAGGGATTGGGAAAGAATTCCTGTAGAAGAGGGGATTTTAGTTTAGATTTAAAGGAACTCAGTAAGCCAGTAGATGGAGATAAGGAGGGAGAACATTCCAGGCTTAAGGGATAGCCAGAGAAAATGTTCTGAGCTGAGAGATGGAGTGTCTTGTTCTTGGAAAAGCAAGGAGGCTGCTGTCACTGTATTGAAGGGTACTTGATGGGAAGTCAGTGGTAAAAAGACTGAAAAGGTAGTTTATGGAAGGCTTTGAAGGTCAAGCAGAGATTTTGTATATTTTTATCTTTGAGACAATAGGAAGTGATTAGAGTTTCTTGAGTAGGGGTGTCAATAGGGAACATGGTCAGACCTGTGCGTTAGGAAAATCATTTTTAGTGGTTGAATAGAGGATGGATTGGAATGGGGAGATACTTGAGATCAACAATCAATTAGCAGGCTATTGCAATAGACCACAAGAGATGAGGAGAAAGAAATTCACATATATCTCTGTTTTAAGAAGTCAACATCATGAACTATTTCATGATCATGAAATATGGTGGGGTAGTGGACGAAATGCTGGATTGGCAGGCACTTAGAATTGAATTCTAATCCCATTCATGCTATTATAATCTGTGTGATTCAAGGCAAGTTACCACTCTACAGACAATGGAGAAAATTTCTACATTGAGGTAATTGAAAATCCTTGATGATACCAAACACAATGATTAGGTTATTATTGATTAATTGCATTCTTGGAATGGAGATTCTAGACTCGGTTAAGAGTAAAGACAGCATGGAAAGTGTACTGCTTTTAAAATTAAAATTACATTAATTGTAAAAATTATTTAAAATTAAATCCTGAACTCTGATACTTACTAGTTATGTGAAACAGGGCAAGTCACTTAACATCTCTGGCTTTCAGATTCCTCATCTGCAAAATAATGTTGGCCTAGATAAGAGATTTTTAGTTTGAGTTTCACTGACGGGTTCACGGAAAAATTTCTGGGGGTCTGTAGACTTGATGAGGCAAGAATATATCTTTATTTTCACTAACTTCTGTTTTCCTTTACAAGTTTATGCATTTTCTTTTATGCATTCAAAAACATCCTGAGAAGGGGTTTATAGGCTTTACCATATTTCCAAAGGGGTCCATGATGCAAAAAAAAAAAAAAAAAAAAAAAAGATAATACTACCAGGACCAGAGCTTCTAGTACAACAATTATTTCCTAGACCTTATAAGTATTTCACTCCTAAACATATTCTGATCCTCAATACTGATATCTCTGAGCTTAATCATCATCAAAGACAGAATGGTAAAACTGAGGAAGTAAGAATGATCAGATGAATTAAGTGTCTCTCCAATTTCATGATTAATTTCCTCAGGTCTAAAGAATTTGCTGTACTCTGTTCACACTGTTTCTAGAAGAAGTTTCCCCTCTAACTATATACCAACAGATTGCAGACAGGCTAATGCCAGTCACAACTGCTCTGTGCCTGGGCATCTTATTTGTTGGTTGAAAAAAAAATCCCAGAAAGTTAAAAAATAAAAGAATTCCTCGAAACAAGTAGCAAAATAATTGAGATCACATATTTTAAGGAGGATGAAGCTAAAAGCTCTGAAATACACCCAATTCAAAGAGCTTTTCAAATTACTCACTTCCTCAAAAGACATAAATTATAATAGCTCCCAAAGTCTTTTGCACTCAGGCTACAGGGAGAGTAACATATACTGATTTGGGGATACTCTGACACATGGCATAGCTTTGGTAAGAGAAATTAGAGAAAGAAGAATCTATTGATAACTAGAAAAGCATTTTATTCAACTTGATAGTACTGTAATTTATAGAAATATGGCATTTAGAGCCAGGAGGGACCTTTGAGATCATCTAATGACAAAGGGTTCTTAACCTGGGGTCTAGGAACTTAAAAAATAAATATGTTCTTGATTTCTCTATTGCAACTGAATTGGTTTCCTTTGAAATAGTAGGTATTTTGATTTGTGCCTTTAAAAACGCTATTCTGAGGAGGGGTCTTTAGGCTTCACTGGACTGCCTAAGGGACCCATGAAACAAAAAAGATTAAGAACTCCACCTATCTCATTTTACAAATGGGAAAACTGAGGCCAAGAAAGCAAGGCCACAAATAGGCTGGATGTGGCCAGTTGTTCAGGAATAATGTACACCTTATGTCAGGTAAGTGGAATGATTTGCTTGAGGCCACACAAGTGATCATGGCAAAAGTAGGTTTTTAACTCAGGTATTCTGCCTCTCTAAATACTTCCATCCTACTAGAATGATTGCAGAGTGCAATCCTCTATTGGGGATCTAGTAATTCCATGTTTTCCAGAATACAGAAATGAAAAACAATCCCTGCCCTCTAAAACAGAAGTTCTCAACCTCGTTTTATATTTTAGATCCCTTTGGCAGTCTAGTGAATACTATGGATACCTTCTCAGAAGAATTTAAAATTCAGAAACAAAATAATAGGATTGTAAGGGAAACTATAATTATAATTATATTATATATAAATATATAATTACTTATTATATAATTAATTATAAATTATTATAAAATATATAAACTAAGATCCTCTAGTCACTAGATGACTCACTAGATGACTGAGGTCCCTTCTAGCAAGAAACTGCATGCTTCTATAAATCACAGGGCTATCAAGTTGACTAAAATATCTTTTCAGATCCTCAAGAGAGTCATCTTTCTATGATTTCTTTTACAGATGCTACACCATGCATTAGAGTATCCCCAAATATTCATTTATTACTCTTCCAAATGCCAGAGTGCAAAGCTTCTTTTTCATAATCTATTATATTCCATGTCTTTTAATAGGGTTAGTTATTTTAAAATCTATTTGAATTGAGTGAATTTGAGGGGTTTCAGCTTTATTTTCTTCAAAATTTGGTCTCAATTTTGTTACCTTTGTCATTTTAATAATTATTCTTTTTTTTTTTACCTTACTAACTCTCTGAGGTCTGTATGAGGCAACTAAGGCAACCACCAATCAGGACAATAGGGACCCTGGGTGGGAGGTTCTAGGCACAAAAGGGTTAATTCTTCCAGGGCTTGTTTTCTAGAATGGGCAGCATAGAGGATGGCTAGGAAAAATCCACATTGAGTCTGAGATTCTTATGAAATATCCAGGTGGAAAAGCATAGGAGGCATTTGGTGATATGAAACTAAGATTAGGAGACAGATTCCAGCTAGATATTTTAGTCATTTGGTTTCCTAGTCATCTTCATAGGGTTGATAATTGAATTCATGGAAAATGATGAAATAACCCTCTCCAAAAACAAGTGGTACATAGAGACAAAAAGTGAGGGGCCAAGGCCAAGACTGGATTGGAGTTGATTAAGGAAACAAGCAGAGTGTTGGACTTTGGCAAGGGGAAATTTCACCTCTTTAGAGATGATAGCAAAGAAGGAGAAAATGGAGCATGAGACAGATGGTTTTCTAGGGGCCTAAATAAGAAAAAAAAAAAGAGGGTGCTTGAACGGATGGCTCTGCCTTCTCGTGAGTGTCCTTTGCTTGGAAGAAAGGGCAGGTGTTTCAGAAGGACTGAGAAGAAAAGGTTTGAAATAACTGTGAGTGCCAGAAAGAGTGCAATGAAGGAAGAATTTAAAAGAGATTTCCAAGCAAAAATGAGCATCTAGTTGACATTAACGTGTTTTTAGTAGCCCCAGTTTACTCAGTAATATGGCTTTCTCCAGCAAGGAACTGTCAGACCTGCCTGACAACTTCCCCTAATTAACTCCATAGGTTTGGTAGGATATACTCCTATCTTATGTACTTTCATCTACATCAAAAAGAGGAACAACCTTCCATATCCCAAATTCAATTCATTTAACTACCATTAATAGTAGTATCTACGATGTGAAAGGATCTGTGCTGGTGGATCAAAGCCCAAAATGAGGCAGTCCCCATATTGAACGAGCTTACACCTGTGTGAATGCATAGATAAGGATGCAGAGAAATAGACAAGATCCAGACTGATGGGAGAGGTGAGATGAGCAAAGGAGAAGTCATACTAGGTGTTCAAGGCATATTTGAAGAGGATGGTGAGATCAGGGAAAACTAAATGGGGAAGGTGACATTTGAGCTGAAATTTGGTAAAGTCTTAAAGAGGTGAGACATAGGGGATATTTGAGGCAGGAGATAATAACTTGAAGACAATAATAAAAACAATTATATGGTGCTCTAGGGTTTGCAGAGTCCTTTTATATATACTTCTTTTTTCTCATCAGATCCTCCCCAACAACTTTGTAAGGTAGGTGCTATCATTATCCCCTTTTTACAGATAAGGAAGCTGAGGCTAAGCAAGGTTAAGGGACTTGCCGAGGGTCACAAAACTAGTCTGAGGCAGGACTCTGAACCCAAATGTTCCCAACTCTAAGTCCAGTGACTGAGCCATCTGTTGTACCATACTGCCTTTCCACGGCATGGCAAGTTCAGCCAACAAATGGTAGCCTACTCTGGCTGGGCCACAAAGTATATGGAGAGAAAGAATGTAAAATAAGGTTTGAAAGGTAGATTTGAGTCAGACTGTATCTACTTACTTACATGTCTTTCCCATTAGAATGTGAGCGCCTTGTCTTTCTTTTGTATACAATGCTTAGCACGGTGTCTGGCTCATAGTAAACTGCTTCAAAATACTTGTTGATTGATTGACTGTCTACCATCAACAGACTGGGCCCAGCTAAAGAATCTCTAGTTTATTCATTACAGAATCACTGAAAAATTTTGAGCAAGTAAGAGAGAAAGAAAAAGGAAAAGAGTAGAAGATTAAGATTGGCGGTTAAGATCAATTAATAAGCTCTTAAAAACTTAGTCTAGGCAAGGACTGATGATGGCTTTAACTGGACTCATTATTGATTATAAACTATATAATTTCAGTATAGATTCCAGGCCATCATAATGCTTCTTCAAAGCTTATCTAAAGGTCTGTCCTATGACATGTAGTTAATTGGCACAATTTCATTCTGAAAATAGATTAGCACTGTGCATACATGTTGTGATTCTCTTTTTGCTAAAATATTATTATTGGAAAGCAAAACAAAAAAAAAGATGCAAGTCTTACACATATGAACAAATAATTATAATAACAATAATTGAAAATATTATGGTGGAGGATTTACAGTGTGTCTCACTTTCTGTATAATTATAAAAAAGATTTTGTGATATGTCTATATATGTGTGTGTCTATGTGTGTTTTAAATTTAACAGGAATGCCTGGAGGTTTGGTAGCTGCTGAAATCCTTCTAAGTGGGACTTAGTTCATTTGAGGGAAGCAGAGTCAACATGGCAGAGCAGAGGGAGCATTTTAATTGAATTCTTCAAAATTCTTCTTCAAACAACTTTAAAATAATGTCTCGTATTGAATTTTGGAGTGGCATAGCCAAAAAAAGTTCAGAGTGAGACTTTTTTTTACCCAAACATATCTAAAGAAGTCAGATGGAGAGGCTTATGACACTGTGACTCAGTTGGCCCAGAGTGCAGTGTGGTGGCAACACCAGCTCTGGACTTTGGAGGTATTGGTGATAGCAGCAATAGTAGCAGCAACAGGCCTGGAAGCATCTACTGTCCAAAGATGGTAAACAGATTGGACAATGGACCAGAAAGAGTTTACAAGGGACCCCTGTGTAGGCACTGGGGGCAGGTTCAGACCATGTTGGGTAACTCCATTTCCTGTTACTTAGTTCTGGTCACAATTCTTGGGCAGAACATTTATAGATGCAAGGGAGCAGGGGCCCTGATCACAGTTCTAGGGTGGAGAGAGTAGGCACCTTCATTTCTGGTCACAGTTCCAGAGTGGAAAGGAGTATTAGTTCTAGCTCTTGCAATTGCAAGGAATCAAAGGATCTTCCTGGGTAAGACCAGAAACCAGACTAGCAGAACAATGTGCAGACTACTGCCTAAACCATACCACCTTAGAAGCAGGGAAAACTTACAGACCTCTAGAACTAACTATGAAAACAGCATGATAAAAAAGCCTAAAGTATGGGTCAGTGATCCTTCCCTCCACCCAGAGGTTAACAGAGCCCAACTCTAACATAAAGTTCAAAGTCAAGAAATATTCTGGAAAAATGAGCAAACAACAACAAAAAAGTAACTGACTATAAAACTACTAGGGTGACAAGGAAGCTCAAAACAAAACTCAGAAGAAGACAGTGATGGAAAAACATGGAAAAACAGATGGATCAAAAGATAAAATACACATTAGATACAAGCCTAGCAAGAATTCCTAGCAGAGATAAAGAAAGACATTTTTAAAAGAACAATTTTTTAAAATTACTTTAAATTAGTAGAGGAAAAATTGGGAAAAGAAATGAGAGTGATGCGAGAAAACTATGAAAAAAGAATCAACAACTTGGTAAAACAGGCACAAAAAATGCTAATGAAAATTACACTTTGAAAAACAGAATTGTCCAAATGGTAAAAGAGGTCAAAAATTCACTGAAGAGAAAAACTCCTTAAAAAACAGAATTGGCTGAATGTTAAAAGAAATAGAAAACTTCAATGAAGAAAATAATTCCTTAAATCATTTGAGAATAAATCAAGTGGAAGCTAATAACTCTCATAAGACATCAAAAACAATAAAACAAAGTCAAAAGAATAAAAATGGAAGAAAATGTGAGATATATCCTTAGAAAAACAATTAACCTGTAAAATAAACAGAAGATAGGTAAAATAAGAATTATTGGACTACCTAAAAGCCATGATCAAAACAAAAGCCTAGACATATTTCAAGGAATTTTAAAGGAAAACTGCCTCTTTGAATCAGAGGACAAAATAGAAATGAAAGAAGTCACCAGTCATGTTTTGAAAGAAATTCCAAAACAAAAAGCTTACAGTATTATTAGAGCCAAATTCTAAAGCTCCCAGGTAACAGAGAAAATATTGCAAGAAACCATGCAAATACTGTGGAGCCACAGTTGAAATCACATCAGATTTAGCAGCTACCTTGAGAAAGAAGTAGAAAGCTTGGAACATGACATTCTAGAAAGCAAAAGAGCTAAGATTACAACCAAGAATAACCTTTCCCAAAAAACTAAGTATACTTATTCAAGGGGGAAAATGCATATTTAATAAAAGAGAGAACTTTCAAGCATTTCTGAAGAAAAGACCAGGAGGAATAGAAAATCTGATATTCAAAGACAAGACTCAAGAGAAATATAAAAAGGTAGACATGAAAGAAAAATCAGGTGCTATCTTTACAGGAGGATGAAATTCATTTTTTTGTTAAAAGAAAAAGTTACATATTTAAACTTGACAAAAGAATGAAACAATTTTTAAAAGAACAACTTATTTATTTTTTTCATTTAAGTTATTCATTGTTCTTCATTCATTTCAGTCATGTCCAACTCTTCATTATCCCATTTGGGGTTTTCTTGGCAAAGATACTGTAGTGTTTTGCCATTTCCTGCTCCAGCACATTTTACAGGTGAAGAAACTGAGGCAAACAGAGTTAACTGTAACTCTGCTTGCCCAGAGTTACACAGGTTTTAAGTGTCTGTGGTCAGATTTGACTTCACAAAGATGAAACTTCCTGATTCCAGGCCTGATGCTCTATAGCCACTATGCTATCTAGTTGCCCCAAGTTATTTATACCAAAATGTTTTCCTTGTAGAAACCATAAACTTAATATTACTTTATAAAAAGTTTAGTCCTTTAGGATTCCAAATCTATTGTTAATAAAGACAATATTTTCTTTTTTTTAACAAGTAAAACAAAATACAATGAATGTTGTTTTTAATGCAATAAAAAAGCAATTGACAGTCTATAGTTAAGGGTCCAACAGTTAGGGAATGGCTGAACAAAATGTGGCATATGAATGTACTGGAATATTGTGTATTAAAAAATGACAAATTTTAGAAATTCAGAGAAATGTGGGGTTTTGTTTGAACCAAGGCAGAGGGAAAGAAACAGAATCCCCCAAAAAAGCAACAATAAAAAGAACAAAACAATGGCCCTTTGATATAGATTTTTTTTAAAAAATAGCTCATTTGGTAATATGGTACAGTGAAAATAATGTTAGATTTGAAGTCAGAGGGACCAAATTCATGTCCCAATCTTGACATTTGCTACTTGGATCACCTTGGGCAAATAACCTCTGTAGGCCTCAGTTTCCTCCTTAGTAAAGTGAAGGGGTAGGATTAGATGACTGTTAAGGACCCTTCCAGCTCTAAATCTATTGTCTTGAAACAATAACTAGACTAACCTGTCTTGGTCTCTGAGAACAGATAATAAAATCTATCTATTCTCAGAAGAGAGTGAGGAACAATGGAGGTAAAAATCAGAATTTAAAATATATTGTCATTTTAATAGTTTTGTGCAAGGGAAGGTTTAACTTTGGAGTTAAATACACACACACACACACACACACACACACACACACACACACACACACACACACATAGTGGACAGGAATAATCTGATGGTGAATTGAGTTCCAAGTCATTTAACTACTTTAGTTCTATTTATTCATTTATACAACGGAGATCATAGTGTAGTTCAGTCTTTGGGCTTACTCCCCCAAACCCTTATACATGCTGGTAAGCTAGGTTCCCCCAGATGATGGTTGGCTACCTCTTTCCTTAGGGTTCTTAAAATTAACCTTGAAGAATTGGGGGACATTTTCTCTATTAACCATTGCTCACAGTTTGTCCTCCAATTGAGTATAAGTTGGTATCAATTAGTCAGTCAGACTTAAGTAGTTTTTGGAAACAGTTATTTATTAATGTAGTTTAGTAAGGACCATTAGTCTGGTAAATGAGAAGGTAAGACCTAGGGCTCTCTCTTTTCTTCATTCATCCCCCAACTGATTCTCTCTCAGAGGCTTAACTAAAACTTCTTCCCCCACTGCCTTGGACCAATGTTGCAATGCTGGGTTGGATACTGGTTTACTGTTTTATCCAGGCTCCACAGAGCATGACTGAATCTCTTTAACCAATCCCAACTGATTTTTTTGTGTATTATCATTTCATTTAATCCAATGACTTTCATTCCTTTGAAACTGATTAAGGACTCTTCCCACCTAGTTTATTGTATTTGATTGATTTATTCATTAGAGTTGTACTAACCATGAAGGTACTGGAGTGTAGAGTATCTTTCTAGTTACTTTAGATGAGGGTGAGAGTGATTAATTCATTAAATTAATGTTGCCACCCCCCTTACAGTAGGATAATTCTACAGACTTAGAGGCAGAAGGGACCTAAGACGTCATCTAATCCAACATTCTCATTTTGTAGATCAGGAAACAAGAAGCCTGTGCAGGTTCAGTGACCTAAGGTCATACAATAGTAAGATAATAATAACACTTACTTCATAAGGTGGTTGTAAAGAACAAATAAAATATTATATGTAAAGCACTTTGCAACCTTAAAATTCTCTATAAATGTCAGCTATTATTATCCCAGATGCTGTAAAACAGAACTACCTCCTAACCACCTTTCTTTTGAATTTATGTCTAAATAACTTGAGAATTGCCACATTTCCTCCTGTAATAAGAAACAGGCAAACAAATAAGCTCCTGTTTGCTAATGAAACTGGTTCATCATCTCTAACTAGTAGAGGACTTAAGCAACAGTGGAACCTGTGTCCTAATCATTGTCACAAAGGGCTACTTGGCACCCACTATCCTAAAGCTGCTGTTGGTCTAGAGTGGAGGCAGCGGCAATATTTAATTGACTAATACTACACGGAAACAGTGAGGTAGCATGGTGGAGTGCTGGACTTGGTTTCACTAAGACTTGGGTCAAAAATTACACCTGTGAGCATGTGATCATGGGCGAATCACTCGTCTTCCCAGACCCTCCGTTTTCTTCTTCATAAAATTTATGGCTAATAATGACCGTAGTACCTTCTGTATGGGGTTATTATGAATCTCAAAAGAGCTAATTCCTTAAAGTGACCTTTAAATAAAAAAATAGATGTGGGTTACTATTATTAACAACAGTCATATTATTTATCCCTTATAATAGGTCAAGGGTGTCCTTAGCAGACAGCCCTTCCTTGTGAGCTCATCAGGATGCAGTTCTACTCAAAATCTGAAATTCTTCAGGGACCATACTGTGTTTCTTTTATGGTCAAGGCAGTTGATTGGTAACACCTGCCCTTTAATTTTTTGAGGCCAAAATTTTATCTTCTATGCTATATGGTACAGAATTCTGGGGTCTCAACCAAGTACTTGCCCACATGCTTGAGCAGATTCAAAGCTCCTTTTTGATGAAAACATTATCCTTACCCACAGGCACCCCTGCGGCCCCCATCCAAGCGGAAGTGGGCTGGCCTTCCATCTGGGCAAGAATGCAAGGCAGACTCTTAAACTTTCACAACAGAATGACAACTCTGTCTCCTACAAGCCTTGTATCTACAGCATACGGATCCCTCTTTAATCAACAACACAGAATATTGGCACTCTGGACACTCATCAGAGAATTTAATGATAAATTGTCTGGGATCCAGTACTTGCCAAAAGCTTGTTTGAGGCATCTGATGGTTGAGAGAGACAATCTAATGGACATATTAACTCTACATTTCTCAAGAGCACCTAAGCCCTGTCCTTGTATTAGTTTAGATCATCATAATTGGACATTTTGGGACTAGACTTATTATCATTTTAGCTCCCCTATAGAGATGCTTTCACTGAGCTAAAATTTGCTGATTATCATACCAAATCCCTCATCTGATGCTAACTACCTGTGAGACCTTGGGCAAGTCAATAAATTACCATGTGCATCAGTGTCTTCACCTATAAACTGAGGGAGTTGAATTAAATGACCTCTGATGTTCTCTCTAGTTCTGGGTCTGTGATCTGATGACCCTAAATGAGTAGCTAGATGGTACAGTGGATGGAGCATTAGGCCTGTAATCAGGAAGATCTGAGTTCAAATCCAGCATTAGACACTAACTGTGGGCAAGTCATTTCATCAACTGTAAAATGGGGATAATAATCCTCCCTCCCCCACAGAACTGTTGTGAGGATCAAATGAGATGTCATTTGTAAAAGACTTAGCACATAATAGACAATTATAAATAAATGCTCAGTCCCTTCCCTATTTACCTTACATGGGTCTAGTACTTTTCAGTTTTCCAAACATAGAGTTCTAAGAAATGTGCTTTAGTGTGTTAGCACCCATGAAACATGACAAATTATTAATTGAATTCAATTCTAGGAAACCACCTATCTCTGCAGATGAACTTGTATGCTTTCTTTTGTCAGACAACAAGAACAATATAACCCATGCTGTTTCTTTCTTTTTTGTTTTAACTGCCAGGAAATGTTAGGGTTAGAACTGTGATTCCATTAGTATAGAGAACATCTTGGTAAAGAAGGTCCCTGCACCATAGTAGTTTGGCATCTTCCCTGCAACTTAGTCTTAGAAAGATGTTCAATGCACTGAGAAGTTGAGTGCCATGCTCAGGTCATATAGCCAGCATGTGTTAGAGACAAGATTTGAACACAGGTCTTTTGGGCTGCCAGGTCAGTCCTCTGGCCACTAGAAACTAACCGCCTTGAAACTGAGAGATAAATTCAATAGACCACTGAAGTAATCAGTTTACTTCGGATGCCTGGTAACACCTATTCCATTGCTCCTATGAATTCCTTTTGATCTATTGAAGTATTTTAACTGTCTTATTTGATATTGTTTTTAGTTGAAAGAAGTATGGCAAAAAATCTTCAACAAATAAATTAGAAACAACATTCCTACCAACCTACATAACTAGGAGTCTATCCATTAGTATCTATTCTTCAGCCCCAAATACTAAGTAATAGCAAGTTTTATAGCCCCTACCCTAAACTGACCTCACTGTGGTTGCTGTAGGACGTCTGATTTTGAGCAGTCCTGCATTTTGATACACACATCAGTTTAGTAGGCTATATTGTTAAACTTGGTGGCAGGAATCTCCATCTTGTTGTATTATTTTACAAGGATAAGAGATAACTCATGACATTTTAGGAAGCTCAATATTTCTTCTGTCATAGGCCTAAATTTTGAAACTCTTTTCAAGGATGGATATTCATGATCTGGAGGTGACTGTGGGCTCTAAGGCTGTGGCAGTGGAGTACAATGTTTGGTGGATTCTACCAAGCTGGAAAAGGTGACAAGCAAGGTATGCTGCCCAAGGACCAAGTCAACTAGACTTGGAAAGATTCTTCAATAAATAGGCTGATCACCAGCCGATTGATCCTATGACCATGATAATCCATGAAAGAAAATTTTATGTAAAAATTATATATAAGTATGTAAAATATCTGTGATTTTATCCATGTGGGTTACTCCCATGAGTTGATAGATAAGTCTTAGGGTGCTGCTTGAAGCATTTAGAAGTTAAGTTACAGGTTTAGGGCTCTCCTGCTGATAGAGGAAAGTTTTAAATGGGACCATCCTGATTTTAAGTCAAGTTCTCTGACCACTGAGCAGTACTACCTCTACAAAATAATATGCAGTTTCTAGAAAAGTTACTGATGTGAAAACATACAAAGGAAGAACTGAAAAACAGTAAGACAAAGTTGAAATGAGAAAGAAAATGAATGAATTGGAAAGCATTATGATGTCTTGAATTGAAGATTGTCCATGGAATAAGGAATACCTCTGTCACTTACTAGTTGTATGACCATAGACAGGCAATTTTCTCAGATTATAGATTGGCAGAGGCAAATTCAGACTGACTAAATCACAAGTCCAAAACAGCAACAAGCTGGGTCACTTGAAATCAGGAAATATTAGATACTGAATTGGGGAGAGAACTAGTTGTTTTGTTTTGCATTTAAAAATAAAAATAAAAAAATGAATGTTTCAACCCATGGTTTAAATGTCTAACAAAAGAAGATAGAAGGTAGATTAGTAGAAGAGTTAACTTGAATTTTAATGTGTTCTTCTTTTCTCCTCCTTTATGGTAGAGTATAATAATACAGGTGATGAATATTTATTCAACCTTAAATATACTGCTTTTGCTTTAGTGCACTTTAGGTTAAAGGTCTGCTGCTGATGATCTTTTTTGACAATACATGCCTACATTTCGCATTTTATGATTTACAAATAAAACTATGCTCATTATGTTTCCTTTAGCTTTAACCCCCTCTTTATCAGTTGTGTTAATATTTATGCATTCTCATTCTATTTATGGTAGCATTTGGGTAGTAATGGGTGAAAATGTATTCAAACCTCACTGCTATTTACTGAAAATGTTGAAAATCATTATTATTAGTTTTTTCAAAAAATGTATTTCTCTCATACCACCTTTAACACAGGCTCTATTGCAAATGGGTAAACTTTAGCTTATGCCCAAATGATGCTTAAGCGTTACCTATTTCAATTCTATAATAGACTAGTGTGGCTTCATTTAGACAAAAATACACTGATCTAAAATGTGCTAGTGTTTGGAAGCAGATGGCAGCAAGTCATATGACAAGGCCAAGATAAACAAAACTAGCAGCATTGAAAATAAAAAGAGTTATGCCCACATGATAGTGGAGAAAGTAAATGATGAAAAAATACTGCACTCAGGCATTACCCACAGTAGGGGTTGGGGTAGGTTGGTAACACGTTGTGATCCTGGTAAATATAATTATTTTACAATCAATCCATGCAACCGACTACCTTTAACAGGTCTAGGTAATTGCTATCTAGCAGGATCTGCACACTTTTGATTATAGCAGTTTATTAACATAAAATGAATAAGCTACAGAAACACTTTTCTATAGGGAAATGTTTTGGCTCAACATTCCCTTCAGTGATCACTGAGAATACTGAAGAAGGCATTTAACTCCAATGTGTGTCTATTGAGTTTAATTGTTTTTACTTTTATTCAGCTTTACAATTGAGTGTTTTTAAATGATGGGGCTCATCCTCAGAACCTCATTCCACAAGTGAACAAACAAAAAGCTTTGGTTTTGCGTTTCTAAGGCACTAATGTTTAGAAATTAGGTTGTCAATCAACTCTGCCTCCTCCTTGCAAATAAAGGATGAAAATCTCAGATACAGAATCTGAGTACAATGCAGTGATTATGGCCTTTTTCTTATGGATTGGTAGGCATATTTCTTAAACAAAATAGATTCATCTTTTGGTGTCTTGGGCAATATCTGCAGGAAGTAAGAAGCAAAGAATTATAAAATCTGGACTTCCAGCAACCAAAGATAGCGTGTGTTGTGCGAGCACACACATACGTGTCTACCTAGCACTTACTTTGCTTGATTTGTGATTTCATTGATACAGGAACTTACATTACTGGTGCAGATCATGGTTCATCTGCACTTTCTCATCTGTCTATATCCTCCCTTTAATACACCACAGGGGTCCATCCAGAATGCTGGATTTCTTACTCTAGACCTTTTGACATTGTGTAGATATCCATGGAACAGCTGTCCATTCCATTAATTATTTCTTTTTGTTCCTATATGAGCAGCTATCCTCTCTTTCAGATCATTCATCGCTCTGAAAATGTTTTATGCCACTCCTTTTGAGCAATTCTTCATTGATAAGATGTTTCATAACACTAACGTCTATTATTTTCCTTACCAGTGCCCATTGGGGACCTACAATTTTAGTCTTTGAAAACTGTGGTGACCTATGATACAGAGTAATACAGGCTCATCAGAAAGCTTCCTCTCTGCCCCTGCCCAGAGCACTGCACTTCTTATTGGTGAGAATTCTTTATACTTAGTCCAACTCAGACCTACCACACTGCTGCTCTCTGGCTGTCTTCACATTCTGCTGCTACCTCCTATATCCTTTCTTACCATCTCCCTTCTACTGCTATCAGTGGAATTATCAATCAAATAAATACTACCAATCATGGCAAGTATGTGTTGATCAATTTTCCTACATTTTGATCCACTATCCCTGCTGATCCAGCCCCAAATGCCCTTTCCTGGACACCATTCTGTTTTGCATGTTGTCTTCCCCTTTGCATTTGTGTCTCCAGCCCCTGGCACACAGTAGGTGTTTAATAAATATCTTTTCATGAAGATGAAGACATAGAAGATGAGGAGGAAGAAGAGGGGGGAGGAGGAGAAGGAGAAAGAGGAGAAAAAAGAGAAGAGGAGGAGAAGAAAAAGGAGAAGGAGGAGGAAGAGTTAGAGGAGGAGGAGGAGGAAGAAGATATTGTTAAAAGGTGCATTTTTCTTTAAGGGATGGGATTATGAACAAGCATTTATTAAGCCCCTACTATACATTGCCATGTACTTTACTAGGTGCTGGGGATACAAAGATAAAAAATGAAACAATCTCAAGTCAGGTGAAGAGCCATTTAATAAGTGCCTACTGTGTGCCAAGTGATGTGATAAGTGCTAAGCTCTCAAGGAACATATATTCTATCAGGATAGATGAAAGCAACAATTAATCCCTGTCTCCTGCCCTTTTTCAATTTTAGGTTCAGCATATTGTTCAACCACAGTATTTGTCTAAGACAAGGGTGGGGAACCTGTGACCTTGAGATCACATGTGACCCTCTAGCATCTCAAGTGCAGCCCTTTGACTGAATCCAAACTTCACAGAACAAATCACAGAACAAAAAAGATTTGTTCTGTAAAACTTGGCCTCAGTCAAAAGGCTGCACTTGAGGACCTAGAGGGTCACATGTGACCTCAAGGTCACAGGTTCCCCACCCCTGGAAGAATAGGTACAGATAAATAAACTCTCTGAGCTAAGAGATCATAGTCTAGAGACACTTTTCATTCAGTTTTTTCCAAATAGTATTGCCATAGCAAATAATAAAACCAAGTTCATTTGAATAATTATGGATCTCCTTTGGGAGGTTCTGCACTTTTCCCAGACTTAATGCAATCAACTCAAGGGAATTTGTGAACCCCACTATAGAGAAGTTCTTTCCCATTTAGACCCTGCAATGGAATTCTGCATTCCATTCTGCATTCTGCCAATAACCATTGGCTAGCATTTCCCTCCTATTTTTTATATTTCACTTGGCATTAATAATTAGAGTCATTAAACAAAGCTATATCTGTTGTTAAATCTTTCAAATAATTACGTATATTTAGAAATATGCAAAGTTGATGCTTTGTTGCTGGGGGTGCTTTTAGTTGTTTTGCTCTGTTAAATATTTTTTTTTTGTAGTCAACAAACATTAACAGTGTGAACTTATATTCTCTAGACCTTTTAGTAAATTGAGTGATTACAAAGATGTGGTCTGCTGGCATCTTATGTGTTTGCAAAATTCTGGAAGCAACCAAAATGCCCAACAATAAGAGGGTGATTAAATAAATGGTGGTACAATAATATATTGGAAAACTGAAATGTTATTTAAACTGATAAGCATGAGGAATGCAAAGAAGCTGGGAAAGACCTATGTGAAATAAAGCGAAGTGAAAAACACTGAAGCAAAACAATGAAGTATTTGCTAACTATAACTGTGTTAAAAAAAATAAAAAAGAATGTGAATGAAGGAGATAGATAAAGAATACTCTTGGGGACTTAGAGTAACTGAAAAATTGTTATGATATTCCTGAGTAGAAATTAATTAAGTATATTCTTAAGCAATATTAGTTGATGGTATTCATGTTTAATGTTAAATTTCTGTAATAATAATAAAATATTTAATTAAAAAATGTGGTCTGAAATAAGGTCACTGAGAAAGATTGCCTGTTCTTTTCTTAAACTTTCATCTAGGATGAATGCCCTGTGCACATACAGGTTATTGTCATCCAAATTCTGTAGAGCCGGAAAAGTAGGCATGTAGGTCAGTAGTGAGCAAAAACCATTTGATCCCCTTTCTGTGGTAATAATAATGGCTATTTTTTCCCCAGTCATTTGAAAATTTCCCCTCTTTCAAATACCATGAAAAACAATCCCTCAATGTCTTCAAAATTATGTTGCCACCAGGACAGACTATTTCTTGGTCTGGTCTAGGTACTTTTCTCAGTTTTTAGTATTGTTTCTCTTTCTTCAAGGATATATGAGGCCTAAAAAAAGAAAAAAAATCATAGAAATCTTTACATATATATCTTTTTCTTATTTTTCACTTGTTCTTTGTCCTCCTTCCAATTTTGTTCTTAAATGGTTTCAGGATGATTCGTTTTAGTTGCAGCTCTTGCCAAACTTTTTGTAAGCTTGTATTTGCTTCCACTCTTCTCATTATTTTAAAATTCAATATTACTCATCATCTTCCATCTACGTCCCTAAGATTTTTATAAAATTAAATTTCTATTTTATACTAGTATGGGGCTTGGCTGCCATGTCCCTTTGGTTGGTAAATATATAGATCTGGTATCTACTGACTGAGGTCTTTTCCAGAATATTTCGTTCTCTTCGTTGTGATGATCGATTTACACCTGTTAAATTTCCTTATGAAATGGTGATAATTTATGTCAATTTCTGTTTTTTATATTCATGTTCCTTTTGGTGGTTGTGGTTGTGTAAACAATTTGTTCAGATAGGGCAGGCAAAGTTGTCTCAATAGGATGTCAAATCTCATTTGTATTTTTCTAAAATGGCATCTATTTTGATTTTTATTCTAATAAGTCAGTAAGGTGGCTGGACTCACACAGCTATTTCAGAAACGACTCCCAAACCAGTCATTTCCTAGCTGTTAAAATATATACAATTTCCTTTTTTGGGGCATGATCCAGCTTAGTGCTTGACGTGTCCAATGTCTCTCAGGTTTCTTCTTGAAGGAAGTATCCGTGACAAACACGTGCAAAAGGCTTCCCTCTCTCACCGCTGATTCCTGAATATTTCCCAGCACGTTGTTTGATCATTTTCCAAAGTTATTAAGTACTAAAGTATATAATTATTTAATTCATTGTTGTTTTTGAGTCATTTCAGTTGTGTCCTATTCTTTGTAACCCCATTTGAGTTTTTCTTGTAAAGATGCTGGAGTGGTTTACCATTTCCTTATCTAGTTCATTTTACAGATGTGGAAACTGAGATAAATAGGGTTAAGTGACTTGCCTAGGGTCACACAGCTAGTAAATATCTAAGGCCAGATTTGAACTCGGGAAGAGTTTACCTGACTCTAGGCCCAGCACTCTGTCCATTGTGCCACCTACCTGCCCCATAATATTATATAGTGGAAGTTTATTAAATATATAGTAGAGTACCCTTAAATAGAAGATGCTTGATAAATGCTTGTCAGTTCATTGATATGATAGAAATTTGATACCTCCTCATCCTTCATAACATACATTGGTCCATTTTCGTGTTGGCATTTGTGCAAATGCTTATCATTAGTGCACTATTATGAGATAATCAAGTGTCCCACAAAATGATTTCTGGCACTACCAATGAAAACTCCCTAAAGTAAACCTTTTTTGAGGGGTACGTAGTGTGACAAAGCCTACCGCCAGGTAAATTCTATAAACATCATTTTCATTTCTTTCACTCTAGTTCTTTGACATACAAGCTTACACACTACTTTTAGCCAAACAAGAAAGTTGCATCTAAACTAAAAGAATATTCTTTTTCTTGAACTGCAATTATATTGGGGCCACTGTTTCAAAGGCTGATTAATTTGCTATGCCAGAACAGAGGGAAGGGAGGGAAAGGCAGGATATATTTCCAATGATAAATTCCGATTGAAGTTGAAGTAAAAGCTGACTTGCTACTTTCAATAATGACCCATCCTATTCAGCTCTATAGTCATATTTGCACCTTGTGAACCTCCTTTTCCTTCTGCAGGCTGTTCACACCTCCAGTGCTTTCAGTGTCTGACCCCTGAGTGGGCCTCCTCCAAAACTAGGCATGGGCTGGCACAAAGTGCTTGTTTAAACTTCATTCACACCCCACTCACATATGTGATGTGAACTGGCAGACTGGTCTTGGGGGCTATTGTTGAGGCACTAGGAAAGGGCACTTTCACACATTATAATTGTGATACTTTTTAAACTAATTTGGTTCAAATTAGTTGGGAAGCATTATTGGGCCAAAATGGAGCCGGCCTGGAATACTTTATTCACAGCTGACCCTGAACTAGAACAGAACTGAAAAATTGACTGGTTGAACTCCCTGAAACAAATGATGCCTGAGTGGTTTCATGCATAATAACTGCCTCTGATTTAAATGGGGCCATCAGTCAGCAGACACAGAAGCTACAGTCTAACCTATATATTTCTAAAAGGCCTCTCCCTGGAGGGTCTAAGCCTCCCAACAAGCATGCTGTTTAAACACACACCATATGACAGGGAGAGAAGGTATCCTTTACCTTAAATTTAAGGCTGCTTCAGAAGTAATAGTGGCAAGCCATTGGGGAGTTGGAATGGAAAGTAGGGATCTATCTGGTGTACCTTTTCTGATAAAAGTACTGGGGGCTGTATGGTGCATGGAGAAGATCTATAAAGGGGAAGAGGAGGAGATAACAATTGTAGTCTATTATATCACTGGGCAGAGCTTTGGACTTGGAATCAGCAAGATTTGAGTTCAGATCTGGAATCAGGTATTTCTTAATTACGTGACCTTGGGCAAATGACTTAACTTTGAGGCCCTTGTTGCCTCCAATATAAAATGACAATAATAACTATTACCTAGTAATTACCACTTAGGGTTGCTGTGAAGGTAAAATGAGATGATATATAAAAAGCAATTTGCCAGCCTTAAAGTGTTATGTAAATATGGGCTATTATTATTATAAAGTGTTGGTCAACTTTAAATCATTAAAGTTCTAGTTATTGTCTTTTTTTAAATTTTGAAGCTTCCAGGAAGGAAGGAAGGAAATACACGTTTTTAAGTGCCTGCTATGCTCCAGATACTGTGCTAAGCATTTTATAAATGTTATCTCATTTGATTTTCATAACAACTCTAGGAGTAGGCACTATTACTACCCCCATTTTACAGCTGGAGATAGAAGTTAAATGACTTGTCTAGGGTCAAACCCAATTGACTCTAAAGCTCATAGTTTGGACCACAATAGGTCCCTGTCAAAACTCCACTTAATGGTTGTATTTTGGGCCCTCCAGGCTTAGAGTGAATGTCTGTTTCTTTGTTTTGTTTTGTTTTGTTTTTTGCTTTTTGGAGGGGGGAAGGCTGGGCAATTCGGGTAAAGTGACTTGCCCAAGGTCACAGGGCTAGTAAGTATTAAGTGTCTGAGGTCAAATTTGAACTCAGGTCCTCCAGGTGCTCTATTCACTGTGCCACCTAGCCACCCCTTAGAGTGAATGTCAATGGTAAATGTTTCTTTTTGGAACAGCAACCCTGAGGGTCTGTCCCTCCCAGCTTGATTTTTTTTTCTTTTTTCTAATTAAAGGGGCCATCCCTTGACTCACTTCTTAAAGAAGCCTATTCATTGAATGGGTGTTATCTCACTCTAAGTGAGAACCTGAAAAGGATTTAGCCTAAAGGCCACAGTCTCCCACTGCATCCTGAGTCATTTCTAGTCATTCTGATGAATATCTTGGTCACTGGACCCAGATGGTTCTGGGGCAGAAAGTGAGGCTGGTAACCTTGCACAGCCCTCCCTCACTCAAAATCCAAGTCAACTGCAAGTCATGTCATTATTTCCCTGATGCCATGGTCCTCTTCAAAAATGAAGGACAAACACAACAACTAGGATGTATTAGAGGTTGGATTTGAACTCAGATCTTCCTGATTCTAAGCCAAGTGCTCTATCCACTGCACCAGAGGTGCCTTTTTTAACTCTGGCATGATTCCTTTCTCCGTCATAGACAAAATAGATAAGCTCTCATTTTAACTAAAATGAGATAACTACTTCTTGTCTCTCTACCTGGTTCAAAGGTCTCTCCCAAAGTGATCACCCCTTCTCCCTCCCACCCCCTTAGTCTTGCAGTAACTCAAGTCAGTGGCTCACAAAAAGAAATTAGTTTGATCACTTTGCTTTCTCAGGGTCACTTGTTCCTCATGATTCTTGACGGGTAGTATTCTCAGTTCTCTCAATTTTTATGAGGTGAAATCTCTGTCCTACTCATAGGTAATAACGATAAATGAGAACAATAATAGTTCACATTTATACAGCACTTGAAGATTTACAAAGTTATTTATACATATTATCTCATTTGATTTTCACAACAATCCTGGGAAGGAGATGCTACTATTATTCCCATTTTATGGGTGAGGCAACAGGTGACAGAGGTTGAGTGACTTCCCTGATGTCATACAGCTGGTTTTTACAGTAGGATTTAAGCTCAGGTCTTCCTAACTAAACAAGGAAAACTACCTAAAGTTATGAATTTCCATATTTGTCAATCATCTGAGGCTTCATGTCTTTTCAAAACAAATGTATGCTTGCAAGCTTGAGGCATATGTGATGAACTTTAGAGGGAAACAAGATAGCCCTAAAGTCACTTTTCACAAGATTTACTCCTCAAAATCCTATAGTGCAACAGACACTTCACATCATTATTCCAGGCCTGACAAACACTTCCGTTAAAGTCAAAGGCATGTCCTAATCGTCATCCATGTAGCCACTTTTCCCCCATTTTTTCCCTTTGCATTTGTATGCTAATCATGAGGAACAAAAATAGACTTAGATTGGAAATCAAAGATTGGTTGTATACAGGTAATAGAGTGCTTGAACGTTTTATTTAAAGATAGAAGGCTCTTGAACCAGGCTTTATTATTGAACTAAGACTATCTATCCTTTTTGACACTTTTTAAATTAAGTTCTTCCTCTAATTTATGTTTTTGTCAGCTTTCTTCCTTTACCTAGCTTTAAGCTGGCTTTTTTTTCACTCTAAGTAATAAACTACTCTGAAGCAGAGGGAAAAAAATTTTAATGACTCCAGGAATTCATATTAACAAAATGGATCATTTGTATACAGCCATAGAATTATGAACCCTTTTGAAATATCTGCCAGGAGGTTTTACCTGAAGGTACAAGACTACCATAACAAGGATCAAAATTTCATTTTCTCTGTCTAGAAACCCTTGATGCTCCTCGGGAAATGTGGCACGATATATATGTTTTGAAAATGGGAAGACAAGCTTTTTGAGTGCCATATTATAAGGTCAAAAATAGATAACTTAAGGGGTAATGTGGAGATCAAAATCACTGTCGAGGTCAAAACCGCCAGTCTTTTCAATCTCAGACACAAAGTGACATGCTCCGATAAAGTATAAAACAGAACAGATAGAAATTATTTTTGTCTGGATTTGCACTACCGGTTATTTCTCCCTCTCCACTGGATGCTCAATCTATCTCCATATTATTATTAATCCAACCTGCCTCCTAGAATGTTCTAATATACCGTCTCACTTCCGTGGAGCTTGAGAGAGCTTCAGACACACAGAAAAGGGTAGCAGCTGCAGTGTGATGAGTGGTGGCAGCCAGATAATCTACTGTGATGTCTTCTTGGTTAAAATTTGGGACAACGTAATTTCCCCAACTTGACGTGATCCCTGCCTGGAAAATTCGAGCCAAAACATAACATGCAAATACCTTGGCTGCACCAAGTTATTTTCATTTTTACATTACACATGTTCAAAAAACCATATATGCTTAGTGGTTAGATGGAAGTTCAATTTATAGCATTTTCAGGTTTGAGAGAAAGGCAAACCAATTAATTTTGTTATTTAGTTGTTTCGGTCGTATGTGACTCTTCATAATCCCCTTTGGGGTTTTCTTGACAAAGATACTAGAGTAGTTTGTTACTTACTTCTCCAGTTTGTTTTACAGATGAGGAAACTGAGGCAAACAGGGGTAAGTGACTTGTCCAGGGTCACACAGATAATGAATATCTGAGGCAAGATTTGAACTCACAAAGATGAGTCTTTCTGACTCCAGATCTGGCACTCTATCCTCTGTGACACCTAACTGCCCAAACCGATTAATAAAACCAACAAAAGAAATGGAAAAAAAAGTCAAACATTACAAATGATGATGTACAAATTCCTTGAAGCTGATAACTTTCAATGGGAAGCAACATGGTAGAGTTGGAATGTAAACCCAAATCGTAGACAAGGGATGTGGGTCCAAGTCTCTTTTTGGCCATGAATTAACTGTGTAATGCAGGCGAGTCAGTGAATCTCTCTGGGTCTAATTTTGTTCATTTGCAAAAAGAACTATTTCATGAAGAAAGTTTCCTGAGCAGCACCTGGAGTTATTGGAGACTGTTAATTCAATAAGCATTTATTAAGTGTTCACTATTGACTTCTAACTGTATTTTCTTTGCCTGGAATATTATAGGCACTTAAAAAATTGTTGCTCATTCATTTATTAATTCTAAGGTTCCTTTCTTTAAAGGGACCCTTTAAGGATCCTTTGAAGTTCAATAATTCTCCAATCAAATTCATCTCTTTGACAGCTCCTTATCACACATGTCATTTCTTGCCAGGCCTGTCTTTTTTATTATCTTGGCACATCACACTAATTTTGTCTTTATGTCATTGTTCAAACTAGTTCACTTTGGGGAATACCTGTCCTTCTTCCCTCTACTTGTTGAAATATAGTCATTCTTCTATGCCTATAGGAAGACCCATCTCCCTCGTGTCTTCCAACAAGTTCTGAACTTAGCCACTTTTACCTTCTAAAGCCCTTGTTGTCTTTACCAGTTTTACTGTGTCATAGTTTTTTAAAAAAATCTTTCTTCTATATAATTTTTTCATATATCTTGGTCTTGTATCATCCTCCTCCCCCAATTATATTTTGCTTGAGGGAAGATGTCATATGCTTATTTAAAAAAAATCTTCTCTAATATCTAACACAGTACTAAGTAAATAAATGAAACTCCATAAATAAGATGTCAAAAGGTGGCACAATAGAGCAGGGAGCTAGCTACCTGGACCAGTAGGTGATACAGGAGATGGGGTGTTGGACTGAGATTCAAATCCTGCCTCAGACCTGTATTAGCTATGTGAAGCTGGCTAAGTTGCTAGCCTCTCTCAGCCTCAGCAAAATGGTGATAATGACACAATCTACCTCACAGCTCAGATGCCATCTTTTATAGTCTTTCCTGATTCCTCCCCCAGCTCCAGACAGCTAGTGTTCTCACTCCCCTAGTACAACACATTTAACTGTTTTGTGTGCTTGTTATGCATGTTTGTATTTATATGCATATATATGTATGCACATATGTATTTTATCTAATTCATTTTATACTGTATATATTTTCATATGCACTTATCATCTTACCCATTAAGATGTTAGTTCCTTGCAAGTTTAAATCATTTCATTTTTGCTTGTATGTGTATCCCCTTGACTAGCACAGTGTCTGGCACCTTGAGAGTGCTTAATAAAGGGTTATCAATTTTTTTTATTTGAAGGTTATTATGAAAGTTAAAAGAAGTAATATACACAAAGTGTTTTGCAAGCCATAATGTGCTATATAAATGCTGGTTATTGCTATTATCATACCATTATCATTATTAGTGGATATCACACAAGTCAAGACGATTTGGATTCAAATTCCACTTCAGGCACTTCTAAGTTTTAGAATTCTGGGCAAATTATTTAATCTCTCTCAGTTTCTGTTTCTTTACTTTTAATATAGGAATAATAACAACTCATTTATTAAGCATTTATTAAATGCCTACTATATTCCGGGCACTGTGTTAAGTACTAAGGATACACAGAAAGAGAAAGAACAGTCCCTGTTCTCAAGAAGCTCACAGTTTAATGGGAGAGAACTGTATCTTGCCTCATAGAGTTGTTGTAGAGAGAAAAATAAAACAATTATTTGTAAAGAATTTTTTAAATCTTAAAGTACTACATAAATATTAGTTATAATTTAATTCAAACATGTCTATCTGAAAGAATCTTTGGTATGTTCTATTTTCTACTCAGGATTTGAGTATGCCCAATTTTTAGACCAAACTCAGCTGTTAAAGCTACTTTATCAATTTGGATAGGAAAAGGGTTACAGATTGTTAATGTCTTGTTCAGGTTTAATAGTCTCATGTGCTTTAAAACCTAAGAAAATGGAAGTGTGTTTGTGAAGCATTTCTCACCCAAAGAGTAGAGAATACTGATAGGGTCTAAGTAGCCTAATGCTGTCAATGGACCCTAAATTCTGCTAGAAAATATAAGTTGAACTAAATTTAGAATGAATTGGAAATTGCTTAAAGTGGTAAAAACCTGGGTTAAAAACAACCATCTCTCTAGGTTGCAGAACATGAGACACTGGTCCCAAGTTAACTAAGGGCTCCAGAGTGTTTGAGTGAGGTGGGAGTGGGGAAGCTAAGAAAATCCACCGTAACTCTTCCTTGTAATTGAAGTGTTGGATTAAAAGAAACGGTCATGGAGGAGATCCTAAATTCAGAATTGTGATAGGAAATGCTAATCCAATTCAATAAACACTTTAAAATACAGTGCTCAGGATACCATTTTTTCTGGGTATTGTGGATAAAGAGATGAAATAAAACACTGACCCTGAACTCAAAGAACTTATAGGGGTAACATGACAGATATATAAATAAATACTATGTAATGTAAAATGAATGAACTAGACAAAACACTTTTGAGTAATTTGAGGAGGAAAATTCATTTCCAGAATGGAGAATTAGAGATTTCATTGAGGAGTTAGCACCTGAGTTGGGTTTTAAAGGAAGGAAAGGGTGGATTTTAACAGATGGAGATGGGGGAGGAGAATGAGATGCTGTACATTTTGAGCAAAGACATAAGGAACAGAAAGGGTGGGACAAATAGGGTTTGAATAGAATGAGGAGCATAAGAAGAGCAATAATATTAAGAACCAGACTGTGCAGTGTCCTGAATACCGTGGTAAGTCCATATTGTGACTTGACAAAGAGAAGCTCATACATGCTGTCAGTCTTAGTTCCTAGCTGACAATTCAAAACTAGGTTCCTGGTGTGGATTGGAACTGTGAGAGTCAGTTGGGCCCTCTGAGGTTATGGAGACATTCCACCCCACTTTCACCACATTGGGAAGTCTCCAAGGGCCTTGTGGGACATGTATGACTCTAGCTGCCCCAAACTGGTTACATATTGATGCAATGCCACCCACAACTATTTCTCTAAAACCTCAATTCTTTTTCTTCTTGCCTTGGAGACACGACCTGAAGGTCTTGTACATTCCGAGAAGCATGCCAGTGCGGTACAAAAGAGAGTTAGTTGGACATGTGTCTTTTGTCCACGTGTGCTGGCCTGTTCTCCAAAACCTTTGCCGCACACATAAATATAGTTCAAATGCAGGAAAGCAGAAACTTATCCAGCTGCTAAATGATAATGCCCAAGTTGCTCAGTCATAATTGTAGTTTATTATTTTTTGAATCCTCTGATTTACTGTCGTTTATAATAAATTATATGTCTCTCAAGCTACCTAGTAAAGTCGATAGAATAAGAATTAGAAAAAGCTGGGTTCTAATTCATACTTGCATACTTCCTAGCTGTGTGACCCTGGTTAAGTCATTTAACTTCTCCAACCCTCAGTTTTCTCATCTGTAAAATGGGGCTAATTATAACAACTACTTCACAGGACTATTGGGAAGAATACATGAGATAGTACACATAAAGCACTTTGAAAACTTTGAATTATTATACAAATGAGAGCTGCTATTATTATGTCAAACTCCCTCACCCGCAATAGCCATTGATTACGTAGCCAAATTCACTGTAGTGTGGTCCTTACTTTTCAGGCAGATCAATTCCTTAATATCAAATTTTTGTTCCCACCTATGACCAAGTGACAGAACCTCTACTGTTAAAAATCACTATATTTACTTTGGGCTGCTACATGGTATAGGGGATTAGTGCACCAGACCTGAGTCAGGAAGACTCACCTTCCTGAATTCAAGTCTAGCCTCAGATGTGACTAGCTGTGTGACCCTGGACAAGTCACTTAACATTGTTCGCCTCAGTTTCCTTATCTGTAAAATGAGCTGGAGAAGGACATGGCAAACCACTCCAATAGTTTTGTCAAGAAAACTCCAAATGGGGTCACAGAGAGTCAGATACGACTGAAAAATGACTCAACAAAATATTTACTTCATCTGTCTGGATAGGTTCTTCATTTACCAAGCTGGCAACTCCTCCACTCTTTAATAAAGGGTCTTCATCGGTCTCTGTGGTTGAAATCTATTTGTCACTTGGTGGCCAGAGCCTTGGTGCTAAGTCTCTCTGAATTTGTTAGCTACACTTGCTTTTGACAGAACGTCCCTTGCCTGAAAGGACCAGGCAGGATAGTATACCATCTAAAAAAACTCGGTGGCAGGGGACAGCAATTTGAGTGAGAAATGGTATTATTTCTTCTCTCCTAGCTGTCTTACATTACATTATATTGAAGAAGTGGTAATTCTGCCCCCTGAATTCAAGGAGATCCTTGGCCATTCTGCCTATGTCATCCAGCACTTCATTTGGTATTCTGTCCATATATATTTTCCATTCTACAGTTGTGACATGTTTCATGCTCCTGGCATTGCACCATCTGATATATAGGAGAAAAAGATCTCATTTTTCTTTTATACAATTTAATGGCAGTGATGATAGCACAGTCAGTAATTATGCATCTTGGTTGCTAGAGATATCATCAGTGCTACTAATAGAGATAAGACAGTAAAGCAATTGAAGGACTCAGTGCCTTTTCTGATGGCTAAAAAAAAGCAGCAACAGGTCTGAAAGCAAGTTGTCCATGTACCTGCACACACATATACACGAGGAGATTCTAAATACTATGTAATAGGAGAAATTCGTCTTCTGCAATTGAAGGCTTTTCAATGTTCACGTTAACATACTCGATCTTTAAGACCTTGTATAATCGTTTTAATTTTGATATATACTTGATATAATGTTTAAACCATAAAATGAATCGAGATTGGTTGAAAGGCACTATGCATAGTTGTTGTGGTGCCACACTCAAATAGAACCCCATCCCTGTGGCAGCATGTTAATTTAGAAAACTATAAGTTAACATTATCTATGTTGTATTGTGCTGTTTTGTTCTTTGTAAGGGGGAAGGCAATTGGGGTTAAGTGACTTGACCAAGGTCACACAGCTATTAAGTGTGTCAAATGTCACAGGCTGAATTTGAACTCAGAACTCCAGGGCTGGTACACTATTCACTGTGCCACCTAGCTGTCTCAAGTATTGTGCTTTTATTTATTATTTTTGAACATTTCCCAATTGTATGTTAATCTGATTTAGGTAGCACTCAGGAGCTTTGCTGGTTTCTGATTGTGAGCTCTGAGTCTGACACTCAGATAGAGAGCCACCCTAAGAGGTAGAAAATTCTGGGTTTATGTTCTACCTCTGACAAGTAGTAACTGTGTGACCCTGGGCAAGTCACGAAACCTCTCAATGCCTTAGGCAACTTTCTGAAGATAAAATGCACATCAATTGCCCATCAGTAGTGGTGGACAAAGTCTCTTTCTCCCTGCCCTAATGAAATCACAGATCTAATAAAAAAATAGTGGCATGCTGGTTTTGTTGTGGGAAAGGGATATAGTTAGGTTTTAGGATTTTTTTGCTTATTTTAAGAAAAGTCCTTGAATTTGGGACTCTCTTTTAGAAATACAGATTTAAAATATCTTCTCAAATTATGATTTTAGATTCACATACTTATTAGAAAAAATAACAAGGGCGGGAAACCTGCTGCCTCAAGGCCACATGTAGCCTTCTAGGTCTTTGGATGAGGCCTTTTACTGAGTCCAAGTTTTACAGAACAAATCCTTTTTTAAGGGGATTTGTTCTGTGAAGTTTGGATACAGTCAAAGGGCTGCACTTGAGGACCTAGAGGCCACATGTGACCTGGAGGCTGCAAGTTCCTCACTCCTAGATAGCAGATAGATTGCTTGCTTTAGGGACTCAGGAAGGTCTATATTCTAAGCCAGTCACTGATATTTATTAATAATGTAACCACGGTCAGACGAACCTCTCAGAGCCTCAATTTTGTCATCTGTAAAATGGGGATAGTAATGCCTATACTATCCACCTCACAGGATTGTTGTGAGATTCAAACTAAATAATGTGTTAAGTACTTTGCAAACTTTAAAATGCTATATACATCTGACTAGTTTCTTTTTATATATAAATAATCCAGGGTTAGCTAGGAGGTACAGTGGATAGAGCACCAAGTCTGGGAAGACCTGAGTTCAAATCAGGCCTCAGATGCTTACTAAGACCCTGTGCAAGTCACTTAACTGTGTTTGCCTCAGCTTCCTAATTTGTAAAATGATCTGGAAAGGAAATGGCAAACCACTCAAGTAGCTTTGCCAAGAAAACCTCAAATGGGGTCATGAAGAGTCAGACTCAAATGAACAACAACAAAACAATGATAAATCAATAATCCATCTAGCTCACTCAGGCCTTTCTTTAGTATATACCAAGACCATCAGGACTAGTCTAAATCAGAACCTTCTTTGGGAACAAAAATTCGGAATTTTCAGGAGTCTTCAATGAGTTATCAGATTAAACTGATGATATGGCCAGTAATATTGTCATGACCTTCCAAGAATTCACACCACCCAAGTTTACTTGCCAATGTAGGACAGTCAAGAGATGAAACCAGATAGAGCGTCAGGCCTGGAGTCAGGAAGGCATTTTCATCCTGGCCCTGATTTATCATACTGGAGTGGCAAGAGTTGAGTTTCTGAAGACATAGGACCTGGGTGAGAATGTTGTCTTTGACACTATCTAAATGACCTTGGGCAGGTCACCTAATCATCTTGAACCTCAGTGCCTCGTGTATAAATTGAGGGAGTTGGGCTAGATGGCCTCTGAGGTCCCTACCCATTCTGGATCTGTGGTCCTATGAATTGCCAACTATGGGAGACCGCATATATCACATTCCACTTCCGAACCTCAGGCTTTTCATCTAAATAAGAAGGATAATAATACTTTTGCCACCTCACTCAGAATAAGTGTTGTGAAGAGTGTGCTCTGATTAAAGGGAATGGTTTGTGCTTCTGTTTTACCAGGACAGGTTCTAGGATGTATAAGTAACCCCAAAGTCATGGAAACACCTTGACTGAATACATATTTTAGTAGAAAGAGCTCTTTTTAGAGAGAGCAGAGTTGGATCTGAGTCTTGGCAAGGCATTTATTTCTACCTGGAAGTTTCACTGGCACTTCAAATTTAACATTCCCCCCAGCTTTCTTTCTCCCTTGAATTCCTCCACCATGCATAACTATTTCTCGTTTGTTTGTTTCTGGTACTACCCTTCACTTTGTCTCTCATGTCACAACCTTAGGGGTTAACTTTAACCCCTCCTCCCTTGCCTCTCAATTATTTCATCATTATAGCATATTTCTTACCCACTGTTTCCTCCTATTCCTAGGGCTCCGACCCTACTAAATACCTTAGTAACCCTCTCATTAATGCCCAACTGGACCATTGCGATAGCCTCCCAACAGTTCCTAGGACCACAGATTTAGAGCTGGTAGGTCATGAGTCCATTTTACAGAGGAGGAAACTGAAGCCCAAAGAGTTTAAGTGATCTGTTCACAGACACACTGCTAGTGAGAACTTGGAACTAGATACTCCTTCCTCTAGGTCGAGCGCTCGGACACGAGGCGGCTGCTTCTTTCCTCCCATCTTTCCGTCCTTGAATTCATTCCTTTCATGCTCGCGCCAGAATGACTGTGTTTCGGCAGGGACCTGGCTATGTCACTCCAATGTGTCTCTATCACCCTCTGAGTTAAGCTCAGTGTCCTTTACTGGTCAAGTGAAACCTTTGATAGTCTAGCCCCGCTATCTGCACTACCTTTCCATCCTTATCTCATATTGCTGTGTCCTATATACTCTCTGCTCCTCCAGTTGAACTTGTCAACATTCTGTTCTTCACATGCACCAAGCATACTTCCAACTTTGTACCTTTGTTTATATTGTTTACTATACCTGAAATTTCCTCCTTCTCTGTTCCTTGCCTACTGAATTCTTACCCTTCCTTTAAATACAAGGTACTTAACCTGGGAAACTGAGGACAAACACAACAACAATTAACCTGGTATCCACATAGATATCTGTAACAATACTGGGATTTGAAGATATTCCATGCCCCTTGAATTTGCTGATGTAGCAGGAAGGAGTGGAGCAAGACAACACCGGAACCAAGCTAGCTTGCCGTGGCGACTGGAAGCAGCAGCAGCAGCGGCAGCAGTGGCTGCAGTTGTGGCACCAACTCCTTTTTCTTTGAGCCTGCCAGAATCTCTGCTAAGGACTCCTGCTGAGGACTGCCTGGGACGGGAACTGCAGGGGGGCCAGAGCTGCTGCAAGCAAGCTGCCTAGATGCTAAACAGTTGTCTTGAGTGAGGAAAAGAGGATCTTTGCCTGAGGTAGCCTGTCCTGTTTTGAAGGTTTGAGAATGTGGGTGTTTACTACTTTAACTACATGTGCCAACTTCATAACTACTGTGTTGGCTTTGACTTTCTGGTTTTGGGACTCAGTTTTCTGGTACTTAAATAAATGCTCTGGTTATATTTCTCATGTAGAGAGTCTGTTACATTTTGTGATTAATAACCATATCAGCACACTTGTAGTTACTGTAGGTGTTGTGAATGCTGCATTGCTGAGATAATATCAAAGGATCTGTGAACTTGGATGGGAAAAAATTACAACTCTGTTTTCACTAACCTTAGTTTCCTTTTGTAATTCTATGTATTTTATTTCTTAGAAAGTAATCCATAGATTTCACCAGACTTCCCCATAGGTCTATGGCACAAAAAGGTTAAGAACACTTTTGTTAAAGCCTGACCCAAGTGAAACCTTTTCAGGATCTCCTACTCACAAATGTCCTTCACATTCAGTTTTTACATAGCATTTTATTTTTCAATTCCTTAATTCATGTTGATGTTCCAGGTATTTAACCCTTATCTTCCAACTAAAATGTAAATACCATGATGTTAAATACCTGTACCTAGATAAATATTATATTTTCCCCAGAACCTAACAAACCTTACCCAATAGTCACTTAATTAATGCCTGTTGGTAAAAAAAATGAATGAATGAATGAATGAATGAATGAATGGACAGTTGAAGAGTTACAAGACCTAGAAGTTGTAACAACCCAAACTTACTTTCAAGGTAGAAGTTTGAGTATATGTTTCTAGGATCCAACTCAAGCAGGGATGAAATAGAAAAGAAAAAGAAGATAAAGTCCCTTAAGTCCATACTAATCTTTCACTAAACATCAATTAGTTAAAAAAGAGAAAATTTCACTCTGTAAACTAATTTGTTTCCATGCTTTTGTGGGTATTTTTTATTTTGTTTTCCATTTGAATCCTAACATTCGTTATTATTCCCCTTCAGATACTCTCCACTACCGAAGAGGACTCTTAGATGTTCTTAGAACTCAATATTCTGTTTTTTTCCTTACTGAATTTGTAAAAACCATTCATCATCTCTGAAATATTACCCTTCCTCACTTTCACCTCTTATAACCAATATATTCATGCTAAGATCAGCTCATGTACCATCTCCTTGGGAAAATCTCTTTCATCCTCCAAATTGCTAATAACCTTTCTCTCTTCAAATTGCTGTATTTATTCAGCAGTGTACATCCTGCATCCTACTGCCCCACCTCTAGGAGAATTTGAGGGGAGCTTGTTTTCATATCCTGTTTTTTTCAAGTATAGTTCCTTGCACATAATAAGCTTTTAATAAATGCTTCCTTTTTGGAAAATTCCAACCTTAGAGAAAAGAGGATTTCCCTGTAAATTTGATAGAATGAAGATGGTTTTTCTTGGATCCTTAGCATATGGATGTGAAGGGTGACTAGATCGAACAAGTTTCAGAATACAGGGAAAGCTAAAATTAAGATGACCAGACCCAGGACAAAGGGACTCCTTCCCAAATTCATCTTTATGGGAATCCAAGAAACCTGGAAGAAGATGGCCAATGTGGTGTAGAACCCAGGATGAAGAAGACCATTAGATTGTAAGTTCCTTGGGACTTCAGCTTGTCTAGCCAGCTAAATCTATTTTACTTCCTCATTCTGTCTTGGGAATTGTAGAATATGGTTGGAAGAGACCTTAGAGTCCATTTAGTCCAACCCCCTTATTTTACAGGAGATGAATTTAATCTCCAGAAAGATCAAGTGATTAACTTAAAGTCACAGAAAATATTTTAAACTTTAAACCTTTTTTTTTAGCTTTTTAAAAGTTTTTTTTTAACTCAGTTTCATATCTGTCATCCCTTCTGTGACCTTTTCCCCTACATATATGTCACACCTATAACTTTAACCTGCTGGTAATGAGAGTGAGCCCTGGCTTTTATATATCTGATTGAGCATTTGAAATAATAACAACAAAATCAGCATTTATGTAATGCTTTAGGGTTCTCAAAGCACTTTTTCAAATATCTTATTTTATTCCCTATAACAATCCTTGAAAGTAGGTACTATCATTATTACTATTTTAATGATGAGGAAACTGAGGCCAAGGGTTTAGTGACTTGCATAGAATCACACAGCTAGTCTGAAGTAGGATTTGAACTCAGGTCTTCTTTACTCTAAACCCATTACTTTATCTACTGTATCACCTAGTTACTACTGAAAAACTGCCTTCATTTTGTCTTTGCTACAACTTTGCCTCACTATCTCCTGAAGTAGCCCATTCCATTTTGAGGTAGCTCTGACGAGGTGCCTCTGAATATTTTGGGGTGATATTTATAATTTTGAAACATTGTTGTAATTTCAGTCTTGTGATAAGTTGTAAAAGCCACATTTCTTCCCCCACAGCTTTAAAGCATTAACTCTGTCCCTTCCCTGTCCCCATTCTAGAGGTATTTCCTCTGAAACCATTGACTCTATAGCTATGATAACAAGAATCCTTTAAAAGCATTACCTCCTTTTGTTCTAGTAAACAAGACTCATCCATTTGCAGACTGGATGGGTACTTCTCATTTTAATTTGACCTCAAATCTGACTGCTGGTTGACTTTATGACATTTCAAGGCAAAAACCACACCTCCCACTCCTAGCACCCTGGAGATTTTCCTAGTGAATTATGGGCGGGGCACTTGCGCAGTTGATGTGAAGAGTGCATGTTCCTTTAAGTATTAGGCGCTCCTTGGTTCTTCCCAGGTCCCTCCCTAACTCCACCTCTGTATACCTGGTTAGCCTAATGAACCTATGACTGATAGTTTTGTGTCTTTAAAAACTGCATCTCTAGACCCTGAACTTTGCAGGACATCTTTCTATCCTGCCTACTGTAGAGTGTCACACTAAATCTCCTAGAACTTTGCAGGCCTTTTCCTATCACACCTCCTGCCCACTGCAGAGCGTCACACTTTGTAGGCTTTTTCTAGCAGGTCATCTTTCTATCTCCCCTTGCCCGCTGAAAAACATCACACTAACTTGGTAACTCTGCCAAAAATCCCTGTCAGCTTGCTGGTTTCCTAGACCTCTTTGCCCCTGTGTAACAATAAACTTTCATAACTCTACCAAGGACAGCTGAGTCCAGTAATTCTTTTCGGATGATGAACCTAGAAAGGATTTCACTAGAAATTCTCCCTTACTTATACCTCTTCAGCTCTAATTGCTAGAAAGTTGTGGGTTTTTTTTTTGCATCATACATAAGTCTCTCTCTCTACAGCTTCTGCCCCCCTGCTTCTAATTCTAGCCAAGAAGAATACGTGTAATTCTTCCTCTAGATGATGCCATGTTTGAAGACAATTACTAAATTCCATAGCAGTAGCGTGCTGGATCCAGCTCTAACAAGTTTGCCAGAGAGTTAAATTTTCAGGATCAGAATTTCCATCTCAGAAAGTGGCAACCACTACAAGTCAGGACTTGATTTATTTGTTTGTTGATTTCTTAGATTTTAGAAAATGTTAACAATATAGACTAAACTTAAAAGTGTATGCATATGTATATTTTCCTATGCCTTTCCTCCAAGAGTCTGGTTGTTAAATATTTATCAGCATAACCATGTTTTGCTCTATAAACATTGCTTGAACTAAAGCAGGAGTGAGACAGAAGACTCAGCGAAGAAAGTTCTAAAGTCTAGTGACTGTAGACTAATAATAATAACATGTAGTAGTATTAGTAGTGGTGGTAGTAGTAGTAGTAGTAGTAGTGGTGGTGGTAGTAATGATAAACTAATAAGTGATGCTTATGTAGCACTTTAAGGTTTGCAAAGTGCTTTATGTCCATTACCTCATTTGAACCTCACAAAACCCTTGCATCTACATCTTTCCCCCAGGCTAAATATCCCCTATTCCTTGGATTAGTTCTCATATAATATGAACTTGAGACCTTTCACTATCCTGGATGCTTCATTTGTATATCTCCTACCTTATCAAAGCCTTTACTGAAATGTACTGCTCAGAACTAGACAGAAATTTTAACTCTGGATATAGTGTGACCAGGGTGAAGTAAGGCAAGACCGTCAGTTCTCTGATCATGGGAAAATCTATTTTCCTTAATGTGACCTAAGATCTCTTATGAAGAAGTTAATTCCCTTACTCTATTTGGAATCAAATTTAAAACAACAGCTGTGTGCAAGAAGGCACTGTGAGCATGCAAACAGTTAGAGCGTGTCAGCCCGCATTCGAATCTTGGTCCTTTGACTTCCAGTCCAATCCTTTTTGCACTAGACTGCACTGCCCAAAAGATAAGAAGGAGCAGGGTGAGCCCATTTGTCTTTGGGGTATACTAAGCATACACTCACATTATGTAACACAACACTGTGTCATGTATGAAGTATAGCACACCTCACAAAACCAGACAAAAATGAAAATAATAACATTTTACATTCATTATCAATTGTCAGTGTTTGAAACCATGTGTGTGTATGTATATATATATTTAACAAAATGATCCCTGTATTGATGATGTTGTTGTTGTGTTTGTCCTTCCTTTTCAAAGAGGAATGTGGCATTGGGGAGATGTTGACATGACTTGTAGTTGACTTTAATTTGAATGCAGGAGGGCTGTGCAAGGTCACCAGCCTCACTTTCTCCTCCAGAGCCATCTGGGTCCAGTGGCCTGATATTCATCAGGATGACTAGAGATGGCCCAGGATGCAGTGGGAGACCCTGGCCTTTAGGCTAAGGCCTTTTCATGTACTCACTTAGAGTGAGGTAACTGCAAATCATGTCATCATTTCACTGATGCCATGATTCTCTTTGAAAACAACACAACTTGGGAGTAGAACGAATTGCCTGAATAGGGACCCTGCTAGTGGTAGTGGGTAACTCAGCTTGTCCTCTCCCCCTCCTCCTCTACAAAGGAAGGTAAATTTTGGTGGCCACAAGCTGCCCTCTTAACTTGGTGTTTACTGGCTAGAATTCTTTCTTTTTCTCCCTCTTCCTCTCCCTCTCTCTCTCTCTCTCTCTCTCTCTCTCTCTCTCTCTCTCTCCCTCTCCCTTTCTCCCTCTCTCTCTCTCCCTCTCTCTCTCTTTCACAAAATCTTCAACCAAGTTCACTCTGAAGCTCGTAGATTGAGCCACAGTAGGTCCCTGCCCAAGCTCTACTTAATGGCTGCATTTTGGGTCCTCCTGCCTTAGACTGAATGTCAATGGTAAATGTTTCTTTTTGCAACAGCAGCCCTGAGGGTCTTCCCCTCCCAGCTTGATTTTTCTTTCTTTCTTTTTTTCTAATTAAAGGGGGCCATCACCTTGACTCACTTCTTAAAGAGGCCTATTTACTGAATGGGCGTTGCCTCACTCTAGGAAGGCATGTAAAGTCTCCCATTGCATCCTGGACCATCTCCAGTCATCCTGATGAATATCTGGTTACTGGATCCAGATGGTTCTGGAGGAGAAAGTGAGGCTGGTGGTGGTGGTGATGACTATGATAAAAAAAGGACACACCGAAGTTCCCTAGGTCCCTACAGTAGGGTAGCTTATAGATGACAGATTGTAAATTTGTCCTGACAAGGACTTGGTATTTCTCATTTCTTTTTCTAAATCCTGGCTACGTTAATTTCTTCTATGCAAACCTCCAAGGAAGTAGAGTAAAGCTATTTGTAGCATGAACAATATAATTTAAAAACAAAACCAAAAATTATTTATTGTCATTAAAAAAAAACACCACAGCAGATAAGAGCTTTATAAAATGGTGTTGTTAGTCTTATGTCCATTTTCTGTGTTCCAATGACAACCTTGGTCAAATACTTCCTTTAGTTAGTAAGGATGAAATTACACATAATGTGGTTGTTTCCTGAAACATTCTTTTCAATAAAGTGTCATCCAACCCTTTGTCCCATCTCAAAGGAATAATTAGTTGCCCTGATGGTTCAGAAAAGGATACTACCATGTGATTATAAACCTGTTTCTCCCTCCTTCACCTTGAGTTGTTTTATTTTTCTTTTAGTGATGCAAATAAAATACAATAGAAATGACTTTTTATATCAAAAGTGTGGAATTCTCTTTTTCTCCTCTGATTTTAGACAAGTCAAGCAATAATCAGTTGACATTTATCTTGAAAAACAAGACAAAACAAAACCACAAGCTGAAGCATTTGATTCAAAACAATGAAGTAGGATGCAAATGAAAAACAAATACTTAAAAAGCATATCATAGATTACTGCTGCCAAATTTACCAACAATGATTCCTGCCTAATCAGTCAGAAGAGAGGCAATATAGAGGCAAGACTCCTGGACTCTGGTGCAGGAAACATGAGTTCTAATTATGAATAGTTTGTTGCAACCTGCATAACACAAGGTGAATCACAGCCTTTCGGGATCTTGGTTATAAAAGGAAGAGGTTAGTCTATATCAGGGGTCTGGAGGCCTCAGATGTGGTCCTTTGCATCCAAACTTCACTGGATTTAGTCAGCACTGCACTTGAGGACTTAGAGGGCCACACGTGACCTTTATGCTGTGAGTTGACCACCTCTAGTCTATATGATGCAGCACAGAATAACGGATAGGGTGCTGAGAGAACATTTTTTTTTCACATAATGAACAGGCAATTTTTGCATGAAGAAATCAAAGTTATTTATCGTCATATGAAAAAATGCTCTAAATCATTGTTGACTAGATTCAGCAGGGGTGGGGAACCTGTGGCTTCAAGGCCACATGTGGCCCTCTAGGTCCTCAAGTGTGATGCTTTGGCTGAATCCAAAATTCATAGAACAAATCCCCTTAATAAAAGAATTTGTTCTGTGAAACTTGAACTTAGTCAAAAGGCCACACCCAAGGATTTAGTTGTGGCCTCAAGGCCATAAATTCTCCACTCCTGGATTAGAGAAATGCAAATTAAAATAACTTTGAGATATCTCACACTTATCAGATTGGCTAAAATGATAAAAGGGGAAAATGATAAATATTAGAGGGGAGTGGAAAAATTGGGATGTTCTGTTGTTGGGACTGTGAAGTGATCCAATCATTTTGGAGAGCAACCTGGAATTACGCCCAAAGACTTATAAAACCAATATCATTATTAGTTCTGTTTCCAAAATGATCAGGAAAAAAATTTTTTTTTTTGCTTTTTGTAGGGCAATTGGGGTTAAGTGACTTGCCCAAAGTCACATGGCTAATAAGTGTGTCAAGTGTCTGATGCCAGATTTGAAATCAGGTCCTCCTGACTCCAGGGCCGATGCTCTATTCGCTGCACCACCTAGCCACTCTGAAGCTATGTATTCTAAAATATTTATAGCAGCTCTCTTTATTGTAGCAAAGAAGTGGAAATTGAGGGGATGTCCATCAATTAGAGAACGACTGGACAAGTTGTGGTATATAATTATGTTGGAATACTACTGGGCTGTAAGGAATGATTAGCAGTTTGATTTTAGAAAAACATGGAAAGACTTGCCAAAAATAATGAAGAGTGAAATGAGCAGAACCAAGAAAACATTGTATACAGTAACAATAATATTGTTCAAAATGTAACTGAACAACTAAACTATTCTGAATATTATGAATATTCAAATCAACTACTAAGGACCTATGAAGGAAGATGCTATTTACTTCTCTATCCAGAGAAAGAACTGATAAATAGGAGGATGCACAGTATGGTTTTACATATATATGTGTGTGTATGCATATATATATATATGCATATGTGTATATAAGTATGTATATACATACATGTACATATAAAATTTGTGGTAAATGGTGGCCTTCTTTAGTTTGCAATGGGGAGGTAGTGGAGGATACAGTTTGGAACTTAAAATGTAACAAAAAAGAAATATACTTATATAAAATCAAGTTTCTGTTGAATATGGAATATAAGAGCAGGCGAGAGAAAAAAGAGAGAGGGAGAGAGTCTCCAACATCTATCTATCATCTATCTATCTATCTATCTATCTATCTATCTATCTATCTATCTATATATCTATCTACCTATCTGTCTGTCTGTCTGTCTATCATCTATCTATCTATCTATCTATCTATCTATCTATCTATCTATCTATGACCTATTAATCATCTGTCATCTGGTTTCTCCCAGTAGAATTTAAGCTCCTTAATAGCAAGGACTGAATCATTTTAATCTTTATGTTCTCCACAGCAATTGTTCCAAAACTTCTAACCTCTTCTCAAGTTTTCCCCAGAAACCCCTAAACTTCTTCAGTGAGGATCTCACCTCATATTCTACCATAAAAATCTCTTCTACCTTCTCCTCAACCACTCACCTCACACCATTTAGACATCTTCCTCCATTATCTCCTTCTTCATTCTAGTTTCAAAAGAAGAGAGGACCGTTCTCCTTGCTGAGACCCCTCTACATGTACTTGAGTCATCCCCTACTTACTTCTTCAGCAAACGTTTTTTGTTATCCTTCCCACTCTCTCTCATTTTCAGTTTCTTCCTATCTACTGGCTCCTTCCCTGCTGCTTATGCTCATAACCAGATCTCCATCTCTGAAAAACCCTCATTTGATTATATTGTCCCTGATGCTCTATCATTCTCAATCTATCAGCTCTTTGGGACTAAACTCTTAGTACCACCACTTACTCTCCCTTCAATCTCTTCTACAACCTCTGCAATCTAGTTTCTAACCTCATTATTCAAATGAAACTGTCCTTTCCAAAGTTATTAATGATCTTGTAATTACCAGATTGAATAATCTTTTCTCAGTTCTCATTATACTTGATCTCTTTGTAGCATTTGAAACTGTTGAGCACATCCCCTGCCCCCACCCCCATCCCCCACCCTGAATACTCTCTGCTTTGTGTTTTTGTGACATTGCTCTGTCTTGGTTCTTCTGTCTTTTCATCTTTTCTTATCACTCTCCTTATTTCTTATTTCTGGTCTCCTATTTTAAAAATATATTTATTCATTTATTTATTGCTTGGTTTTTTTTAGTTATTTGTTCATTTATTATCCATCTCTCTCCCTCCTTTCAGTTAAACAAAAAAAGAAAAGAAAAAAAAGACATCCTTATAACAAATATTCATAGTCAAGCAAAACAAATTCCCTCATTAGCTGTGAAAAAAAAAAAAGTATGTCCCTTGATGCACAATGAGTCCATCACTTCTGTCAGAAAGTGGGTAAAATTTGTTTCATCATAGGTCCTCTGGAAACATGGCTGGTCATTGAATTGATCAGAGTTCTTAAGGCTTTCAAAGTTATTTTTCTTTGTAATATTGCTATCCTTGTATAAATTTTCCTGGTTCTGCTAACTCCATTCTGAATTAGTTCCTACTACTTAAGATTTTCTACTGCCATTTCTTCTGTGATTGCTTATTAAACCATATTCTATTACCTTCAGAGACCACAATTCCTTTAGCCATTCCCAAGTTAACGGATACTCCCTTAGATTCCAGTTCTGTGATTTTCTTTTTCCTTTTGAATTTTCATTTACAGTCTCTCCCTACTCCAAATGACCCTCCATTAAACTGCTAAAGTGATTTTCTTAAAACATAATTCGAACCATGTCAAACACCTATTCTATAATTTCTAATGGCCCCCTATTGCCTCTAGAACCAAATATAAGTGCCTATATTCAGCATTTAAAGTCGTCCACAACCCAATCCCTTCTATTCTTTTTAAACTTTATTCCTTCCCACATACTTTACAATCCATCTACATTAACCTATTTACAATTCCCTAAACTCAAAATTTTACCTCCCATTTCCATGCCTTTCCACTGACTGTTTACCATGCCTAGAATTTTCTGCCATTTTGTATGGCTACCTTTTATTCTCCCTGGTCTTCCTTTGAAACTCAGCTCAAAGCCTATCCTTTTTTTTTGTTTTGTTTTGTTTTTTTAACTTTTATTTTTAGTTTACATCATTCATTTCCATGAGATTTTGATTTACAAAATTTCTCCCCATCTTTCCCCCACCCACCATTCAAAAACAGCCATCCCACTATATAACCCCTACCCCAATCTGCTCTCTCCTATATCCTCCCCCATCACCCCTCTGACTTTCCGGTAGGGCAAGAGGGATCTCCCTACCCCAGTACCTGTGTATTTCCCTCCTTCTTATTCCACCGCCCACTAGTTCTATTCTCTACTTTGTCCCTATCCCTTTACAAAAGTGTATGCAAAACCTATCCTTTGCAGGAAGTCTTTTCAAACCCCCTCTAACTTCGAATCCCTTCTCCTATCAGATCACTTTGCATCTCATCTTTATATCTCTTGTACATACCCAGAGAAATGTTGGAAATTCCTGGAGGGCAGGACCATTTTGCCTTTCTTTGTATCTTCTGTCCTTAGCATAGTGCCTGTTCCTAGTAAGTATTTAATAAATGCTTGTTGACTGACTGACTGATCAACCTTCTGCAGTTCTTAGCACAGCTCCTGGCACATGCTCAACAAATTTTGTTTGAATTTAATGGGATTATTTATATCGTGTAGGATAATTGACCTCCTGCCAAACAAAACAGAGTACTTCAAAAGTGAACAGTATGACCCCATTTACCATGAAGTATTTGGGAGCTCGGCATTTTGTAGAACTTTCTATTTTGTTATTTTGGTACAAGCCTATTAGGAGGAGGACAGGTAGCTAGCTGCTGCTGTTTCTCTGCCAATAAGCTCTAATCTTCTAAATGTTTTAAACTGCCAGAGACCAGCTGTAGAGTTTCAACTACCTTTATTAGAATGAGTTTTTTTTACCACATAGGAACCATATAAAAGTCTGCATGCTGAGGCTAGAAGATTTCTAAATGATAATGCCTCCTAAATACAGGGCACATTCAAAGCTATTCATGCTTATTTCACATTAAGACGTTTGGGGCACCTTTACAGGCATGTATCCTGGATCTCCTGCTTTCTGCTGCCTTGCTTTTGAGCCCCTTTGATTCACTGATTTTTAACTTTAGATCGTTACTGACCTTGTCGCTTGACTCCTTATGGTTTCCCTCTGACTTTAGAGCTCTTGTTTGCCTTAACTTGTGCTACCTGGGTCTTCCCTTATTGGCTTGGTTGCCACTCCAATGACTTTACAGGATCTCCCAACCCTCTGATGTCTGTGCTCAGGAAGGTGTCACTGTAGGTAGCAAAATGGATTCAAAAATTTGGTGTTGGAGCTGAGCGGATGATTTGTCCTGACATAATGCCTCCATGTGGTAGGCATTTGAAAAATGTTTTTTGTGCTAAACTAAATTGAGGAGTAAGCAAAGAAGAGGCTCCAGTTAATTCCACAAGTGAGAAGTGAGTATTCTTTTTATGATCATTATTATTTTTAAAATTTATATAATAAAAGAAGCATTTCCCTAATATATTAATAAAAAAGGTGATCACACATGAAACTACAAGTTTAATATTTGTACTTGCTATTATTATTGCTATTGCTATTATATTAGGATTAATATTTGCTATTCCTTTAAGATATATAATAAAGTGTAGTGTCAACACAATATTCACAGTACCCATGGTGACTATGTATATGCTGGAATAGTTCTCAATGGCAAAATATAACAGACTATCTATATAGAAGACAGAGGCAAAACATGTATTCAGACACCAGAAAACCAAATCCTAGCACCGGAAAGTCAAATCTATGATAGTAACAAAGAAGTTAATAGACCATAACACAGCAGAAGTCACGTCATCCTTTAGCCTTCTCACAAACACTCACAAGCCTAGCTGTCTGTTTGCCTTCCATTCTCCTTCTCCCACTGTCTAGCTGCTCTGACTCCCAACCTCCTGTGGGCTCTGCTCTTCAGCAAGCTCCTCCCACCACAGGCTCCATGTGATTAAATTCAGCCTATTAGGGGGCAGGGAAGATCTTCAAAGCAGGAAAGATCTTCAAATTCCCTTACATATATTAAAGGAGAGGGAAGATCTTTGAATTGCCATTACCATTACATAAAGTTATCACATAAATTTCTTTTTTTCCCTTTCCTTTCCTCATACCCACCCCCAACCTAGAGATGGCTACCATTAGACATGATTGTTTTGGAATAACTGATTAAACGTCAGAAAATAAGCAAAGTCCAACCTCTTCCTTTTATAAATGAGATCCAGAAAGGCAGTGATTCACCTTAGGTTATACAGGTTACAGGTACAATACCCATGATTAGAACTCATGTCCCCTATACCAGAGTCCAGGATCTTTCCTCTTTATCACAATGCCTCTCTTTTGATTGATAGGGCAGGAGGTCTTGTTGATGAATTTGGCAGCAATAATCAATGATATGTTTTCTAAAGTATTTGTTTTCCAATTGGGTTCTATTTCAGCAATTGTTTAAAATCAAACACTTAGGATTGAGGGTTTGTTTGTTTTCAAGACAAACATCTTAACTAATGTCATTTTTTACTGATGAAACTAAGTTCTTCATTTGAAGACATGGCAAGATCACTGACCAAAGATGTTGAAGTTAGCCTATAAAATCTGGCCATCTCCACCAGATTATAAAATACCCACCAAAAACTAGGGGAATTTTTTGACTTCCAGTGGACATGTGAGCATACCTTCCATTGAGAGAAAGATGAACTCAAATAATATATTGATATGAGAAGGATAATTGTTGCAAAATTATAGATAGAATACTGCAACCAAGCTTGTGCTATGCCACATATTATAAAAGACTAAAGAGGAGAGAAACATATTTAAAACATTCAGGAATTCAGCTGATTTAAATTCCATTGAAAACCTATGGCTTTAATTAGGGGTGTGCTGGAGCCAGCTCAAACCAGATTATAAGAGCCCATTGTAAATTTTCATTGTGAAAATTTATACCTCAGAAATCAACAATTGTTATAACTTGGGACTTGATTTATTGTTTTGTTGATTGTCTAAACTTAAGAAAGTATTTATAATACAGATAAATTTTTTTTTTTTTGCTTTTTGGAGGGGGAAAGAGAGGGAAATTGGGGTTAAATGACTTGCCCAAGGTCACATGGCTAGTTTTGTGTTAAGTGTCTGACGCCAGATTTGAACTCAGGTCCTCCTGACTCCAGGTCTGGTGTTCTATTCACAGTGCCACCTAGCCAATCCAATACAGATAAAATTTTAAAGTGCATATGCACTTTTTCCCCCTTGAGGACCTGGTTGTTAAACATTTATATGTTTATAGTATATGCTTATATATAGTATATAGTATATGCTTAGCTATATTCAAAGCTAGACTTGGAAATATGGATTGTTTATCAAAGGCACACAGTATCCAATGCTATTCAAATGTGGTTACATGATGGAGCATTACAGAATATGTGTCAAAATCTAATGAACTCATCATCAAATCATGCAAAACAAGTGCTTGCAGCAAAGGGAGGACCTAATACATATTAAAGTCTTTTAAGGAGGTAAAACATTGTAAGGCTTCTTGCATATGTGTGTGTGTGTGTGTATTTACACACACATTCATATATACATATGTATACGTATACATATATATATACACGTATGTATATGTATATATGTATATGTATGTATATATGTATATGTGTGTGTGTGTGTGTGTGTGTGTATATATAAATTTAATTATTTTACTTTGCCACAGTTATTTGTACTTCGCCACAGCTGAATTACTATTATCAACATTTTGTAGATAAGAAAAAGGAGGCTCAGAAAAGTTAAACACTTTCCTCAAGGTAATATAACTAGCAAATGGTAGCATGACCCCTGTATCATACTTCCCCAGTCTTAAACACCATGAAATGCAC
>CM053587.1:160725895-160759770 GCA_028646515.1 Pseudochirops corinnae | reverse complement strand
TAGGGTATTAAAATTATTAGCATTATACCTTATTACTATCATTGTATAACTCTTATTTTTATACCAATGTATTTTTCCAAGTAACATATTCTGATACAGAAAAATAAAAATGAGGTAAAGAAGAATTCCCTTTTGATTTAGTAAAAGTTCAAACAATTCTGTACAAAGGCAGAACTAAACTCCTAGACAACTTTTTAACCTTAGACAGATCACTTAAGGTCTTTGAGTCATGGTTTTCTCATATATAAAATGAGAGGGTTGGAGTGGGTGATCTCTAAGGCCCCTTCTAGCTCTACGATTCAATGATTTTATGATATGCATTAAAATGGACTATACAGTACCAGTGGCAGGCAGCCGGACTGCCTCACCCAGCTGCTGATTTCATGAACCACTCCTCTTCAGGTTAATTTTTTTTTTCTTTGTGTGTATCCCCTTTGTCATTTCCTAGATGCTTAGGGATCTTTCCCTAGGATCCCACTGAAATTCTTTTGCTTCTATTATTCTCTCAGGAGGCTGGTTCTCAGGACATTTCTTAAAAACAAACCAATTTTTAGACATAAAAACTATTTTGAATGTCATTAGGAAACATGAGAGAATGGGAAGAATATTACATCTGAAATCAGAAGACCTGGGTTGGAGTTTTGGCTTTTCTACTGATTACCTGTGTGATCTTGGGCAGGTCAATGAACATAATGATGCTTCAGTTTCCTCATCTGTACAATAAGAAAATTGACCTGTGCGAACTCTAATATACTTTTCAGTGCTAAGTCTCTGAGCCTGGTCACAGTTAACTCCAACTTCCCTGCCCCCCTAATTCTGTTATACATTAATTAAAGAGTACAACTGGAAGTCAGGAGAACTAAGTCCCTCTCTGCTACTAACTAGCTGTGTGACATTGAGCAAGTCATTTGATTTCCCTGGGCTTCAATTTCCTCATCTTGAAAGTGAGTTTGGGGGCTAGCAATCTCTGAGATCCTTCTCATTTCTAATATTCAATGGGTCTATGATTTCAACTTTATTATAACATCTTGCTTTTGATATTTTTCCAGTGACAGTCAACTGCTGGTTATCCACATTAAATAGGGAGACGATTAGCCCAGACAATATCAAATCTATTGCTGCTGCCTCTCAGCCAGGCCCTTTCTACCTTCCCAATCACCATGCAGCTGGGATCCTTCCCCTGAAGGATCTCTCTGAGCAAGCTGTGTGCCATCATCACCTAGAACTGGGCTTACCTATATACCTATACAGAGTAGCTGTACAGGAGCACCTGTATAGGAGCACCCAGAAAGTATGCTAGAAAAGAGAAGACTTATCATATCTATCTGAGTGATCATAGAAAAAAAAAGCGTGTCCATAGCTTAGGATACCATTATTGACATGAAAAGAAGTAGAAGTTGACTCTATAATGTTCATTTTGGGAAAAACCAATGTTCCATAAAATTTCTTCATTAATTTCCTTTCCAACATATGGAGATATCAGTGTCAAACTACTTTGGCAACTTGTGGGGAATCTGCCATAACTTGTAGGTTATATTTAAGGCAGAAGACAGACTTTAATGCCAGGGCAATCAACTGAGGGCCTTTCCAACCCTGTAATTCTGTGAAAATACAAACCACAAGTTTTCAACCCACTATCCCTAAATCCTGGTACTCCCCCCAAAACCCAAAACAAAATACTTTTTACAGAAATATTTCCATTTTACTGGTGTCATCAGGTTAGCAGAAATTCTATGAGATGTTTGGAATACTCCTTGCCCAGTTCTGGAACTTAAATAGAAGACACAAGCATCATTCTGTATAGCTCCATTTCCACAGTGATGGCAGTAGAACCCATCATTTAACAGTAGGGAAAAGGACAGAGGTATTGGGGAAGAGTTGGAAGAGAAAGATATTGCTACACAGAGAGAGACATGCTGCTAAAAGCAAGACATTTCTGGCAATGATAGAAGCCATAGCACAGGAAGGTTTTATTGGTGTGACCTTTAATATAGTACTCAAAATTGTTTACCATTGGGTACAACTGAACAGATCTGATTTATTTTATGAAAGATGTATAGCAGCGAAGTTCATACATGTTTCGTTCTGCATTGAAATATTTGTAATGTAACGATATGTCTAGCAAGATTATGTCATTGGCACACTACAGATCAATAAATTAAGACAAAGTCAATGAGTCCTTCATTGTTTTAGTAATTGGCTTAGAACAAATAACTAAGTCAGTAGGTACGAACCGAACCATGGACAATTTGCAGGGGGCATCTGAGAGGATGCTTCAAGGGCCAGAAGCTGCAGGGAACACATGATCCCATAAACAATGGAAAGGAAGAACCATAGCTCTCCTACCTAGAACATTATAAGTGTCAGAATTTGGGAAATTTGAGGGGTGAGATTTAATGTTTGAGCTATTGTCTGCCAAGGAGAATGAATGTGCCACTCAATTTCTCACAGGGGTAGGTAAGCGACTGCTGGGGAGCCAGCAGAAGCCAATCAACAGAGTTCTCAGAGTTCCATAAACCTAAGCCAACCCTAATTAGAACTCTTCTACCAAAACTATGGTGACAATATTGAAATACAAATATGCATCCTACCACCTATGTATCCTTAGGAAGAAGAATCCAACTCTCCTTTTGAGCTTGATGGTCTACTTACTTGGAACCTAGGAAATACTGAAGTTCCCTCTACTGTGCTGCTCAGTACCAGAACACTCTTTTGCCATTGTATGGGTGTTTTTTTTACAACTGTATTTTTCTAGAATCCATTCTATTCATCCATCCATCCATCCCTTATTATTATTATTATTATTATTATTATTATTTTTTTTTTTTTTTTTAACATTTTCTCTTAAGAATAGGAAATAAACATTCTGACTGTGGACATCTCTGGGCCTAAGCTTTCATTCTACACACCAAGTGAGCATTTCACACAGGTGAGGATGAAATCATAAGATATGGTGCTTTCTACTGGGCTGCCAAGCATCTTGGCATGATTTGCCATGGCATGATTTACCAGCCTCATTCTTAACTGAATTCACTCAGAGCCATCCCAGCTCACCAATAGGGAGATTGAGTGGAGCACATCTGCTCTCAGCTCTATCTGTGTGATGAGATGGAGTGAAAAATCTTTGCCATGCTATGGCATTAAACACAACAAAGATGTAATTTTCCTGTGATCTAGTGTAGCCACTCTGTTTTCAGTAATTTCCTTCCAATCTTCAATTTCTCAACAACTCATCAGTTGTCTTAGAGGACACTGCTGCTTCACATTCTCTAGGCAGCTTCTTTCCCCATATTGTTTTAGACACACCGCCATTATAATCACTTGCAATTGACCAGTAATTGTTGGGGAAACAGGGTACACTGCTGCCAGTGCCACCCCATTGCTGGAGTCCACCCAGCTGGGTGCAACAAGTTCCAGAATCCAATCAAAGCAAAACCCAATCAGTTTCCAAGCTCCTCATCATGAAGTAGAGCCAAAACTTGCATCAATACACTACCTACCTCTTACACAGCATGTATAAAAGGAGCTCCATTTTATCTGTGATTGTGGTTCCTGAACTATCTCTACAAGAGATTAGGCTATCAGATGCCAGGCCCTACATAATCAGTGAAGTCTGCTAGAGAGAGAATAAAACTTAGAGGAGAGCTCATTTCCATCATTAGCTCCACCACTGATTTGATGGATAAGTTGGGACAAATCACTTGACTGCTCTCTGTGCCTGCTTTCCATCTGTGAAATAGCAATCATATCTTCCCCCAACCTGTAGCAAAGACAATTTGTCTCTCTTCAGAGAACATGGTTAAAACTTTTCTGGGAAAGTGGTTTAGCATGGGAGACAGGAGGCCTAAGTTGCACTTCCAGTGGGCACATCACTTCATCTTTCTGGGACTCAGTTTCTTCACCTGAAAAATTAAGGTATTAGACTAGATGCAATTTAATTTCCCTTTCAGCTCTAAAATGTCTATGATACCTATGACAGATAGATAAGATTGCCATCTGCAAGGTCTATTTTTACCTCTACAACTGGCTTAAACTTAGAAGTATTATTTAATTGCTCTTGGTCTCAGTTAAATAATTCTGTTAGAATCATGAAAAAAGTGATAACTTGTTAGACTTTTGCATTTGAAGAGATTGCTTACTACCCTAGATACAAATTCCCCCAAAATTTTATCACACTTATGAAATGCCAAACAATTTAGCACTTTACTGACCTCATGGACCCTAATGATAAAAAACTAGCACTCAAAAGGGTCTTAATCTCCTAGTTAAACTCATTTGGCAAATGAGGCAATGGATGTATAGGAGGTGAAGTGACTTGCCCAATGTTACATAACTAAATCATATCAGAAGAGTGACTAGAACCCGAGTTTTCTGCTTTTCCTTCTATGCTATACTTGTAATGAAAATACAAAATGAATAGCTTAAATTGAACTCAGATATCATCCTGATTTTGTGGCCATTCTAAAAATGGAGAAAACAAATTCTTTAAGCTTTCATCATCTCTCCTCCCCCACTTTTGGAAGAAGGATTGGGCTAATTTTTCTTAATTCCCAAGGGTTTAGTGAAGACGAATGGGAGGAAAGGAGAGGGAAGCAGATTCTCAACCTTTTCAACTGTCTCAACCACCCTCTAAAATGGTGGGTCTCCCATTATTATAGCTCTTAAAGAAGAGGCTGGATTGATTGGGCCATGGATACTATTGATTTTCTAATGAGAAAGAGAGGTAGGTACAAGATTCAAATGGTTGCCATAGGTGTCATCTCTCCAGAATTTTCAAGAACTAAAAGGGTTTTCTTCCTCAAAACTCAGGATACACCTGTTTATCAACGACCTACCAAATTCACAATCAACTCGAGCAATCCCTCCCTGATTATATTTGGACACCATTATAATGCTAAAATGGCTGTGCATTCCCAATCTAGCTAGGACAAAAGCACCTGGCTCTGCATATCCTACAGATTCTAATAATGAATGTCTACCATTACAGAAATTCAAACCTTTAACTAAGAGATAATTGCAGATTTTCTCCAATAAAATTATTTCAGGCATGTTTTACTAAGTGGACTTAGTGTGCATGTAAGTGTGCCAGACCAACTGCTGATAAACAGGAGAAGTTTCAGTCTGTTGGGTGAAGGATGTGTCATATCGATCTGGTTTTATTGGCTTTTTCCCAACAACAAACACTCTAGTTATTCACAGAGAAACTTGGTAAGCTGAATGTTTCACAAAATAGAACTTTTCCTTTCCCTTTTCCACTTCTCATTGCATGGTATGGTGGAAAGAGCTTTGGACTTAGAGGTCTAAGACCTGGGTTCGAGTATTGACCCCATCTCTGTGTGACCTTACTCAATTCATTTTATCTCTTGAAATCTTACTTCTTCATCTGTAAAAGGAGAATGAAAGGACATGTTTTACCTTGTTGTGAGATCCTAATGCCATAACATATTGTATATAGAAGTGATTTGTAAACTAAAACATTATAGAAATGTGAAAGCTACTTATTACTATTGTCGCTTCCTATCAGTGTGTCTCATTGATAAGAAAGCTGATCTCTGTCAAGAAGAGGTGCAACTCTTACCTTTATTTATTAGTTGGGTGACCTTGGGCAAATTATTTCACCCCTCAGGGCTCTGAGCAACTCTAAAGCTATGTTACAGAGAAGGTACTGACATACAGGGAGTTTCCCAAGTATTAGGTACTTGAGGAGATAGAAAGATATATAAGATATGATTGCTGCCCTCAATCTATCAGTCAACCAAAAGGCACTTATTAAACTCTCATTATGTGCCAGGTATTATGCTAAATACTAGAGATTCAAAGAAAAAGCAAAATCAGTCTTTGTCCTCTAGGAGTGCACATTCTAAATGAGGAGGTAATGCATATAAATGAAGAGCTACATGACACATTCGAGGCATATTGAAGGTAACTTAGCAGAGGAAGGTACAAGTACTTGGTAGGATTGGAATGAGTTTTCTGCAGAAGGTGGCATTTGAATTGAGATTTGTAGAAAGCCAGAAATTCTATGAGGCAGAGGTGAGGAGATCAAGCATTCCATGCATGGTGGACAGCCAGTGCAAAAGCACAGAGATGGTTGATTGTGGGTCATGTGAGAGGAGCAGCAAGTCTATCAGTATGGTTGGACTGTGGAATGTGTGAAGGAGAGTCATGTGCAAGAGCCTGGCGAGGTAGGAAGGGACCAGGCAATGAAGAGCTTTAAATGAAAAACAAGAGTTTATATTAGATCTTAGAGGACATAAGAAGACATTGGAATTTATTGAGTAGGAGAAGTGATACTTTGGTAACCCTGTGAAAGATGGATTGGAATTGAGAAAGACAACACAGGGAGACTGAGGAGCTAACAATGTCATAGGTAGAGATAGGCTGTGCATACAGCTGATTGATACAAATTTGAATTTGTCTATACAAAGAATATAAAATGTTATTACATTAGATGAGCAAGAAATCATTTGTATGTGATTTCTATGCTTCAGGGGATATGATGATATACTGTATATCCAAATTTAGAATAGTAAATGCTATCCTGGTATTCGATTATTCATAATAAAGAATTCCATGGCATATTGGCATGAACACTGTAAAAGCAACCAAGAAACTGAATCCTAACTTAGTTCCTTATAATGCTTCCACAAAATTTACAAATGCCCTTACAAATGCTGCTTTAATTTCTTTATTTTATGGTAGAAAACCACAACGTATCACCAGATAACAGTGATACTATTAATTCGGCATTTGTATAGTACTTCCAAGAGTAATGATAAGATGTGAATACTATTTATTTTGTATATCTATAAATTTAATATCCAAATTAGTAAAATAGCTACCAATTACAAGTGTGCTATTGAATAAAGAACAGCAAACATTTAAAAGAAAAATATGTTAAATAGACATGTCCTACAAACCAATAGTTAAGGCATTCCTTCTTTTTTATATTTGTTGTTCATAGTTTAATATTCCTTCAGCGTTAATAAGTGAGTTTATTATTCTTGTTATCTTCATTTAATGTCCTAAAGAACCAGGTGAGAATATTTTGCTAGTCTAACGATCATTGGCATAAAGTACACACGAGGGTCACATAGGACATGGTATCCTTTTCAAGGCATTTTGCCAAAAGAGCCTGGAGTTAATTAATTAATACTGGGAAATCCCCTGCCAATCCATGCTTTGCAAGAAAAAAATAATAAGTCTTTTGGGCTGCGGGCCAATACACCTCTTGTGTAAAAATTAAAAGCCCAATCAAACTTCTGATAATGAAGGTCCCTTTGTAAGCACCAGCTAGTGTAACGCCTATTTTAAATGATAAAGGACAAAAAGAAATAATGACCAGTCCTGAAACTTTTGTGATATACTTCACCACAGCCCAAAATGAAAAGAATAAAATAAAATTGCCCTGTTATCTGTTGGCACAATTCATTTCAATAGAATTTCATAGGTTATATCAGTTAGGGTGTCACGTTAACCACAGAAAGATGGCCAGCTGTGGGCATACACTGTGTTCATCTAATGAATCTGGACTGGAAAAATATTGTGAACAACCTGACATGCCACTGAAATGAGCACTCTATAGAGGGGAAAGCAGCAAAGAACATTAATTTTTGGGTACCATCTCAGTCATTAAGGGTTTGCCTCAGCCGTTGATTGGGCCCTTGCAAAAGAACAATGAGAATGTTTCCATATTGCACGCAACATTTTCTAAATAATAATTCCCAATACCCTGGTTTTGGGGTAAATCTTCCACTAAAATCCCCCTCCACTGTTTCAGGAGGGCATGGAGGTACCCTGAGTTCTCAAAGGCTATGCCAGTGTGGCACAAGCTCTGACAGGGATAGAAGCATTTCTACAGAGCTGGAAAGACTACATATATGGAGCTCATCCAAGAACCAGCTCGAATGAAGAGAGAACACTGGACACCAGGTGATCTTTCTGTCCCATATTGGAGGGGCTATCTACAACTGTGCAATCACAAATCCTTGAAGTATGGAAAGTAAGTATTTGTGAATACTTCCTGGTTGGCACACTATTTGATTGGCTATTACATGAGAACAGTTTCCCTGGATGCAGTTGCATAGCAACTGTATCCTACAGTTTATTGACTTTTCTTCTTCCATGTCCTTCCACCATCCCTGCCGAACATTAAGAGAACTACCCCACCCCCAATTATTACATGGATTGATAATAATGATAAGACATTGTCACACTGACATCATCACACTGATAATGATCCTTTATGTCCCAACTAAAATTCCACTTTTTACAGGAAGTCTTCTCCAACTCCTCTTAATTCCAGTGCCTTCCCTCTATTAATTATTTCCCTTTTATCCTGGATATAACTTGCTTTTTATACATTGATTTCATGTTGTCTCCTCCCCTTAGACCGTAAGCTCCTCGAGGGCAGGAGCTGGGGATTTTTTTGCCCCTTTTTTGTATCCCCAGAGCTAAGCACAGAGCCTGGCACAGAAGAGGCATTTCATGTATATGATTGATTGATTAACACGACAAGTTGCTGTAATTAATCTCATCTGATCTTCACAAAGCCCCTGAGAAGTAGGTAAGGAAAATCCGGGAGACCAAGCTCAATTAATCATTTTGTGTTTTGTAGTAGAGGGAATTGACATGGGGGAGAAGCAATGATTTGCCCAAAATTACAAACCAGGAAGAGGCATAGCTAGGACTGGGTCCCAAACTATATGATTTTTCATTAAATTTCCTTTCCACTATATCAGTTGCTTCCATCAATAGATCTGGGGGAGGGGAAGTACTGAAGATAATTTAAAAATTCTTCACAAACACGGATAAACAAATCAGAGATCTCCCAAATCTTTGACAAGCTGAATCAGTTCATTATGGTCAGGAAAAGGAGAGCTTGGAGACAAGAGAAGAGGAAGGTGACTCTTAATTAGGAAGAGTCAATGAAGCCACTATTCAATTCAATTCTGCAAACATTTATAAAGCACCATTATGTATCCAGCACTGTGCTAACTTCTGAAGATTCAAAGAGACAAAAGACAGTTCTTGCCCTCAAAAAGTTCATAGTTGATTAGAGGAAACAACATGCAAACAATTTTACACAAAGCAAGCTACATACATGATAAATAGGAAATAATTAACAGAAAAAAGGCACTGAGTGTTAGGAAAGGCTTCCTGCAGGAAGTGAAATTTTATTTGGGACTTGAAGGAAGTGAAGGAGGTTAGTAGTCATGCTGAAGGAGGGAGAGCATTCCAGAAATGGGACAATAGCCAGGGAGAATTCCTGGAACCAAGACATGGAGCATCTTATTCATGGAGCAGTCAGGAGGCCAACATCACTGGACTGAAGAGTACACTTTGGCCTGTAAGGTACAAGAAGACTGAAAAGGTAGGTGGGGGCTAGGTTATAAAGGACTTTGAATGTCAAAGAGAACATTTTGTATTTGCTCCTAGAGGCAATAAATGGAGAATGGTTGGCTTAAGGGATCAAGGAAGAGGGTCTTCAGGAAATGGGCTCACTATTCTCTCTTCCATTTGATAGATCTTCAAATATATTTTTTTAAAGCTGTAATATTCTCCCTCAGACTTTCTTCTCAGGTAAAAATACCCCCAACTAACTCGACTGATTCTTATATCATGTCATGTCTAACCTTTTCATCTTTTGGTCACCATCCTCTGGAATCCCCTAAAATATGGCATCCCAAATTAAACCATTCCACTAATCTTCATTATCTCTATCAGTTAACTAAATTAGTGCTTGAGCATAGTAAGAATTGAATAATGATATCTTTTATGTGAAGTGATTGCTATTAGAGACAGTGTGGTATAATGGATAGAGAACTGGCCTAGGAGCAAGGAAGAGTGAAGTCTCACCTCTGACGTGTGCTGGGTGAAACTAGACAGATGGATGAACTTCTCAGTATCAAACTCAAATAGAAATGGGGGCTATTGATATATACATAAGAATCCCTACAGGTTTCGTATAGACTTAGTTTTAAAATATAATATCATCTATGTTTTATTATATTTTTATTTATTTTGTTAAATATTTCCCTATGACTTTTAATCTGGTTTGAGTTGCACTCTGAGGTTTGCATGCTGCATGTGGCAGGCGGGAAATGTTCGACACTTCCACTTTAGGCAACTCTAGAACTATAAGTTACATTGGAGATCCAATCATAAATCCAATACCTACACATAATGAATGATTGTTGATTGAATTGATTGAATATCTTAAAGTTAATGGAAATCTTTATAACCCTGTGTTGTAGTTAGATAGGCAGTGTAAGCTTTACTCTCCCCATTTAAAGCATAGAGAAATAGAGATTCAGAGAAATTCAAGTGATATAACCACGTTCATTTTGGTATTAAGTGTCAGAATCTGGTTTCAAAGCCAGATGGTCTTAATCCAAGTCCAAATCTCTTTCCACTACACTATGCTGTTTCAACAAATCTTAGTAAATTTTTGAGTAAATATCTCATATACCCTGATCAATGTATTGAGTTTAATGAGGAGATAGACAACTTTTTAGTCTAAGCCATATAGAGACATGACCTTGTATTAGCATGTTTGCAGTATGAATATGGTAACTAAGATCAGAAGTAAATATTTGAGTACTTTAAATACTGGAGATCAAAGCAAAGAATACTCTCCTTGAGATCATCAAGAACAAGGGAGTAGGAGAATTTGGGAAAGCCCTGATTAAAGGAAGAAGGTTTTTTACTAGGTCAATGCTTTTAAAACAATGTGCTGTGACAACTGCTGTGAATGAATTAGAAAAGAGAAAATGAAGGGAAGGAAATAATTCCAAATATACTGTACCTTATCTTGGTTCCTTCTCCTAAATTTCAAACACACACACACACACACACGTACATGATGGATATCATTGTTACAGATCTAAGACTATAAGAGATATACATAAATTCTGAAGATACATTAATTATAAAATACAATTTTTTTTTGAAATAGACAAAAAGCATATTTAAAGAGAAAAAGTATACCATTCTTATAAATATAGAATTTGAGAGTTGGAAGTTTCTTCAGTGCCCATCTCCTTGAATGCATACACAAAAGAGGGGAAACCTACCACAAATAGACATAGACTAACTTTTTTTGACAAGTCTAAATTTAACCCTTTAAAATTTCTGTCCATTGTTCTAGAATCTGTCTTTTGGGGCCAGAAAAAAGCAAGTCTAATCCCTCCTCTACATGTAAGCTCTTCACATACTTTAAGACAACTATCATGTTCCACCTAAATCTTCTCTCCTCCAGGCTAAACATGCCCTGCTTTGTCGGGCATATGACATATAGATATGACATAGATATGACAATCTATGTCATACACTCAAGGCCCTCTACAATCCTGATTGCCCTCCTTTGGACACTCTACAGTTTATCAATGTCTTTCTTAAATCTGGTGCCAACAACCGAACACAGTGCTTAAGATGGAATCTGACAAAGGCAAAGTACGGTGGGACCATTGCTTCCCTATTCCTGGAAGCTACATCCCTAAACATAGTCCAAGATCACATTGGCCAACCCATCACCTTGCCGACTCATTGAGTTACAGACCTAAAATCTCCAGATATTTTTCTGAGCAACTGCAGTCTAACAATGCCTTTTCCCCTTTGTACTTGTAATGATGGTTTTTAGAAACCAAATATGAGACTTTACATTAATCCCTAAGAGTTTCACGGTATTCTATTCAGCCCAGTGTGCTAGCTTGTCAAAATCCTGTGGTATCCTGATTCTGTCATCCAGTGTGTTAGCTAGCCCTCACTGCTTCCTGTCCCCTGAAAATTGGATGAGTATGCTATCTATACCTTTATCTAAGTCATTGATAAAAATGTTAAACAGCCTGAGGCCAAGCTGGAATCTCTAAGGAACTCCGCTGGAGACTTCCTATCACGTTGCAATTGAACCATTAACAATTACTCTTAGGGGCAGCTAGGTGGTGCAGTGAATAAAGCACCAGCACTGGAGTCAGGAGGACCTGAATTCAAATGCAGCCTCAGATACTTGATACTTAGTATCTGTGTGACCTTGGGCAAGTCACTTAATGCCAATTGTCTTGTCTTTCCCCCTCCAAAAACCAAAACAAAAAAATAGCAGGAGATACTTTTTCAAAAGTTAGGCTAAAACCTAGTTAAACTATATCCTTTGCATGCCATTAATCTACTAGTTTAGTAATCCTGTTAAAAAGCAAATGTGGTTACTCTGTCCTGACTTGTTATTGAGAATGTCATGCCAGCTCTTTGTAACCTCTGCTTTCCCATCTAGGTATTCACCAACCATATAGCTCTTTAATGATCCATTCTAGAATTTTTCAAGGAATACATCAAGCCCACTGTTCCATAGTTTGCAGCCTCTGTTCCCTCTGTTCTTCTTCTAAAAAAAAAAAATCTGAAATAGTATTTGCCTTTCTCTAATCTTGTGGTCCAATTTTCCATGATCTTTAGAAAATGATAGCACTAACAGTAAGTCAGCAATCACATCTGCCAATTCTTTCATGATGTGAGGATATAGCTCATTTGGACCAAGTGAATTGAATTGATGAAGGGCAGCTAGGCATTCTCTTACTATCTCCTTAGTTATATGGGCTATCAGATGTCTGTTAGTCATTTTTATTGTCATTTCCAGTGTAAAGGTCATTTCCCTTTGCAGAGAAAATGTAAACAAAACAGTCATTGAGAAGCTCTGTCTTCTTTCTTTTGTCAGTTATCATTGCTCCAGTCAACCCAAGAAAGGTCTTATACCATCTTTGGTACTCCTTTTCTTTCCCCCAAATAGCCTAAAAACCTTACCTTTTGTTATTCTTAGCTTTCCTCACCTGCCTCAGTTCATTCTGAGATTTAGCATTCCTAATATGAGCTCTAAAGACTTATGTCATACTCACATTCTTGCTTTGTTTCCATATTTTGTCCATTTCTTTTTTATATCTGAGCTCCTTGGTGAGATCCCTGTGAATACACATCAGACAAATTCCATTTTGCTTCCTCATTGGAATTATTTCCCACTGTGTCTTCAGAATTTCATTTTGGGGTATTTCCCATCCTTCCTGGGTTGATTTCCCTAGAAAGCACTTTACTCTCTAGGATCCTTTTTATCTTTCCTTTGAAATCTGCTTTTCTAAAATCAAAGGAGCATATCAAACTATGCCCAGATTTCTTCTCCCTCTCTTATAAACTCTAGGATGGAGAGGTCACTTCCTTCTGTCGTATGCATTGTTTCCACCCCTGCAACCAATTTCTTCATGTTAGAATAAAATCTAGAATAGAAATTTCCCCATTGGTTCCCCCATCTTTTGAAGGAGGAAATGACCAGAAATTTAAATATGAAGTGTATTAAAGTTTTCACTGTAATTGCACTAATGTATAGCACAGGTTATGTACTAAGTAAATATTCTAAGGAGTAACAAAATACTATTTATGGTTTAGTTCAGCTAATATTTCCCTCAACAAAAATACGTGTAGTATTTCATTTTTAAAGCATTTTTTTCTTTCTAAATATAGAAATGACATAATTTACTGCATGGAGCAAATTTAAATTCAAATTACTTGGCCAAATTCTTTCTTAGCTGCCAGATAAAGAATGACAAAGGTTGATTACCTCAGACACAAATAGAATGTTTCTCTGAGTCTCTACATCCTTAGAATTTCTCACAGTATAGTAAAGATACTAATTTTACCAGTAGATTCTAGTAGAGTGCTGAACTTAGAATCAAGAGATCTGAATTTGGATCCTACTGTTGATACTTCCTACTTGTATGCCTGCGACCAAATCACTTATTTTCTCTCACCTTTAGTTTCCTCTATGTGAAATGGGGACAACAGTACCTGTAATAGCTTTCTAACAAAGTTTTTTGAGGATCTAATAAGGCATTCTATGTAAAGTGATATATAAATGCCACTTATTGCTATCATCTCATGAAACCCCAAGAAGTTTATCATTAGCTTACCCTCAGGAGCTATTTCCAACTATAGAAGCAATATAAAGAAAATATGTATTTAAAACTCTAGAAAAGGCAGATACTCTTTATTTTTTCTAAAAATTCTCAGAGACAAGTAGCTCAGTTCAATGAGGCACCATGGAGAATGTATTCTTGATAGAAGGCAGGCAGGCAGCTCAGCAGGAACTCCTATATTTAAACACTTAGTCAGACCCGTTTCTTACCTATGAAACCCCTGGGCTAAGTGAAAAGGTTGTAGTTTCCTTTGAAAAGAGACAAGAGAAAAGGACTTAAAAGAAAGGGAAGGGAAGATCTTGAAACAGAATGACTCTGGAAATATGCAGGAGACGTGAAGAGATAATTAATGTCAAGTAAAGTTAGAAAAACAAAATGGGAGGAGGGAAATAAGGGAAACAAAGGAAGAAAGGAAAGAAAAATTATAAGACTTGGGTGGAGATGCTTAGCATGTTTTTTAAAAGATTTCTCTGTCATCTAATTTCTTTTTTTTAATTTAATTTTCAGACTTTAAATTCCTATCACTTTTCCTGAGTAATGCTTTATATGTAAACTTCTTAGTCCCAGGAAAGCTTTACTTTACTTTCTTACTACTGAAACTTAACTTAAACATAGCTACACCTCAAATGGAAAAATTTGAAATTCTACTAGTAAACTTTTAGGAAAAATATTATTTATATGCATATGTATATTATGTAGATTCTGTTACCAAAGCAATCACACCCTTGCAAATTCTACCTTCAAAAGTGCACATGAGAAGAATTAACTTTTATTCAAAATGTCTGCTTTAAAAGAAGGTCACTTTTATATGCTCTGTGTTGGAAAGACAATTATTAGAGTCTGGTAACAGAGATGAAAAATCATCACAGAATATAAATCCATTTCCCCCCAGAAATATAACGCATTAAAAATGGAATTCCAAGCCACTTCAGAGAGAAACATAGTCTACATTAGAAACTCGGCTTACTTTGTTTCCTACCACAAAAAAAGGGCTACCATGAATATTTTGTGGCATGATGGATAAGAGCTTTGATGTGGATTCAATAAGATCTGAATTCAAATGTGACTCATACACCCACTAGCAGTGTGACTCTGGGCAAGGCACTGAGCCTCACTCGGTCTTAGTTTCCTTAATTATCAAATGGAGATATAATTGCACCTGCACCACAGGTTTCTTATGAGATAATATTTTACAATGTTTTGCAAACCTAAAAGTACAATATAGAAGTTAGCTATTGTTACAGTTACTATTCTTTCCGGCTTTAATTTCCTTAGAGTACATACCTAGCAGTGGAATCTTTGGGTCAAAGAGTAGGAACATTTTACTCATTCTCTTCACGTAATTTGAAGTAGATGACCTTTGATAGACGAACGGCTAAACAAATTGTGGTACATTCATGAAATGGAATATTCCTTTTCTACGAGAAACAATGAACAGGATGAATATAGAGAAGCCTGGGAAGATGTATAAACTGATACAAAGTGCACTAGGAAGGGCCAGGAAATCTGTACATGATGATTATAACAATCTAAATAGAAAGAGTAACAATAACAAAATAAAAAAGAGTGAAATTATCATTACCAAAAACCAATGACTCCTACCCCGCAGCTCTTAGTATTAGTAGCTAGTTTAGGTAACAGAATTTCATTCTTTCTCGTATACCTTAACTAGGGATAGAAACTGAACTTATGATCTCCGTGGTAGAAAGAACTCCTTTGGCCAATATAGAATAGCACAATCTCTTTAATTTTTCAAATATTCAAATTTCAAATTCAGTTTTTCAAATTTTTCACAAGTGGCCTCCAGTGCTTCTTAAACTGTGGTGGTGGCCTCAAATGTAGTCTCAAAAAATTTGGTAACAATAAAACATTTCTGAACATGCAATGAACAAAAATTAATTAAAAATCAAACTTGTAATGAATCCAAGGTCTTTCTGGCCATGCTTGCCCCAGTTGCATTGTGCAACTTCATTGCAGCCTTTGTTCTGAACACAAAGCATGCACACTTTGCACTATGCATGCCGTCATGCCACTCATGGCCAGCGAAGCCTGCCAAAATGCAAAAAGGGGTCTCAAGTGGAAAAAGTTTAAAAAGCCACGGCCTAGAATGCTGAGAGGTTAAATGATTTTTCCAGGGCCACATATTCAGTATGTTGTTGAGGCAAGAGTTGACCCCAAATCTTTTTGATTTCTAGGTCATTAAGACATATTGTCTATGCTTTAAGAAAGGAAAGAAACAAGCATTTATTAAGCACCACTGTGCTAAGTGCCTCAAAAATATTAGCTCATTTGATCCTCAAACAAGCCTAAGAGGTAGATTGTATTATTGTTCCAATTTCACATTTGAGGAAGGTGAGGCAGGCAGAAGTTAAGTGACTTGTCCTAGGTCACACAGATAGGTGCCTGAGGCTAGATTTGAACCTAGGTCTTGTTGATTTCACGCCCAGTGTTCTATCCACCATACTACCCATCTACTTCTTAATTAACGAAGTTTAACGTACATTCTTTAAAATTTTGGACCCATTGGCTGAGATAAAATTTTAATTTCTCCTAACTTTATTCTTTCTTCTGATTACCATGTTTTTACAATCTGATACCCAGCTGGATCTAGTATCTCACTAGTGGCTACTCCTTCTGCCTGTGTAGATCCCCAAACTATCCATCCATTGATCTCACCCTGTGCAGTGCAGTCCTTGCCTTCCAGGCTTCGGAGATTCTGTGTGTAACTGGGAAACACTTGAGCTGTCCATCTGTTATCTCTTACTTTCACTCCATGCTCAGCCTACCTCCTTTCCTTGTCATATGTGTCCTTGATATCTTTTAATATGGTTTGTTACATCAAGAAAACTATCTCATTAAAATTATCCCTTACACAACATCTTTTACTATGTCTTCTTGGCTTAAGCTGTGATCATCTGGATGCACATTTAATTTTCCAGAAATTCCTTCAAAGGTTCTCTATCTTTTAGTGAGAAGTCTGCATGACAGTGCCATCGTAGAATTTCAAGTCTGTCTTCATATATATGTTCTTTGAAGCTACAGATCAAAATTATCTGGAGACTTGGTCCTGTGTCACCACCCCCTTGTTCCTCACCTCCCTTATCCATAGAGCATGGTCCAAAGAAAAAAGCTTTTTCTGTTTCAAGTTTTTGATAAAACATATCTTTGGGAATTATGGCATGGCTAATGTCTTCTAGAACCTTTCTTTGGGGCTATCTATCTATCTGTTTGCTAAAAATTCATTCTTAATACCTCTTAGGTTATCCACACAGAAAGATTAGTTCCCAAACCATCTATTACTATAAATGACTTTTTTGTTCATAAATTTGTTTCAGTTACAAGCTTTGGATCAAGCAAGTACGTCTGTTCTTTATCCCTCATTTCCTTTAGCAATTGTCAGTAGTCCAAACCAACTTCTACCTCTTCCAAACACTCTCCTATTCCTACACTACAACCCATGGTCATAACAAAATGAAACAGAAGACACACACTGCCAGACATTTCTAACTGTCTCCACTTCTATTATATTGTTGTCATTTTCTTCCTTTAAAAATAGTGCAACCTAAATATAATTCTATAAAGAGAAGTATGAGTCTGAAGCAGAGAAAGGGTAAAATTAGCATGTCATACAAGGGGCTTCAGAACCATGTTATACCTAACTGGAGGTGTTGAGCATAGAGAAGAAATGCTTTTTAACTCTTTGAAGGACTATCATATGAGAAAAAGATTAACTTTTGCTTTTGGTGCTGAAGACAGAACTAGAAATACATAAAATATGGAGAGATTAATATTACCTTCTACAAGAACATAAAACAAGGCAAAAAAAAACCAAAACAAAAACAACCCACCTTTCTAACCATTAGAGTCATTGTTTCTAAATGAAATAGATAACCTCGGGTAGTAGAGAGCTTCCTATCCCTATATTGAGAAAAGAGTAGACAGCTAAACATAAGGTATGTAATAGAGTAGAGTTTAAGCTACATGACCTCTGAGGTCCCTTACAATTCTATGAGTCAGTAGTTATACAAAAAGCCTTTTACCTTTACAATGAGAATTTTTTTATCATTTACTTTAAATTCTTTTTGAGTTTCAAATTTTCTATCTCCTTCCAGTTCCTCCTCTACCCACTGAAAAGGCAAGCAATGTGATGCCCATTACACATGTAAAGTCATGCAAAACATTTCTGTATTAACTATATTGCAAAAAATAAGAAAATAAAGTGAAAACAATATGCTTCAATGAGAAGTTATTTTTGAACATTATGATTTCAAATTAAATTAAATGTTTCTTTATTTGGGGGAAGTCAGGATGGCAATAAAGAACAGTGGTTCCTAAAAAGAGAGTTAAATTTATTTTCAAATTCTGCCAATTAAATATACATGTGGAGTGCTTTGCACGTGGTAGCTGATTAACAACAGTTGAATTGAATTGAATATTTTTAAGGGAGAAAGCAAAACACCATTTTTGTTGAGATTTTTTTTGACATTAGAGAAAATATACAAGCTATTCTAAAATACTCAGTAATATAGAACTTCTTTTTATGCTTTACATAGTTTCTGTTATCATCATCAATCATGTATAAAATAGTTCTTTATGTTTTGCTTTTCAAATGAGATTTAAAAAACAAACTATTCTATATATGAAAAAAAATAAGGCAGCGTAACGACTTTACTGGAAACCTACTGGGACATTTGATGTCTTATTTTATTCATTTTAATTCCACAAGTGTGTCCTAAGCACCTACTATGTGCCAGGCATTATGCTTTATGCTACGGACATAAAGACAAAACAAAAGCCTCCCTGCCTTCAAGGAGCTTACCCTCCTAGACATTAATTCAGCAGTTGCATTGAGTCACGGAGGTTGATTAAGGACATCATCTTTAGCAATCGCCCTAGTCAAGTCTTTCAAAATCCAACAAAAACCGTTTTTTAAAAAAAGATTGTTTATTGAATTTCTTCTGACATTACATGTTGATAAGTCAACAATGTAACATTTGTCATAAGAATAGCTGAAAGACAAGACCAAAATCACAATAGCAGAGGCCACCACCAGGGCACAAGTCAAAAAATCCTGCAGTAACTGATTGGTATAGTTTGTTTTTTTTCTGGTTTGGCAATGATTTTGGCTTCAGTTCCTGTTTTTTGATCCATTTGTTACTACTATACCTTCCTCCTAATGGAAACTGTAAGTACTCTGTCTTTCCCCCACTCAAACTAGGGAAAGGTGAATTGAGGTAAATCTGTAGGAAATTTAGGTAGAAATTCTGATAATCTTCAATTACCCAGACAGACTATGTAGCACCACTACCATTGCTCTCCCATTCACCAAATATTGGTTCAACCATCAAGTCCACAAGTGTGGAAGGAAGCCTTTGATAACCACCGTAAGGCTAAAACCAGAATGAGGTAAAAATATGTTTGTTTTTGTAAGCGAAGAGGTCAAAAACGGCTACGGTAGCTAGCAACCCATCAATCTGAGGGAAGAAACCCAGCATTCTACTTAATTTCTAGTAGAGAAAATATTTTAAGGAGGATGTCAACAGGTTTTTAAAAATATATATTTTTACCTAAGTTGTAACATTTCTGTATGTATCAATTCACCTAAACATTTGGAGAAAAAATAAAAATGGATTTAGAACTCAAAGACTAATGCTTCATCAAAAAGTGACTTTGGAGAAATCTCTTGTGGACAAAGGCTATATGTTATACTTATGTTCAACAAGTTATAATTCGATAGCTTTCCTCCTTATTCCTTTTTTTCTCTTAACAAATATTAATATCAACAACTTTCAAAATGTTTCCACAGAGCACCTACTGTATGTAAAACAAAACCAAAAAAATTGCCATTACCTTTGAAGCTTTTCACTAAGTACCATATTCATAAGATCATAAGATAAGAGCTGGAAGGGCTTTGAGTTCGTCTAGATCTGGGCTTCTTTAACTTTTTCTACTTAGGACTTCTTTCCCCATTTTGGCAGCTTGATTCCGCAGCATTGCATGGCCTAAGGGCATGCAGAGCACAAAGTGCACATACTTTGTGTTCAGAACCAAGGCTGCAGTGAAGTTGTGTAATACAACATGGGCAAGCACTGCCACAAACATCTCGGCTTCATTATGTATTTGATTTTTAATTAATTTTTGATTGCACATTCAGAAACCTTTTACTGTTGGCAAATTTTTTATGACCTCATTTGGGAGTTGTGACCCACAGTTTAAGAAGTGATGAATTTCTAGGCTATCCACACATACCCTCCACTAATCCATTTTACAGAGAAGGAATTGAGATCTAGCAGGGGCCACAGAAGAGCTAAAACTGGACATTGCTCATGGCTCAGACTACCTTCTTGAACCAGGGAATGGCAAAAGGCCTTTGTCAAAAGGATTCTAGGAGGAATGTGGGGAACCAGGTTGGTTATATATAGAGTTAGGGGTTATTTACTAATGATATGAAGTGATAAGCAAAGGGTCTAAAGGCAGTTTGGACATGTGAGTATGAGGGTTCTCCAGTACAGAGAATCATCAGAAAAAGAGACAGCAAAAGTTGATACATTACAAGAGGATGGTACAAGTTTAACAGAGTTGGAGAAAAAATTCCACAGTTGGTATCTTTGTTTCTCCATTTTGACTCCAACTTCCCCCCTTTTTCTCCCCTTTAGACATATAATAAATCATCAACTTCTAAAGATGGTCACAAATGCAGTCCTTGAATTTTACAAACTCAAGGAACTTCAGACTTCAGAGGAGCCTCAGAGATTACTTAGGCCAACTTTGACTTCAGTAGGAATTCTTTCTATAAAATCCTTTACAATTGCATAGTCATGCATCCTCTATTTGAAGGTCTCTGGCGATGGGGAACCCACTATTCTCATAAAGTTGCTTATTCTCTGACTTTTAGGGACTCTATCCTTATATCCTTACATAAAGCTTAAATTGGACCTCAACAACTTCCAGCGTAAACCTTCAGTAGCACATACCCGGCCTCTGTCAACTAGAGCAAGTCTAATAATCCTTCTTCCACATGACAGAACTTCAAAGACTTTAAGATAACTGACACATCCCCTCCAGAGACTTCTTTCCTCTGAGCTAAAACCCATTGGTTCCTTTCACTGATTCTTTTATGTGTGCCCTCACCATCCTGCTAAAGTAAACAAAATACTTAAGATGTGGGTAATCATCTCTCTCCTGTCCCTCTCTATGACTCAAAAGAAAAATGCAGAAGAATGTAAATGGCCAAAAATGTGAGGATTAGCAATACCAGAGTTCCCCTCTGAGCAAAGGATTCCTGTAATTTCTATAAGTTCTTACTTATAGGTGTGTCTACTGGCCACTTCTATGTTTTACTAATTTTTGGTTGCTGATGGTGACACCCGATTTATAGTTGGTGACATTCAGAATCTGAGTGGTTAAATGTGAACTAACAATTCTTGAATCACGCATCCTTCTTTGTATTTATTGATTTAAATGGTGCCTGCTTAAGACCTTCTATAACTGCATAAATATTTTTTAATATCCTCATTATAGCTTTATCACTTCCCCATAGTTGCTACAGAACCATGCCCCTTTTACTTTGTACTTATGTGTTTAAATATTGAACCTCCCAGTAGCAGTTGAGGTCTTCAAGGACAGCAGCTGATTTTTGTTTTGTCTTTGCACATGGTAGATAATTTTATACATATATGTATCTACACCACATATCTATGTAATACAAAAAACACACAATAAACATGATATAAATATGTGTATATAAGCATGTTTATGTGTGTATGTGTGTATATAAGTATAGACACATATACGTGTATATATGTGTGTTTATACATACATACATGCATACATACAGATAGATAGATAGATAGATAGATAGATAAATAGATAGATAGATTTGTCTTGGATGCAGCACTAACTCCACTGTCTCTTGTGCAGTCAAGACCAAGACCTTCTTGGTGTCTATTGCTCTTATCTGTCAACTTTTCCTCCTTTGTCACCTCCTTTCTAGCTCTATTTTAGTTTCTTGGATGTTACTCAGTTCTGTATATCTTTTGACACCTTTAATTGCTCTTCTCTTCTCATGCCTATTAAGTTTTCTCACCCTTTGCTATTGGCATTCTGAATGTTTAAAATTATTTGCCAAATACTGTTTTACCACTGCTGTTTCCTGTAACTTAAGAAACTTTGTCTTTAACCCTGTATGGTATTCCATTGCCCTAATTACTATCTGCTATAATATGTTGAATCAAATGGAGTTGTGCTATTTTTCATTCAATTTCAATAAATTCTAACTTTCTTATGGCTACTCACTCAAAGTAAAGCTATTACATCTTGATTATTCACCAACTCAAATTTTCTCCCCATACCATCTTTATGAACTTTCAGATTTCCTCCATGCTTGTATTTCTTCTCAAACTAAACAAGAAGCCACAAATACAACTCTATAAATCAAACTACCATTATGATAAAATTTACAACTTCATTTCCTGATTTGAGTGTCATGTCCTTAGTTAAAATTCTTCAGTCACCCTCTTTTGCCAGTACGATAAAATACAAAGTCCTCAGCTTGGTTTTAAAGGTCATCCACAATCTAGTTTACTTACTAGGTTTCAGGGCCTCTATACTATCTTGAATCAGAAGACTTTCATTCACTCAAATCTCTGATCTGCCACTTTGATTCAAATTAGTCCAATTCAACAAATGTTCACCAAAGTATTTGCTCTGTGTAAGGCACTGAGGGTGCAGCGGCAAAAATGTAAGTCTCTGCATTCTAAGAGCTTTTGTTCCCTTGGGGGTGGGGCACAATGGACCCCATAAGTATATGAATAAATAAACAAATACAAATATCATGGTGGGGTTTGGGAGGGGACTGGCTCTAGTGGTTCACTCCGCAGAACACATTTGATAAGCCCTGCCTGGTCCATCACATGTGGAGGTTTGGTCAGCCTTCTTCCTGGAATACATAATGAAGAGGCCCTTCTCCCTGCTTCAAAGCAAAGAGTTATTCTCTGTTTCCTGTACATGTGGAGCCTTTTAACTGGCTGCTGAGCTGGAACTGAGTATGTGTACAAAAATTCAAGCAAGCTGTCTTTTCCTTTCTTTCCTGATAGTTCCTAAAGAGGAATGACTGAGCAACTCTGCCTCAAATCCAATTCACATGCAAGTCAAGACATCGCAGTCATGATGTCATTGGTCCACTCCAAGTAGAAAGGCTGAAGAACCAACCAGTAAACCAACCAATGAAGAGAAAGAACTGCTGTGATCCCCTGGGTGAGGAGAGGGGCAACAACTTAGGTTGCTTTTTCTCTGCATGTGGTATGCGTCCATGAATACACAGAACCTCTCTGTTCCTGGTGTTTCTTGCTTCCTTTTTCTAGTTGAATACACATGCTGATATCAGAATACTCAGGCAACCAGTGAAATCAATCAAGGGAAATACCAGTGAGACCAGGAAAGCTATCAAAGCCATCCAAGGTCCTACTGAGAATTGGAGACCTGGAGCTGATGTCGGCAAGAGCCACATCCAGAAAGGTCACAAAACAGTTCTAAGGTTCATAGGACATTCTTAATTTTCTAATCTTTCTTCACTGCCCAATTGAGGAGATAGAATAGATTCTGAAGGGACCCACAAACTTGTCAGTCAATCAGCAAGCATTTATTTAACACTTATTATGTTCTGGTCACTGGGAACACAAAGAAAGGCAATAAATTGACCCTGCTTTCAAGAAGTTCACAACATACATAGCAAACACCTACGAACGGGATGAATAGGGCATTCCAATGTCACTGGACCCCAGATATGTGAGAGGTGGGGGACAAAGTGTACAGTGTAAAAAAAAAAAATGGAAAGTTAGGAAGGGGTTAGATTACGGAGGGCTTGAAAAAGCGAAAAGAGAATTTTTTATTTGATACTGTAAATAATAGGGAACCACTGGAATGGATCAAAATGGGGGAGGGAGTTTAGGTGCCATAGTCCAATTTGCACTTTATCATTCTGCCATGTGAGTAAAGGATGGCCCAGAATAGGTTGAAACTTGAGTCAAGGGAAGCAACCAGCAGAATTTTCAATAGGTCAGAGGTGAGGTGATCAGGATGGTTCTAATGTCAAAGGAATAAAGAGATGTATATATTAGAGCTGTTGCAAGGCAAAATTGATAAGACCTGGCAATTACTTGGATATAGGGAGCTAAGAAAGAGCCCAGTTATTTGTAGTAGAAAAATTAGGAAGAAGGGAGAGTTTGGGGAGTAGGGAATATGATGAGTTCAGTTATGTACAAATTGAGTTGTCTATGGGACACTCAGTTCAAGACATCCAATGGGTAGTTAGAGATGGGAGGCTGAAGGTCGGAAGAAAGGTTAGGATGGGCCAAATAAATCTGAGAATAATCTTCATAGAGATGATAATTAAATTCATGGGAACTGTTGAGCACATCAAGTAAAATAGTGCAGAGAAGAGGACTCAGGACAGAACCTGAGGAGATGCTCAAAGTTAGAAGTCATGACTTGGATAAAGACACTACAAAGGAAGCTAAGAAGGAGCAGTCAGACAGATAGGAGGCCATCAGATATGAAGATTAAGAGGCCATTATTAACTTTGGAAAGAACCATTTCAATTGTATGATGAAGTTAGAAGCCAGAATGCAAAGGGTTCAGAAGAAAGTAAGAGAAAAGGGAGTTGAAATATCAAGTATAGATTTGTCACTAACATGAGTTACTGCTATCATGTGTTAATAGTTATAGGATTTATAACATTACAACTTCTTGTGATTGGTGAGGCTCCTGTGTTTCTTAGTCTAATTTGCACATTGTGCCCATTCCCTTATGGAAATAAATCTACAAGTATTTCGTGGTGTTTTAGAGAAGGACAAGCAGATCAGGGGTGAAATCTATATAATAAGATCACAACTGTATATTAGGTATGAGTTTATGACTGAAATTAGTGTCAGGATTAAAGTAAATTCAAGAGAATGACAATCTTTGAAGGAGAGACTCTAAAACACAGAAATGCTATTCTGGAAAGGAAACACAATTACCCTGTCCCTGGTGAATGAATACTTATGTATAAATAAATGCCAATGAATTAGAGACAAAAGTAAACAAGCATACTTACTCTGGCCCCTCATGATCAGAATTTTACGCATTGGCCAGGTAAAGAGAAGTAGTGTTGGACTTTTTGTATTAGTATCAAATATTTTGTATTAGTATAAAGGATATCCATGAAGTGGTATGGATAACTTGAACTGCTTAAGAGAAGATGGCAGAAGAGAACAAACAGTACAGTACCATAAAACAGTGATGTAGAGTAGACAAAACAACACATTCAGTAGAGAACCACAAATCACTGAAGACCCAAGTATGATCTTGTCTTTTCATGATATCTATAATGTCAGAAAATTCTCATTGAGGGATCTTTTGGACTTTGGATTATTGTAAGACCTTTGTTGCAGAATATATGTTTGTTGCTCCCCCCACCCCTTTGATATTGCATTAGATAAATAAATCTATCTTAGCTATATTGTGCCCAGTGTATCTACAAATGGGGAGTTGCTTTTAGCCTTCTTGGTTCCGGAGTGTGTGTATGTGGGAAGGGGGTGGTGGTAGTGGTGGTATGTGTGTGGTAGGGGAGGATTTCCCAAGTTTCTGGATGAAGATTTGAGCTCAATTTAAGTGTAGCAGTAGTAGTAACAATAATAACAGGCATTTTTATAGAACTTTAAGGTTTAAAAGTCACTTTGCATCTAAAATGTCTACTCACTACCTCCTCCCTATACACACAGACACAGTCTCCAGCCTAACCTGGGTCATTTATTGTATTATGAGTCCCCTTGACAAAGGGTCATGTTAAGTTTTTTTTATTTATTTAATCAAACCACTGGATTGTACAATCCATGAATGAAAATCACAGTCACAGAATTTCAAAGTTAAAAGGGATTTTGGTTGCTAAATAGTCTAAACAGTATAAGAAAAGTCAACAAGCATGACTCCATTCCTGATTCCCTGATATTCCCCCTCCCCATCCCATGCCACAACAACCCTGGAAGTTTGCTTTCCCCCTGATCCACTGGAAATACATTGCACTCTTATGGCTACTTTCTCTAATGAGTTGGCTCCTTTCAGAGCTGGGGAATCCAAAGAAACACAAAAGATAGTCTCTGATCTGAAGGAGCTCAGAGTTTAAGGGAGAAAGGGAAGACAATATAAAAACAACCACATTCTAACAAATCAATAGGAAGAAGGTACTAGTATTTGGGGTGGAGGGTAGTCATAAAGGCTTCTTGGAGAAAAGTGGAATTTTAGCTGGGGTTTATTTTTGTATGTGTAGCCCATAGTGACAGAGCTATTCTTCAGAGTTTTTGTACCTGGGGTAAGAGAAGTTGGGGTGGAGGGACATGTCACTAGAAGTATAGCCGCTTTGGAAGAAATATGCCCTAAGTTACCATGTCACTAAAGGACTCTGGAAAAGCAAGGGTTGAGTTGATCAGGGACTAGGAGTCTAGCTCCTGGTTGGAGGAAGTATCCCTTAGAACAATGAAGTTATCACCTTGGGGGAAAGTTCCATTTATTCTACCCTAGTTACAATTCTGCCTACCAGAGTGTTTTTTGCAGATAGTAGGCATAGTGTTTGTGAAACTGAATTAAATTTGGTATGCCAGTGAGACCCTGAAGAAAAGTGGAATCACTTTATAAATGTCCCAGTGCCTAAACTAGTAGAATCAAGATGTGAATACAGCTCTGACTTCTAGCTCTAGCCTCGGGAATTCTTTAGAGATGATGTCAAACAACATATTTTTTCACCCAGAGCAAATTCAAAGAACCCTCAGAATCCTCTGCCAATTTACAGAACCAGACCATAGGGAAACGGTCTTTCTGTAATCGTATTTGTAAAATCTCTTAAGCTTTACGATATACTTGCCAGCAACACAATGTGCTAAATTTTGGTATAATCAGACTTATAAATGAGGTAACACATTTATTTTATGTAACCTAAAATTCACATTTACAGAAGTGTAAGGTTTTTGTGGCTTGCAGCCCCTCAAGTCCATTGCTACAACTCTCCAAACCTAATAAAACTCTTTGGTCTCTACCATCTTGGTCCTGCTACTAGTTCCAGTTGTTATAGCAAGGCTATGATAAAAGTAGTGTTTATAATATGTGTTTCTCCACTGCTCCTTCCTCACAGTATTGCAGAAAGAGTCCTAATGGGCTTATTTCTAATTCATCTCAAATATAGTTTTTCGTATATATCTCCCCTGTTAGACTGTGAGCCCCTTGAGGGCAGGGTACTTTTGCCTCTTTTGGTATTCCTAGTGCTTTGCATAGTGTCAGCCACACCATGGGCACATAACACATGTTTATGAACTCTTATTCATTATTGACTAGTGGAGACACTGGATAGATAGAAAAATATTTATATAGAGAGAAACATAAATCTACATCTATATATCTATGCATATGTTTGCATATAATTAACTAAAGACTTACCAAGAACTATACTAGAGTGCTAGTTAATGTTTCCTTTAAGCAGAGCTGTATAATTCTTGTTTTCACATTTTTGAAAACAAGTAAGTTTGTCTTAAGTGAAGTTGGAGAGTAACAAAGTTGATCTTCAGTACCTGGTCTCCCCTTTCTGGCTTCTTGATATCAGGAAGCACCCTATATCCTGGTATCTCTTCTCCCTCACCCCCCCATTAAAAATGATTCCCATAAAAGGTTTTCCTATCAGTCACTTACACTGCTGGATGAATAAATGATCGTCCACTTGTCAACTCTCCAGCATGATATACTATTTCATTATCAGTGAAGTAAAAAAAAAAAGGGAAAAATATTTTGGAGAATTAGCGATAAAGCAATCCTCAGAATAGAACTGTATAAAAGACTTGGACAGGAAAAACATGATTTCTAGTGCTGGGTGAATGCCTTTGGCATACTTCAAATGCAGGCTGCCAACATGAGATGAAAAGAGGGACCTGGGTTTGAGTCCTGGTTCTAGCAGTTATAGGCCGTGTGCCTTCGGACAATTCACTTAACCTCTGATTCCCGTTTGTCTCCTTTGTATAAAGGGGCTAATACAGTTCACACTGCCTCCCTCACGGGCTTGTTGTGGAGGAAGGGTTTGGTAAACTATAAATTGCTATATTAATGTAAACTATATTGCCTTGATTCTTGTTTTTCGAGAGGAAGGCACATACGCAATCATCTTTTCATTTGTGTCAAGGGGAAAAGAGAGTCCTACACATAGCAATGTCTCTTTATAAGTTAGTTTTAGTATTTCACCCTGTCATTTAGGCAGGTAATTAGCTGGATACCTAGAGCTCTGCATCCTCTCCCAGCCAATAGCGAAAGAGTAGTCCTATTTACTCCAAGTTCATTGTGTTAATGTTTATTCTCCTGGGAACTTTCCTGGAGTTCTTGATATGAGATACTTTCCCTGTCAGTGATTTGTAACTACAAAGGTAGACCTGTTAAGGGTGTGTTGGTAAATATTTAATAACTAATTATCTGGAAAAAGATGTATAAATGACACATTTTTATGTTTAATCTACATGAACATTTTAATTATCACTTTCTTAAGTCTAGGCAATCAACAAAATATTAAGTCAAGTCCTGATTTACCAGATTTACTGTTTCTGAGGTATAAATGCTCACACCGAAAATTTAACAACCAGCTCCTACTAACTGGTTCATTGGTCTCCAGCATACCCCTAGATGTTGTGAAAGGTACACCAGATTGTGAACCCAAAGGTATAGTTTTCATTCCAAGCTGATACTTATTATCTGTGTGATCTCATTCATATCACTTCAACCTGTATGGCCTCAATTTCCTCATCTATAAAATGGTAATAATACCTGAACTTCTTTCCTTCAAGTTTTGAAGTGTGCTGGTAAGTGTTTAATAACCAATTGATTCTTGGGAGAAAAACTATATGGTTTCCTTTTAGTTCCATCTGAATTATTTACATTTTACCCACCATTTAAGTCTATACAATTAAAAAATAATAAAAGAGCCCCTAGATAGGAGCATTTGCCCATTTCTGAGGAGTGCGTGTTCATGATGAAAATCTAATAATGGGATTTTGAGAACTAGTAAAGGCTGGCTCCAGCTCATTTCTGGATAAAGAATACTGGAAATCAGCAAGACCTGGGTTTGAAATCCACTTTAGACGCTTACTAGCTGTGTGACCCTGATCAATTTCCCCTTTGATCTTTCTTAACCGACAGGGTAGTTGTGAAGGTCAAAGATAATAACTTCGTCTGAGGTTAAGAAGATAAGTGGTTTGGAAGTGTGGTGCAAGGGAAAGAGTATGAACTTGGAATCCCAGGATCTAAGTTCAATTCCCAATAGTGTTTGACATAGGGAAAGTTATTTAATCTCTGTAGGCCTCAGTTTCCTCATCTGTAAAACAAACAAGTGGTGCTAGCTGACTTTGAAGGCCTCTTCTAGATGAATATCTCTAAGCCTATGATCATCTTGCAAATCTTAAAGTACTTTACAGATGTATTTCATGAAAGGATATACTTCATACAGTGGAGTAGATAAAGAACAACCTCAATGTCAGAAAGACTTGAGCTTAAGTCCCTTCTCTGATCCTACTGGCTGTGTGACCTTGGACAAGTCACTTAGCTTCTCAGTGCCTTGGACAACTCCCCAAGGCTGTAAGTTAATAGCAAGTACTATTCTGTATTGGTTACTTGAATTCCTTCTTTGGGAGTTGCCTATAAATGATCTATTTGGAAAAACAAAAGTATGCTTAACACTCAAATATATCAAGGACCTATGGTTTTGTTGGTGTGTGAAGTCCCTCCACAATCTGTCTCTAACGTACAGTCTTGGAGTTTCTTGAGGCCCAGAGCGGCAAGCTATTAAGTCCCAAAGGTGAGATCAGAACCCATCCATTCCTGGCTACTATTCCTCTACTCAATGTATTACATCGTCCTAACTCTGCACATTATGAAAAGTGTTTTGTAAATTAGAAAATGTTATGTAAATGTCAGCTGTTAACTATATCACACAAGATAGGACCATTTTCTGATGCTGACCTTTGGAAGTGTCACGTGAAAATCACCACAATAAAATTCGAGGTGAAGGTAAGTAAGTGCATATGGAGCAGACATATAGGATAAGGTGAAACTGTATATGCAATACTTATATCAATCATAATGGAATGACTCAAATTATCAATAAAACTCTAACCTCTTTCAAAACTACTATCATTGACTAAGGAGGTACTATATTTTGTCAGTAGGATATGAACTCATGTACCTCTGACATAAAAGTTATTGTAAGAATCAAAAACTGTTTTCAGTGAATTAAACCTCTTCAACTAGGTCAGACCTAGGGATCCATACTAGATGTGAATATATTACACGAAGAAATAAACCAGACTATTGCTAAACTGCCAAATAATAAAGCTTCAGGGGAGTCTGGTTTTTACTACCAGATTTTACAAAGCACTGTGCCTTAAACTAGTCCCAGATGCACAGTTCAGGTTCATGCACCTCATCTCTCCTTCCTACTTTATACGAGGTGATAATATCTTTTATTCACAAAGCTGGGAAAGATGTCCTTGAATGTTCCAACCATCGACATTTATATCATTAAATCTTGATTATAAAACTCTCCCCCAAGATCAAATGATCAGGACCACACTGGCTTTATAAAATTTCCATTAGTCCTAGGAGCAATGTCTCCATCTCAACAGCCCAAATTCCTCATAGAGAACTGTACTGTCCACCAACCATAAAGGACATGACAGCTTTGACCCTTCCTGCAATGAGTCACTTTGCAATGAGTTAGAACTCTCCCCAGTGGATTAAAATGATTACTATGGATTAGCATGATGCTGTAGCTAGAGTTCTGATTTTGGAGTCAGAGGACCTTTGAATCTTATCTCAGCTTTTACTTATCTTGGAGACTTGACTATTCTGAGCCTTAATTTTCTTCTTTATACAAGTAATGGGTCTATAGAATTTGTTGCTGGGACCTTAGAGATCACCTAATCCAGCTACCTCATGGCATAAATGGCGAAACTGAGGTTCAAAGAAGTTAAGTGACTTACCTAGGGTGATGTGGGTGGTAGTAATGGGGGCACACATTTGAACCAGAGGTCCTCTGACTCCAAATCTAGGGCTCTTTCCAATGCCTCACTAGAAAATCTCTAAGAGCTTTCACAGTTATGAATCCTATGGCTCTATCAACTATTTCCATTTGAGTAGATATGGTCAGCCAAAACAGAAACATAGGCTGAATAACAGGATTATATTACTTGATTATTATTTTACAAAGATGTTTCTTTTCAAATGTTGACCACTACTTTCCTAAAGGCTGTAAAAAAAAAATACAGCATTATGAATAGCCCATGATTTTTCCATTTTGAAAGTGTTAATATTTGCTGTAGAAACAAACCATCTTCCTATTATCTTTTAGGGGATTTTATGCTCTACAACCAACAAGAATATGCAGGATAGGTGTTCTCTGTCGTGGCCAATATAAAGAGACAAGAATGTATATGCTAATGAAGTATTTGCAGGAGAGAAAAAAAATTACCGTTTTATGCAGATGATAATATAATGTTTCTCTTTAACCAGCGAAATCATTTCCTCATTTATTACAATAGCTGTAATTATAATAGCTATATCATCATTAATGGCTGCATAATAGCTGTATAGTTATTAATACCAAGGTACAAAATCAATTTAAATTAAGTCAGAACTTTTGTTATTATCAAAAAGTTATTAAGGGTCCTTTTCCTTATAATTTTAATGTGACCACAATGTAGTCTAAAAGAGTTTGACCAGAGAACAAAGAACCAGAGATAATAAAATCATAAAATAAACTTTAATAGATTTCCCCAAACTAAAAACTGTTCTTCCTTAATAGAAAAGCCTGGTGATGACTTCTTTCTTCTCTTTTTTTTTTAAACTAGAAGGAGAAAGGTAGCAATTCATGTCAAACAAGTCCCCAAGAGATATTCTTGGCCCCTTAGTGAGGCCTATTAGCTTAGCTGAAGTCCCACATGAGTTAACTCAACTCTTAATGAAAAGGAATGTGAAATCAACGACATTCTGAGTGAGTTGATGTTAGTGCTCTAATATTTATTTCAAAATGTAAATATGGAAAAGTAGTCAAATCACTGCTTCTGTTATATATATGTATATGTATACATATATCTGCATACATACACATACATATACACAAATATGTATATATACATACACACATATATATTAACTCATATATTCACTCATTCATTCACCTACACATATTTATTATCCACTGTGTTAAAAATACTTCTTTATACAAGCAATAGGTCTACAGAATTTGGTGCCAAGACCTTAGAGATCACCTAATCCAACCACCTCATGGCATAAATGGGGAAACTGAGGTTCAAAGAGGGTAAGTGACTTACCTAAGGTCATTTGGGTAGTAGCTATGGGAGTACACATTTGACCCAAGGTCCTCTGACTCTGAATTTGGTGGGAATCAAAGCTGGCTAAAATCCTGCTTACAAGGAGCTTGTAGAGTAGTGTGAAAGATGAGACTGGATACAAACAAATGTAATATGAATTAGAGTAAGATAAGAGTATTAAAAAGGCACAAAACAAAATTCTATAAGAGTTTGGAGGGATGACTTGGTGATGGTGGGGAGTGGTGCTGAGAAGAAGGAGAAGGTTTCATAGAAGACGTGGTATTTGAATGGGATCTTGAAGGATGAGTAGCATTTCAATAGGCAAGGAGGAAGGAAATAGAGGAGGTTTTGCAAGTGTAGGGGAAACAGTGGCAAAGACGTAGAGATATTATAAGGATAATAATGACTCACATTGACTGGTTCTTCCCATAGCCTCCATTTTAAGGAGGAAGTCTCTACAAGACTTTCTCTACCATAGCACAGAAAACTCTTCACTGAGGAGGGTCACTCCATTCCTGGACTACTTCTTACAATGGAGCAATCTCTTATCCTTGCACCTCTCCCTCTAATTGCCAGCGCCTTCCTTAAAGCTCCACTTTAAGGAAGAGGCCCAGGCCAACCCTATCATCACTCCTTCCAGGCTGCCCTGCACCCTCACTGGATTTTGTTTAGCATCCCCCTCCATCCTCCCCAAACCCTGGGAGGTACATTCAGTCTTTCCCTCTCTGCTTTTCAATTCCCTCCCATGTGTTGCCTTCCTCCATTGCTCTATAGAATCCATTCATTCCTCCATTACTAGATAGAATCTCCTTCAGGGCTGGGAATGTCTTTCTTCATGCTTATATTTGTATCCCCAGTACTCAGCACAGCACCTGGCTCAAAGTAAGTGCTTAATACATGGAATGCATGCAAGTTGACTTGACTTGTTGAGCTGACTTTTATACAATACGTTATGATTACAAACCACTTTGTATTTATAAGGGTAGGGAATGGTCTATTGAGTAAATTAATCAAGTTATCCGACCCAGCTTAAAGCAAGTGACTAGATGTTATGTCCTGATATCTATCCTGATAAGATTGGTCTTGATTCTTTTCTAGGTGTGAAAAAGCCCTGGATGTCTTCAGTATTTCAACTAACTGCAAGAGAAAATCTATTTGGATTGGTTGAAGGACTTGGTTTTACCACATGTGACCTGTGTAAAAGCATCAAGCTATTTTGGAATTGGGAAATTGAACATCTAATGGTAGAAGCCTCCAGCAAAGCTCCTGAGAAGGAATTGCTTGGAGAGGGTCCCCGCCCTCCACTTCCTTTTAGCTGGACTTTATGAGTTTAAGTACCTGGAGGATTTGGATTTTTTCATTGGCATTTTAGCAGTCTCACCTGGATCTATTTTCTAGGTCAGTGGTTTTTTCAAGGAGATATTTCACATTGCCTTCTATTTTTTCATTTGTTTGGATCTGTTTAATAGTACTTTGATTTCTCATAAAGTCATTTGCTTCCATTTGCTTCACTCTAATTCTGAAGGAATTA
>CM053587.1:160714340-160725795 GCA_028646515.1 Pseudochirops corinnae | reverse complement strand
CTTGGAAGCTTTTGGTGTGGGAATTCTGACTGTGTTGTCTTCCTCCCGTTCCATGCTTTGATCCTTCTTGTCCCCAAAGAAGGAATCTAGGGTTTGGTTGCTGTTCTTACTTTGCTTCCATTGCCTGTTCATGTTGGCCAGTCAGTGATTTTTTAGCTCTGTGGAACTCTACTTCCAGAGGGGAAAGCTCTGTCTCAAGTTGCTGGGGTTTTTCCCAGCTGCCAGAGCTATTAGGAGGCTGTCATTTTTTGCAGCCCTCACCAGCTTTGGCTCACTGAAAATGCACCCCAGGACCACCACCTAAGACCATGATCCGGATCCAGGCCACTCAATGCAAGAGCACTTGGCCTCTGAACAATTTCTTGGCCCCCCTGCAGTCTGCAGGCCGGGAGGTCTGAAGCAGCTATGAGGAGGTGGCTGCAGGGCCGCTGCTTCTGCTACTTCCTTGCCCTGAAGACAGTTTGGCCAGACCACTTTTCTCCCCCAAGTTTAGCTGAGATCCACTGACCGTTCACTCAGTCCTTGTTTCTTATGGCTTGATAATTCTGGAAACTGCCATAGCTGCCACTGATCCATGCTCCTGAAGCTCCAGCTGCGGCTCTGCTCATCCTGACCACCCCCAGGGCCATGCTGCAGTTTCAGGCTAGGCTGGTTTCAGCTCCCAGACCTGAGATGATCTCTTCCTGCCGAGCTGCCTTCAGCAGGAAGTGTATTTGTGTGAGTTTTAGAGCCCTAAAGTTTGTTTAAAGTCATATTTTATGGGTATTTGAGGTGGCTATGTGGGAGCTGCGGTACCTTGCTGCTCCTATGCCACCATCTTGGCTCCACCCCCCAAATATGTCCACAGGATTTTTGGAGTACTGAAAGACACCATTAAGTTCTGTGAAAAGTAACTGTCTCTTTTGACAACATAACAGATTTCCTTTTTTTTGTTTTGTTTTTTTTTTTTGGAGGGGGGAAGGCATTGGGGTTAAGTGACTTGCCCAAGGTCACATTGCTAGTAAGTATTAAGTGTCTGAGGGTAGATTTCAACTCAGATCTTCCTTACTCCAGAGCTGGTGCCCTATTCACTGTACCACCTAGCCACCCCAGCATATTTCCTTTCTTCTGAAATCCAATAGGGACAAAGAGAATGCCTCATTCTCCCCAAAATAGACCTGTGTCCTGGAGCATTCTTATCTAAAACTGAGGAATCAATGTACTTGCACATTTTAGTTTAAGATAAAATCATTCTGAGTTTAAATAAATAGGTGACTCTAACAACTGCCTAGGTCACTGAACTTTAGAAATAGAACTATAGGATTGTAAGAATTGCAAGAGACCTTACTCAATGGTTCTTAACCTTTTTGATATTGTGGATTATCTCTGGGCCCATTCTCAGAATAATGTTTTTAAATGAATAAAATAAAATACACAGGATTACAAGGGAGACTGATTCTATTAAAACACAATTATCATAATATTAACGCTCACAGACCAAATGATAAGAACACCTGACTTAGAGCTCTATTATATAGTCTAATCAACTGCCTAATGACCTACCCTCTGTTAGGATACTATTGGTAAAAGGAAACTCACTATTTCATTGAGTATAGGACAAAAAAAGAGTATATAGACAAAAAAGAAACATCAGCTGCCCTCAAGGAGCTTGGGCCCAGGGCTGTACTGGAACCAGCTCATATCAGCTCCAAAGAGCTGATTATTAAATTATCACTGTGAGCATTTATACCTTGGAAATTGCAAGTGCTACAAATTGGACCTTGATTTTTTTTGTTTCATTTATTATCTAGACTTAAGGAAGTAGGTAGTGAAAATGTTAATAATGAAGATTAAAATGTGTCATGTGTATGAACAATAGAACCTAGACAGAAGGCTACAGTTGAAATTCAATTCTATGTAGGAAAAGTAAGAGTGGTTTACAATTAAAACCAAAAAACCTGCAAAGCTCCTGTAGTTGGAAGCCCAGGTAGAAGGAAGTGCCAGAAATGCAAAATGTGGTAGATTTGGCAGGTCCTAAAGCCAGGGGGTGCACCTGCTCCCCACTTCTTAGTACACCCATGCAATTTGGCATAATTTGCCATGTCTGCTTAAGAGTGGCTTAGGCCTGGAAGAGCCACGATGTTGCAGGTCAGGGCTGAGACACACTAGCAAAAGTATGGAGGCAGAGTTTGTCTGTCCTTAACTATGCCTGGCTTTCCCAAGTGCTACCACATCCCTATTTTCACAGGCACAAAACTAATTTGCATGTGGTACAATGAAGTACTTCTCTCCTAGTGTCAAGATATAAGGACATAGTAACATCTTGAAGTGAAATACATACGTGTGTGTATACACACATACATACATACACACAAATACACACGTTTTTATATGAATATGTGTGGGTATATAGATATAATATACATATATGTACATATATTATTCATATGCATAGAAGCAGAGCAGCGGATTTTCAAGAGTATAAAAATCCATAGTATTCTGACCCTAGAACTAGCAGATCCATTCATTCCACAGTGTTCCAAAAGTCTCAGTGCATTTTAAACAGTTTAAGACTGCATTAAGACTTTTGGGACACCCTGGATTTATACCTGTAAAGGAGTGGTTCTCAACCTGTGAGTTATGTTCAATTTAAATACATCCTGCATATCAGATATTTACATTACGATTCATAACAATAGCAAAATTACAGTTATGAAGCAGCAACAAAAATAATTTTATGGCTGGGGGTCACCACAACATAAAGAACTGTATTAAAGGGTCGCGGCATTAGGAAGGTTGAGAATCACTGCTTTAAAGTCTAGGTAGCAAGAGCTGTATCCTTAGGGAGGCTGTGCTGAATCTGGAGTCAGAAGGCTTGGAATCTAATCCTGGTTCCATTATTCACTCGCTTTCAGTCTTTGAACTCCACTTCTATGAATCTCAGGTCTCTCACATATAAAATGAGGTTGATAATAATGCTTGAATTAATTATCTCACAGGGTTGTTCTAAGGATGAAATAGCATATTTCTTAAATAGGAAAGAACCTTTGAAACGAGTACTACTTCTATTTAGAATAATGCAAAGCTATTCCCCCAAGAAAAAATATATTTACAAGCAAAATGAGAGCTAAGCTTAAGAAGTCATTCATTTATTCTCATAAGAGTGGACATCATTATGATATAGTGAAGAGAGCTATTGACTGGAGCTTAGAAAGACTTGAATTCAAATACTGCCTCTAATGCTGTCTGTGTGAGACAGTGGGTAAATAATTTAACCTATCTAAGCTGAAAACATTCTTGTTTTTAAAAGAAGACTCATAAGACTGGTAGTGTCTTCCTCGCAGTGATAATGTGAAGATTAAATTAGTTAATATATATAAAGGGCTTTGCAAACCCTAAAGAGCTATAAATATCAACTACTGTTCATGTGAAAAAGGTCGTAAGGGAGTTATAGATGATGTACTATGGGAGTTTAGAGGAAGGAGGGCTTGCATATGCTTTTAGTGTTATGGGAAAATTTAGTTTCTTCCCAAATCCCTAGAAATGTCAAATACATATATTACATGAATATATGTCTCCTTTGAAAAATGATTGTTGATAAAAATAACATAAGGAGTCAATGGCACATACAGAAAGTCTGTAATGCTATAAAAGAAATGTGAGATGTGGTACTTGTCCATGATAAGTAGATTTCCTGAATAGAAGAGACTAGATACACATTTTAAAAAATCAAGATCGAGTAAACTTAGATATAAAAGTACAAATTAATATGGAACAAACTATGTACATAAGGGCAATATATGGTAAACAGAGAGATGAGGGCAGTAAACTATAGTTAGGGCATTCTTAAAGGATATCAATTTTGATTAGGGCTTTGAAGTGCACATTGGGAGTGATATGTGGGAGACAGAATTTAATAGAAAGAAATCAATAATCAATTAAGAATTATTTATTAAACACTTATTATGTGCTAGCTAGACACTATGCTAACCATCAGGGATGCAAAGATGAAAGTGAGACAATCTCTGCCTTCAAGGACCTTACATTAAAAAGGGGAGGGCAACCCTAACATACTTACGGGTGTATATAATGCATACAAAATGAATAAAGACATTTTTAAGAGAGAGTTTACTAGCAGCTAGGGGGATATAGAAAGGCTCCATGTGGTGATGGTGGTTGTCCTTTGTACTTGAAGATGACAAAAATGAGATCATTATGTCAGAGTCAGCGTACAGTGTGTCTGACTATAGCTCATCAGACAAAAGAGCTTGGGAGACTCTACCACAGGTCGGGCAAAACAGTCCATATGAATACTTGGAATGGAAATGTCTCTAAATTTCAGCATCTTATGTTTCTTTTGAGTTATTGCAATTCTTCTTTGCTCACAGAACACAGGATCTTCTTTGATGCAGGCATGCCATCATGGACAGGCCTGTGACAGTATTTTCAATGTCTCACAATCAATTCCAAAGTTCTCCAGAGAGACCTTGACATGTCCTTGTATCACTTCTGCTGACCTTTGAGTGAACATTCACCTTATGTGAATTCTCCATAAAATAGTATTTTAGGCAAATGTATGTTTGGCATCAAACAACATGACCAGCCCATTGGAGTTGTACTCTCTGCAGTAGAGTCTGAATGCTTGGCAATTAAGCTCAAGACAGGCCTTAAGTGTCTGGTACCTTATTCTGCCAGGTGATTTTTCAGAATCTTTGTAAGATAATTTAAATGGAAGTGATTCAGTTTCCTGGCATGGTACTCATCTACTGTTCAAGTTTCACAGGCATACGACAATGAGGTCAGCACAGCAGTTCTGTAGACCTTCGGTTTGGTAGGCAGTCTAATAGCTCTTCTCTCACACATTTTCTTTCAAAGCCTCCCAAACACTGAGCTAGATCTGGCAACATGTGTATCAGCCTCATCATCTATATGTACATATCTGAAAAGTATACTGTCAAAGTAAGTGAACTTATCCATTGCATTCAAAATTTTTTCATTTATTGTAATTGATGGTTTAGGTATGGATGGTGCAGGTCTGGGTCGTGGAAAACCTCTGTTTTCTTGTTAATCATCAGGCCAAAATGAGCACAATCAGTGAGAATTGATCTATACTCTGTTGTATCTCAGCCTCAGAGGCTGCACTGAATGAATACTCATCTGCAAACAAAAAGTTGTGCACCAACTCTCCCTTCACATTAGTCTTGGCTCACAGCCTTTTAAATTAAATAATTTACCATCACTGTGGTAGCTGACCTTGATGTTGTTTTCTTCTTTGTTGAAGGCATCCAATGACATTACTGACAACATCATGCTAAAAAAGCATGGGAGCAAGTATACAGCCCTGCTTCATTCCATTGGTGACTGGGAGAGCATGAGAGCATTGTCTGTTATCCAGGACTCATGGAACTGGCATGTGACACTGATGATCTCTGGGCAACCAAATTTTGCTATGATCTTCCTCAAGCCCTCATTACTGACAGCATCAAAAGCCTTGGTCAGATGAATGAACATTGTGTTTAGAACTCTGTTTTGCTCCTGGCATTTCTCCTGGAGTTGTCGGGCAGCAAACACCACACTCATTGTTCCTTAGCCCTTTCAGAAGCTTCATTAGTTCTCAGGTAGATGACCATGTTCTAGGTGAAGGATCAGTCTATCAAAGAGGACTCTGGCAAGAATCTCACCAGCAACAACTAAGAGAGAGGACTTCGCACTGTAATTGTCACAAGAAAATCTATTTCCTTTACCTTTACAGAGATAGGCAATGGAAGTATTCTTGATCTCCTGGGGAATAACCTCTTCTTGTATGAACACTGGACCCCTTGCCTTATAAATCTTTGCTGGAATGAATCAGCACCAGATACTTTGCCACACAAGAGAAGCTTTAATATTATTAAAAATCTCTTTTTTAATTGGAAGTTCATCTAGAGAGGGAATGATTTTAACCTGAGGTATATGGTCAATGTCTTTTTGATGATAGTCTGTTGAGTACATGATGGAAGTGTTCAGCTCATCCCTCTAGGAATATGTTCCAATTACTGATTAGTGTAGTTCCATCAACACTGAGTACCTGAGATACATCATAGGTCTTTGGTCCATAAATAGCCTTCAGGGCATCATAGAAGTGCTTTGGGTTGTTACTGTCAGTGTGAAAGGGAATTTCATCTGCCTTCTTACTACCTTCATTCTGCATCTCTCTATGCTTTGCTTGCACTTTACTTTTGAGACTTTTTTTAAACATTACCTTCTTGGAGATGGATTGAACTATCCTATGAAAAACAGTGCAGTTTCCCCAGACGCAATCCCACTCTTTCCTTATTCATTTCTACTCAATTAACTTACCACTTGAAATGTCTGTCTGAGATAAATGTACTGACGTATTAAATTGATAAGTTGACCATCCAACTGCATACTGTAGTTAGGACAATAGACTTTTTTTTTCATTTCCTTTGTGGCACTTGAGCTCCTTAAGTAAGGCACTTGAAGGAGACTAAGGATTCCAAGGGACAGAGATGTGGAGAAAGTATGTTCTAGGCATATGAGACAACCAGCCCAAAGGCATGATAACAGAAGGAAGAATGCCACATATAAGTGTACCTCCTGTTCCAGAGTTCCTTGGTATGGTACTCTCTCCTTACAGTTGGTGATGATGGCCCTACCCTTCATAATGTGATGGAGTTGGTGAGAGGCAAGAGCTTCAAGTCTCAGCCAGTCCCATTTGGGACTTTCCAAGCAAATCCTCTGAGTCCCCTTTGGGGACTCTTCAAGACAAATCCCCTTTGAGACTGATAATTTTTTTAGTCATCTTTGAGCTTGGAGACACCAAGAACTTCTGGCTTCTAACTTCAAAAGAGAAAATCTAAGAGGCTAATTCTACTTAGGGTTGTTGAAGCAAGGCACTTGAAGGAGACTAGAAAAAAAAGACTTATGTCTATAAGAAGAGTGGGTGGTTTCCATCATGTCCCTATTCCCAGCTTGCTACTCTAGAGACTAGGCAAGGTTCCTTTGAGTGAAATCTAGGACGCTCTTTTTGGATTGAACTGAGTTGGCTATTATGAATGGGAGAGCTCCTTCATTCTATATTGTCTGCACAAAGGAGAAAAGTCTCCTAAGTTCTTTCTCAGGGTGGAGCAATGTATGCAGAGATTGATATAGATAGATGAAGTGAATCCTGAGAATGCAGGAAAAATTACATTGCAGAAACTGTTCCAGGGCTCGATATATGTTCCTTGTGCATCAGATGTCATCAGAGTTATGCAGACACAGAGACCACTGCCAATGATAGCTGAGGATACTGCAAGCCAAAAGCTGGGACTCACTACTTGCACACTTTGACTATCCATGCAGATTGTGCAAAGACTTATGAGAGAATAGAGACAAAAGGTTCCAGTGAATATCACAGGAGCCCCAACTGATAACCTCCTGTGCTGGATTCTGATGTATCTAAACTTTGGAGGTTCCTCAGTACCATAAGAGTGGAAAGACAGGTTTAGGTTAGAGCTCAGCATTGCATGAATGGGATGTGTGATGTCCTTGAAATGCAACCCAGAATATCTAGTTCATTAATTCCCAACAATTTAGAGAAAGATCTAGGAGAATTCTTTCCCATCTCAAAAAAATACTGGTCATTTAAAATTTTTGCATTGATATCCATTAAGGAAATTGGCCCGTAGTTATCTTACTATGTTTTTACTCTCATTTTAAGTAACAAAACCATATTTATGTCATAAAAGGAATTTGGTAGAACAACTTCTTTACCTATTTTTTCAAACAGTTTACATAGTATTAGAATTAATTGTTCTTTAAATGTTCAGTAGAATTCAGCTGTAAATCTATCTGGACCTGTTTTTTTTTTTTTCTTATCTTATTACTTTATTTTTTTTTAAGGAAAGATTAATGGGCTCTGGGAGAGGAAAATGGGTGGAAAAGGTTAGTCCATCCGTGCCTTCACTGTCCCGGTGGTGATCTTGTCTTTCTCAATGATATGGACAATCACTCCCATTCCTGACACAGCATCACACGATCCACAGCATTCAGCACTGGCTTGGGAAATGGTTTCAAAGAGGTGCTCAGGTTCCATATCAGGTTCCCAGAAGGATTCACACATCCCATTCATCTGCTGCAAGCAGGTATCACTGACTACAAAGTCATCAGTCACCATGGGGCAGCTGGTGAGGTCCAAGGAACAAATAAAGGGCTCAAAGGTCTTAGGGTGCAAGCCAGCAATGACTGGCTCAGTGCAACATGGGCCAAACCGTTTCTCATAGAGGAGGTTGGCTACCATGCTCATGACGGTTTGATTTGTCGTCCTTCCTTCAGTTCATATAAATTCAGCCCGAATTTGAGGCGCTGAACTACAGTCTGTACAGCAGTGGCGAGTCCAGCCAGGCCAATATATAAGCGGTCACCCATGGGGAAGATCTGAAAATCGGTGGTTATCATCTGGGCCTGAATGCTGAAGCGTCTGTCGGCTGCAATGGCCACACAGTTCTTCCCTTTCATGGCCACGACGGCCTCTCTGTTATAGAACATAATAGACATAGTGTCGGCATTTTGAGAAGTCTCCAAAGGATCCGCAGCTAATCCCCTATTCCTCTAGACTTGGACCCTCACAGGGAGCAGCCCCGCTCACTGCCGGTCCCGCCCTTTCTTCTCGCTGGACTCCCAGTGGCCTATCGCCCGACTTCCCATCACCATCAAGATCTCTGATTGGTCTTCTCCGCTACCGTCAAATCACGTGGGTGAGAGCGAGTAGGGGTAGACCTATCAGAAGTGGGTGAGGAAGGGGGGAGGGGGGAAGGGGGTGGACCGAAAGTGAAAAGTTACGGTCTGCAAGCAATCTTCTACACACCGAGGGGCATGCTGGGATTACGGAGGACTCTGTGGGATGTTGCTCGCTGGTTCACATGTGCGCCAAAGTGGGCCGCCACCGGGGCTTTCTTGTAGTTTTCCCGCGGTGAGGCTTACATATTGTGTCTTCTAGTACCTGCACCCTGCCGCACCCCCCCCCCCCCCCATCCCACCTTAAGAGGTAGCGGGCCCCAGGGATTGCATCGGTCTAAACCGTAACAAACGAGATTCCAGCCACATGGACTGCACTGTGCACACAGAGAGCTGGACCTGTTTTTTTTTAAATTGATTTATAGTTTGTTCAGTGTCTTTTTCTAAGATTTCTATTATTCGTGTTCAATCATTCAGTCATGTCTGACTCATTGTGACCACATGTACCATAGCACACCATGTCCATCTATCCTCCACTATCTCTTGAAGTCTAAGCTCGTGTTCATTTCTTCTATGACGCTATCTACCTCATCCTCTGCTGTTCCCTTCTCCTTTTGCCTTCAATTTTTCCCAACATCAGGATCTTTTCCAATGAGTCCTTTCTTTTTATTATGTGACCAAAGTATTTAAGCTTTAGTTTTAGCATTTGACCTTCCAAAGAATAGTCTGAATTAATTTCTTGTGAGTACAGATTAATTTGATCTCCTTGCCGTCTAAGAAACTCTGAAAAGTCTTTTCCAGCACCACAATTTGAAAGCATCAATTCTGTGGTTCTCAGCTTTTCTTGCAGACATACATTACTACTGGAAAAATTATGCCTGTGGCTATATAGAACTTTGTCAGCAAGGTGATGTTTTTGTTTTTTAGCATGATGTCCAAATTTGTCAAGTTTTTCTTCCAAGGAGCAAGCATCTTTTAATTTCATGACTGCAGTCATCATCTGCAGTGATCTTTAAACCTAAGAATGTAAAAAATGTAAACCTAAAAAATGTAAACTTAAGAATGTAAAATGTAAAAAAAAAAAAGGAAAACCTAAGAATGTAAAAAAAATGTAAAAAAATGTAAAAGTGCTTCCATTTCTTTTCCTTCTATTTGCCAGGAAGTGCTGGGACCAGTTGCCATGGTCTTAGCTGTTTTTTGTTGTTCTTGTTGTTTTTAATGCTAAGCTTCAAATCAACTTTTGCACTCTCCTTTTTCATCCTCACAAGAGGCTTCTTAATTCTTCACTTTCTGCCATCAGGGTGGTTATCATCTGCGTATCTCAGATTGTTGATATTTCTCTGGGGAACCTTAATTCTGGCTTTTGATTCATCCAACCTGGCATTCTGAGTAGTGCACTCTGCATATAAATTAAATAAATAAATAGATACAACCTTGTTGCATTCTTTTTCCAATCTTAAACCAATCAGTTCTATGCTTGGTTCTAACTGTTGCTTCTTGACCCATACACAGGCTCCTCAGGAGAAAAGTAAGATGATTTGGTACTCCTATCTCTTAGAGGAATTGCCACATTTTGCTATGATCCACACAAAGAAGCAGAAGTAAATATTTTTTTTCTGGGTGGTTCAATGGATAGAGCACTGACCTGGAGCATGAAGACCTGAGTTCAAATTCAGTATCAGACATTTATTATTATCTGTGTGACCCTGGGCAATTCACTTATCCCTATTTACCTCAGTTTCCTCATTTATAAAATAAACTGGAGAAGGAAATAGCAAACCACTCTAGTATCTTTTGCAAGAAAACTCCAAATTTGGCTACAAAGAGTTGCACAGAACTGAATAACAATAACATGCTTTTCTGGAACTCCTTTGCTTTCTTGATAATCCACTGAATGTTGGCAATTTGGTCTCTACCTACTCTGCCTATTCAAAAACCAGCCTACCAATCTGGTAATTCTTGGTTCATGTATTACTGAAGCCTGGCTTGGAGAATGTAAGCATAAACTTGCTGGCATGTGAAATGAGCACAATTGTTTGGTAATTTGAACATTCTTTGGCATTGCCCTTCTTTAAGATTGGGAAGTAAAGTGATCGTTTCCAATCCAGTGGCTACTGTTGAGTTTTCCAAATTTGCTGAGATATTGAGTGCAGCCCTTTAACAGCATCATATTTCAGGATTTTAAAGAGTTCAACTAGATTGCCCTCACCTTCATTAGCTTTATTGTTAGCAATGCTTCCTAAGGGGTACTTAACTTCATTCTCCAGAATATATGGCTTTAGATAGGAACCACACTGTTGTTATCAGTGATGTTAAGATCTTGTGGGTTGAGTATTCTAGTTCCTCTTTTGTTAATCTGGGCAGTTTATATTTTTGTAAAACTTTTATCCAATTCAGTCAGATTGTCAGTTTTAATGGCATATACTTGGGCATAATAACTCCTAGTAATTGCTTTAATTTCATATTCATTGGTGGTACATTCACCCTTTTCATTTTTGATACTGCTAATTTGGTTTTTTTCTTTTTAAAAAAATCAAATTAACCAATGATTTATCTATTTTAGGTTTATTTCATAAAAGCAACTACCAGTTTTATTTATTAGTTCAATTTTTTTTAACTTTCAATTTTATTAATCTCTCCTTTGATTTACAGAATCTGCATTTTTGCTGTTGAATTAGGGATTTTTAAAAAAATTTTATTATAGTTTGCATCATTCATTTCCACAAGATTTTGAGTTACATATTTTCTCCCCCTCTTT
>CM053587.1:160685573-160713840 GCA_028646515.1 Pseudochirops corinnae | reverse complement strand
TGGAGACCTTTCAGCCGGACTGCTTATCTCCCCCTTTCGCAATCCCCACTCGCAGCTGGTGCTAATCAGCTCACCTGAAAGGGTTCTCTGCACTTCCCACCCAGCCGCCTCCGGGGCACAGCCGCGGCTTCTGGCCAGGCTGGCTTCAGTTCGCAGTGCTGATATGGTTCCTCGTAGCCGAGCTGACTTTAGTGGGAAGTATCCTTGTGTGCATTTTGGAGTTCTAGGATTGGTTTAGAGTCCTATTTTATGGGTATTTTGGGGTGGCTATGTGAGAGCTGTGATATGTTGCTGCTGCTACGCCACCATCTTGGCTCTGCCCCACTAGGGATTTTGATTTTGTTTTCTAGGTTTTTTTTTTAATTGAATGTCCAATTCATTGATCTCCTCTTTCTCTCTTTTATTGATGTACACATTTAGAGATAAAAATTTTACCTTAAGTTCTGCTTTGGCTGAATCCTACAAATTTTGCTATGTTGTCTCATTATTGTCATTGTCTTTAATGAAAGTATTAATTATTTCTATGATTTGTTCTTTGACCCATTCATTCTCTAGGATTAAATTATTTAGTTTTCAATTAATTTTTAATGTTTTCATGATCCCTTATTGAATGTATTTTTATTTTATTATTTCAAAACTTTATTTCATTATGATGTGTTAAGGGGATATATTTAATATTTTTGCTTTTCTGCCTTTGGTTGTGAGACTTTTATACCATAATAGATGGTCAATTTTTATAAAGATGCCTTGTAGAGCTGAGAAAAAGTTATACTCCTTTCTATTCCCATTAAATTTTCCCTAGAGGTCTATTATATATAACTTTTCTAAAACTCTATTCATTTCCTTAACTTCTTTCTTATTTATTTTATGAATAGATTTATCTAGCTCTTAGAAAGGAAGGTTGAGGTTCCAACATAGCATAGTTTTACTGTTTATTTCCTCCTGTAATTCATTTAATCTTTCATTTAAGAATTGGGATGCTATAGGGGCGGCTAGGTGGTGCAGTGAATAGAGCGCTGGCCCCAGAGTCTGGAGGATGTGAGTTCAAATCTGGCCTCAGACACTTAACACAAAAACTTGGACAAGTCACTTACTCCCAATTGCCCTACCTCCCCACTTCCAAAAAGCCAAAAAAAAAAAAAAAGAATTTGGATGCTTGCCATTTTGTGCATATATGTTTAATACTAATATTACTTCATTATTTATGGTCCTTTTTATTTTTAAATTTTTAAATATTTTCTGCAATTGCCTGAAAATTTTTAATGATTTTTCTTTTTTAATTTTTAATTCCAAAATCTATACCTCCCTTCCTCCCCTTCCTCCTGCCTAACACAATAAGCAATCTGAAATAAGTTATGCACGTGCAGTCATGTAAAACATTTCCATATTAGTTTGTGGAAAAAATAGTAAGCTTCAGTCTCTTTTCAGATGACAATAGTTCTTCCTCTGGAAGACAATAGCATTTTTTCATCATGAGTCCTTTAGGATTATTTTGGATCATTGCATTGCTGAGAATAGCTAAGTCATTCATAGTTGTTCATCAAACAATATTGCTGTTACTGTGTACAATGTTCTCCTGGTTCTATTCATTTCACTTTGTATCAGTTAAGGTAAGCTGTTCCAAATTTTTCTGAAATCATCCTGCTTCTCATTTATGATCACAGAATAATATTGCATTAAAATCATATATATGGTGACTTTTAGCAAGATGTAGATTCCATACTCATCTCTATTAATTAGATCTATTTTTGATTTATCTAAGTTTATGATTACTATCCTTGCCTTTAAAAAAAATCAGTTGAAGCATAATGGATTCTGTTCCAGCTCCTTTTTAAAAAAGTTTTTCTGAGTATCTCTTTGCTTCAAATGTGTTCAAATGTGTTAAACAACATAATGTTCTGATTTTTATTCCATTCTGTTATCTGTTTCTGTTTTATGGGTAAATTCACCCCATTCACATTCATAGTTATAATTACCAATGGTGCATTTCTCTCCATCCTATTTTCTTCAGTTTATCTTCCTCTCTCCCATTTTATCCTGTCTCTCCTCTAACATGTGTTGTCCTGATCATTGCCTTCCTTTATCTGATTTCCCTTTTATCACCTCATTTCCTTTTTTTTTCCTTCTCTCTTCACAATTAAGATAGATTTCTATGCTCATTTGAGTTTTTCTTTCTTTGAACCAATTTATGAGAGTGAGGTTCAAGCTTTGTCCCCTCCCAATATTTTCCCCTTCACAATAAAACTTTTTCTTGCATGCCTCTGTTATGTGAGATAATTTTCTTCATTCTTCCTCTCCCTTACCTCTTCTTCCATGGCATCTCTTTCTTGCTGTAGTGTCAATGCAATATTCATAGCACTGACAGTGACCATGAATATGCCAGCATAGTTCTCAATCACAAAATATAATAGACTCTCCATATAGAAGACAGAATCAAAATATTTATTCAGACACCAAAGAGCCAAATTCCAACACCAGGAAACCAAATCCATCATATCAACAAAGAAGTTAATATGCCATAGCACAGCAGGAGCCACACCACTTCCCACAAACAAACACTCATAAGCCTAGCTGTTACAGCAGGGGGCAAACAAATACTCACAAGCCTAGCTGTCTCCTTGGGTATGTCCTCTTCTCCCTCTAACTCTAACTACTCTGACTCTCAGCTTCCCATGGGCTCTGCTCCACCTTTCAGCAAGCTCCTCCCACCACAAGGTCCAAGTGATTACATTTGGCCTATTAGGGAGCAGGGGAAATCTTAAAATTCCTATTGCCCATCCCTTTTTTGTTTTTGAGATCATCTCAATATAATCAATTTACTCCCATGCCTTCTATCAATGTAAAGTCCTTCTCACTGTCCTAATAATTTTAAAGTTTTTATGAGTTTACATGTATTATCTTCCCATAAAAATGTAAATAGTTTAACGTTATTGAGTCTCCTGTGACTTGTCTTTTTATACTTCTCTTAAGTCTTGTATTTGAAGGTCAAATTTTTCTATTCAGTTCCAGTCTTTTCATTAGCAATGATTGAGCATCCTCTATTTCAATAAATATCCTCCCCACCCCCAAGGTAATACTCAGTTTTGCTGGGTAGGTGATTCTTATTTGTAATCCTAGCTCTTTTGCCTTCAGGGATATATTTCAAGTCCTCCACTTCTTTAATGTGCCAGCTGCTAAATCGTATGTGATCTTGACTGTGGCTCCATGATATTTGAATGGTTATGGCTACTTGAAATATTTTCTCTATGATCTGGGAGACCTGGAATTTGGTTCATAGGAGTTTTCATTTCGTTTTCATTTCTTTCAGGTGGTGATTGATAAAATATTTCAATTCCTATTTTACTCTCTGGTTCTAAGATATCAGAGCAGTTTTCTTCTATAATTTCTTGAAATATGATGTCTAGGCTATTTCTTTGATCATGGCTTTCCAGTAGTCCAGCAATTCTTAAATTATCTCTACTTGATCTATTTCCAGGTTAGTTGTTTTTCCAGTGAATTATTGCCCATTCTCTTCTATTCTTTTTCATTATTTTGACTTTTTTTATTGTTTCTTGATGTTATATAGAGTCATTAGCTTCCCCTTGGTTAATTTTAATTTTTAAGGAATTGTCTTCTTCAGTGAAATTTTGTACCTCTATTTCCATTTGGCCAACTCTACTCTTAAAAGAGTTATTTTCATCAATGAAGTTTCGCACCTCTTTTACCATTTGGCTAATTTTATTCATTAAGATGTTATTTTCCTTAGTATTTGTTTATGCCTCTTTTAGCAAGCCATTATTATTTTGTCATATTTTTTTCCCTCACTCTCATTTTTTACCCAATTTATGCTCTACCACTCTTATTTGATTTTGAAAATCATCTTAGCTCTTTTAGGAATTTTTATTGGGCTTTTGTTCAATTTTTTTTTTCTTTGAGGCTTTGCTTATAGCTGTTTTGAGAGTTTGTATCTTGATCTTCCCTGTCACCATGGTAGAGTTTTATGGTTGGGTTCTTTTTGTTTGTTTGCTCATCTTTTCATCCTATTTCTTGACTTTAAACTTTAATTTAAAGTTAGGATTTGTTCCTGGAATGAAGGGTTGAGAAAGAAGTACTGTACCAAGGGTCAGACTTTTTAATTCTGCTGTTATCATAGCTAGTTTTGGGGATTTGGAAGTTTTTGATGCTCTCAAGGTGGTATGATCCAAGAAGAGATCTGCTCACAGCTTTCCTGGTCTATTTGGGTTGCAATCAACACTGCTCCCCAGGACCCCTGCTCCCTTAGGATCACAAGTGATACTGCTTCTCAGAGCCCCTGCTATCATATAACTAGAAATGCCCCTATCCACACTTGAACTGTGACTCAAAAGTGGTTATAGGCAATGAAGTTGCAAACAACATCTGTTCCTGAGCCCATTGCTACCACATAGGTCCTCTGTAATCTCTGAACAGTTTTCTAATTCCCTTACTGTCTCTGACGCAACAGCTCCCAAAGTTATGGCTACTGTTGTTGTCACCACTAAGTCTCATTACTGATTCTACATCCACATGGGCTCTGTGCCAGCCTCTACTCTCATGTTACAAATCTTTCCTTCTGACTTCCCAAGTTGTCTTGGGCTGGAAGAATATCTTGCCCTAGCCTTTGTTGGTTATGTCACTCCAGAATTCAAATTAAGGTGTTATTTTAAAGTTGTCTGGAAGGGGATGTTGGGAGAGCTCAACTGTAGTGCTTCATCCTACAAAGGCAATTTATCTCAGACAACTAAAAGTTTCTGTTATAATAATTAAAATAGAATAATTATGGATGTATTTTAAATAGAGTAGCTAATATTCTTATTCTAATATTTTACCTGATTTTCAAGAGTGGCCCATTGTTCTTAAAAATCTACAGAGTACTTTTAAGCAAGTAACCAGTTTGCTCATTTATTCATTCACCAAGCATTTTTATCTATTCTTTGTGCTTTACTTTCACATTTTAGGCGCCTTCTGCATTCAAAGGACAGTGCCAATGCTGAAGAAGCTATAAAATTTAGATAAGGTCCAGTTTTACCTTGGCAGAGCTTATATTCTAGTGGGAGAATAAGACACAAACACAGATAACCATAACACATGCTATCATATGATGAAATTCACTTGTCAAGTACAAAATAAAGTATTATATGAGATGAGAAGATTATTACCAACAATTTATGGTTATGTGTTGGAGGGTAGTGGTAGAATCATAGAAGACTTCATGGAGGTGATAGCATTTGAGTCAAGCTTTAAAGTATAGGTAGGAAATCAACAGCCAGCTATGGGGGGAAAAGGACATCCCAGGCATAGCTTGAGCAAAAGGAAGGAAGCAAGAAAATACAGGGCATGTTTTTGAAAAGTAAAGAATTTTCCAGGATGACTAGAACATGAATAATATGAGACAAAATTAGAAAAGCAAGGTAGAGCTGTATTATGGAGAACCTTGAATACCAAGCAAATGATACATTCATAGAGATTTTCAAAAACTTCAGTATTTCAAGAATTCATAATTTCATTCATGTAGGATACAAGTTAAAGTCTTTCTATATTTTAGAAGGAAAGTTGATGTACAAAATCTAATTTTAGAGCTGAATACATATGCACATATATTTGGCTCAGCCTCTTTCTGTATTTTGTACATTTGTAATATACATTTGTATCTGTATGTATGTACATATATATACATATATATACACACACACAAAACAATTTTGGAATTGGAAGTACACATATTTGACTCAGACTCTGTAATGAAGATATAAATAGACTACAGTGTATGGTTTCACAGTCTAGTTCTTGCAACTTTAAAAAAACACGTTACTTATTTTTAACATTCATTTCCATTTTTTTTACTTCTGAATTCTCTCCCTCCTGTCTTTCTCTCACTCATTCTGAAGGCAATAAATGTGATATCAATGATACATATCAAGGCAGTCAAAGCATATTTTATATTACAAAAAAGCCAGAAAAATCAAGTGAAAAAATTAAATTTCAGTCTGCATTCAGACTGCATCAATCTTTTCTCTGGAGGTGGATACCTTTCTTCCATCATTTGGAATTGTCTTGGTTCAAGACTCTCGGATCATTGTATTGATCAGAATAGCTAAGTCATTTACAATTCACAATCATGCAATATTGCTTTTACTGTGTACAATGTTTACCTGATTTTGCTCACTGCACTTATCATCAGTTCATACAAGTCTTCTCAAGTTTTTTTTTTCCTGAAAGCATCCTGTTAGTAATTTCTTATAGCACAAGAGTACTCATCATAATCATATACTACTTGTGTAGTCATTTCCCAATTGATGAGCAACCTCTCAACTTCCAATTCTTTGCTACCACAAAAAGAACTGTCAGAAATATTTTTGTACATATAGGTTCTTTTTCTTTTTTTTTCATTCTTTTGGGATACAGGTCTAGAATTGCTTGGAAAAAGGGCATGCCCTTTGGGCTACTTCCAAATTGCTCTCCAAAATGGTGGGATCAGTTCACAAGTTCACCAATAGTCTATTAGGGTCCCAATTTCTCCACACCCCTCCAACATTTATTATATTCCTTTTCTTTCATATTAAGTAATCTGATGGATGTGAGGTGGTACTCCAGAGCTATTTTAGTTTGCATTCCTCTAATCAATTGTGATTTAGAGATTTTTTTAAAAATATGTCTATGGATAGCTTTGATTTCTTTATCAGAAAACTGCCTATTCATATTCTTTGAGCATTTTTCAATTGGGGAATGACTTTGGTATTCTTATAAATTTGACTCAGTTCTCTATCTACTTGAGAAATGAGGCCTTAGTCAAAGAAACTTGGTGTGAATTTTCCTCTAATTTCCTGCATTCCCTCTAATCTTGGCTTCATTTGGTTTTGTTTTTTAGTTTAATTTAATCAAAATTATCTGTTTCTACATCTATCTCTTTGGCCAGTTCTTGATATTTTGACACAATATTTTAATGTTTAAATTTCATGCATTACAGAGGAATAAAATGATACCTAAACAAACATGTTCACAGAAAACAGGAGGAAATTCCATGAAAATGAGAGCTGAGAAGAACTTGTGGCATTTTGGGTAAATCACAGGAATCTAGGCAATTTTAAAACATTTTGTGCTCTGCAAAAACCCCAAATGAATTTTGCTAAGCATTTTTCTGTCTAATTTAAATCCATGTGTTATCTATGAAAATGTCACCCATATGTGTTTAATTCATTTATACTTAAACTGAGAATAATGTAGTTGTGAAGGAGGTCTTTAATGTCCAGTGTTATTTTGTGGGCTTTACAAAGGCTTTCCCTGTTGAACAAGTTGTGTTTTGCCAGCATATCACAGAACTTGAACATGGGACAGATTGAGTTTGGTTCTAAACTTAGAGCACACAAGTTTGAGTGACTGCCAGACTTATTGAAATGTATTTTCTCTTGTCTTCTTAAACTACACAACTACTTCCAAGCAAAAAAAAAAAAAATTAAATGAAAAGTTCTGTCTTCTGTTATTTTTTAGCAAAAAAAAAAAATACTTCATTTATTAAAAGCCAAATACTGTTTTGTCCATATCCTAGTAGTGTCTGACTTCAAATGATCATACTTTTAGAGCTGAAAGAATCAGAAGTCATAAAGACCAACCAAATCATTTTACAGATGAGGAAACTGAGGCACTGATAGGGGACTTGCATAAGGTCACAGAGATAAACAGTGTCTCAGAAAAGATTTGAATTGAGGCCTTCTTTTCTATTCCAGTGCCTTACCTAATTTAGCAAGCTGCATCTCAAATTTTCTTTGAAAAAGTCATAATTGAAGATTTCATCATGTATTTTTTACTTTATTCGAGATGGGCTCATGGTAGAAATGTAAAATTAATAGAATAATAAGACAAGTATATGAACAGGTGAATACACTTAGAGGAAAGAAACATGCAAACTGACAATGCATATTATTTCTGGTCATCCTAAACAATCTAAGATCATCCACCAGAGACTTGAAGGTGGGTAGCAAATTACCAGAAATGTCAACAGATTGTTCGAGACATATGTATGACATGGAAGGATAAGTGAGAGTGGGAGAAGGGAAGGAAAAGGACTTTCAAAACAAGGGGCTATGTCACTCATTTCCTTAACCACAAATAAATTGGAAAAAAAAATCACATGGGAAATTTACAATTTAAATGCTATGATATCTTAATTCTTTCTTTTACTCATATTTCTGAGAATCTCACAGTTCTCAATACAACCTGATCATTTGTGCATTTCTATCATTTTTACAACAAGTTTTAAGCATAATCTCAGATAGTATTTTGCTCATTACCTATGTGATATGCTAAGACTTCTCCAGGATAAAGAATGAGTTAATATCTCTCAAATAAAGTTTTAATCATGAAAAAAAAAGTTGGTGTTGGGAATCATGCTGGGAGATGGGGTATATTTGCTCCCTTCTTGTTAATTTATCAGGGATCATTTCCACTGTTTAGGGATCAGATCTCCATTTTCCTCTCTGCAATTCCAAGCATTTGTTGTTTTCGCACCTCGCTATTTTTTGTCTCTATTCAGGATGGAGCCCAATATGTTCAAAAGATTATTTTTCCATTGGATTTGTTTCAGTCTTATGTCAATGACTGATTTATCTATATTCCCACACACTTTGATCCTGATCTTTTAATCAGCGTGCTGTTGCAGAACTTGAAAGCTCCGATTCTACTTGTTTTTAATCTGCCAAAGTAGAGAGATGACATAGTACTTGACAATTATTTTTCTAAATACTCTATTTTATTGAACAGTATGTTGTGATGGGAGCTTCAGACTAACTGGTGTTTACATTGACTGTGCCTTTTCTAAGTCCTATACCTTCCTCTCAGGTGAATTTTTCATTCTTTCCAAAATTGGTACAGTGGTTAAATTATATAATGTTAAATAATAAGATACCTTCCATCTTTAGAAGAATGAATAAAATCTGGCAAATGGATAGGATTCTATGGGACAAAATTTTCAGAAATTAAATCAGATCAATAACCACTTAAAATGTTCAAAATCACTTAGAGAGATGCACAAATAAATAACTCTGAGGTATTATCCCATCCTCAAAAGACTGACATAGTAAAATCAAAGAAATAAATCTCATTGATGGAAGGGCTTTGCAATCACAAACATGTTAATTGAAATCTGGTGGCAATGGGAATTTGCTTCAATGTCCTGGGAAAAATTTTGGAATTATGAAAGAAAAGTTTCTAAAATTTTCATATCCTTTGACTTTGAAATCCATCACTGTGACTACATATCAATGATATTGTTGACAGCAAAAAGAAGACCCCCAAATATTCATAAAGACATTAGTTGTAATAACAGAAATCTGGAAGCAAAGTATATAACAAATGATTGGGAATAGCTGAACAAATTATGATATGTGAATGTCCAGAAATAAATCTAATATCATAGGGAATGTCAAATATAAATCATCCAAAGAAAAATGAGATTTGTATGAAGTGAGGCAGAGTGAAGAAAATAAAACCATTACACAATTACAGACATATGAACATGGAAAGATTGGATTAGATGGTTTCTAAGATTCCTATGGCAGGTAGGTGGGGCACAGCGGATAGAATATGGTACCCAGAGTCAGGAAGACTCATCTTCCTGAGTTCCAATCTGATCTCAGACACTTACTAGCTGTGTCAGACTGGACAAGTCACTTAACCCTGTTTGCCTCAGTTATTTTGTAAAATGAGACTGGAGAAGGAAATGGCAAACTACTTCAGTGTCTTTGCCTAGCTGCCTAGAACCAGGACTAGGAGTCAAGTATTTTGATTTCTAGTCTGAGCTTATTTTTCTTCTATTATACCCTTCTCTAGCAACATTTTGTTTTCATTTCTTTATGCAAAATTACACAAAAATTTTATTATACTGAAGGGATAGTAGCAGCTATTATGTTGAGACAGTGTAATTCATTAGACTAGTATGTTTTTGCTTTCTATTATTATCTAGGTTCTTATGCTTACTTTCTGATAGTGGCAAGCATGAAGCATTTTACCAGGCAGCAAACTCTTTGGAAAAAGGAAATTACTTAAATAGAGGGTTTTCATTTTAAGCCACTTTAAACATTCAGCAACTAACCTCAAACTCTTCAGGTTTCTACCTGTAAACTTCTGCTCTACAATTTACTCAGAAACCATAGACATTATATCATAGAAGAAAGAGTGTGCTGGAGCCAGCTCATACTGCCTCTTGAGAGTTGATTGTTAAATTTTTAGGGTCAGCATTTACACCTTGGAAATCAGCAAACCCTTGCTTTGTTATTTTGTTAACTATTTAGACATAAGAAGATGATGGAGAGAATGTTATAACAATGTAGATTAAACTTAAATATGTGTCATGGTATGGTTCTCTCGCGTCCTCCCAGAAATCCGGTTATTAAATGTTCACCAGTGTAACCTTGCATAGAAGATATTTGTTTTTAAGGTGTAGATTGGACCATATGGCCTCTGAGGTCCCTTCTAACTCTGAGATTCTGTGAAACTAAGATATATGACTGGAATGAAAAGCTTTTATCATGTTGACAGAATAAAAGAACATGATTATTTTACATGGACAGTAATCACACAATTTCCATGAGATATCATAGTTCCTTTTTTAAAATGTTTTATTTATTTTGTTAAATATTTCCCAATTGCATTATAAAATTTTTAAACATTCATTTTGAAAAAATTTGAATTCCAAATTCTCTCCTTCCCTTTCTGTCTTACCCCTTGAGAAGGCAAGCAATGTAATATCAATTATACATATGAAGTCATGCAAAACATTTTCATATTAGCCACGTTACAAAAGAAAACACAAAAAAAATTTTAAAAATAAAATGGAAAAAGAAAGCTTCAATCTGCCCTCAAGGTATATCAATGCTCTTTCTGGAGGTAGATTACATTTTTCATCATGGGTTCTTTTGAATTGTCTTGTGACATTGTGTTGATTGGATAATTCCATCATAGTTGATGATCTTCACAACATTGCTGTTACTGTGTACAATGTTCTCCTCATTCTGATCAATTCACTTTGCATCGGTTCATGTAAGACTTCCCAAGTTTTAATGAAACCATCCTGCCTGTCTTTTCTTGTAACACAGAATTATTCCATCACAATTATATACTGCAATTTGTTCAGTCATTCCCCAATTGATGGACATTCCTGTAATTTACAATTCTTTGCCACCACAAAAAATAAGAATTGCCCTACTTTTGTACTCATAGGTCCCTTTCCCTTTTCTTTGATCTTTTTGAGATATAGGCCAAGTAAAGGACACCATGATTTTGATCACTAAATATTTATTAAACAGTGTCAGATACTGTATTAATTAAGTTTCAAAAGAAGTAAAGCTATGGGCAAAGGGCAGAGAAGTAAGGCATGGTGGGCATGAATAAGCTATAACATCTTATGAATGGAGAATAAAACAGGAGAAGCACATAAAGGATATCACCAGGGAGATATATGAACTACTTATTATGTGGTGAGTACAAAGTGAAATCAATGGATTCCACCATCTTCAATAAATGTCACCAGATCTCCAGGAAGGATCCCAGCATATCTATGAGGGAGTCAGAGTACAGAGCACACTAGCTCCAAAATTAAAGAATCTGATTTGGAAACCCACATTTCAGGCTTATTCCATGTATAATATTGGATGTCATTTAACCTCTCTGGGGCCTCAGTTTCCTTTTGTGTAAAATTAGGGTTGGCTTCTAAGGTCCCTTCCACCTCACGTAATTCTTTTTTGGGTCACTTATGGAGAAGAAGAGAAAGCAACAATAGAGGCAAATGAGAAAAGACATGGGTGGGTTGTGAGAGTCATTGCATCAAAGAGCTCACACATTCAAAGTTTAACCTAGAAAACATTTTTTGGTTGCCAGGAGCAACAGCAGTGCCATTTTTATCACCATTCCTCACATTTATATCATGCTTTGAAGTTAGCCCAGTGTTTTATGCATTATCCCATTTGAGCAGTACAATAACCCTGTGATATGGTTACTAGTCCTTTTCATCATTTATAATACCCATTTTGTAGAAGGGGAAAGTGAGATGCGGAGAGGTTAAGTGACAGGACCAAAGTCACACAGTAAGTATCAGAAGCAGGATTTGAACCTTGTCTTCCTGACTCCAAATCTAACTCTCTATCTAACATCATAAAAAAAGTTCAATGGCTCTGTATACTGGATCTTTAGTAGTATTTGGTATTTCAATGTTAAAATAAGGCCCCTTTTATCATATCGCTAACATAATAGAACATAAAGTCCCTCCCAAATCTAAAGTAAGAGTATATGATTTGGTTTGTAATATAATCTCCACTGAACAACCATTTGTGGGAATTGTTCTAGCAAGTGTTAAATAAAATCCTGCCTGTCAGCACACACGTTGATTCTTTCATTAAGAATCCCCAACACCCAAAGATAGAAAAACATTATTTATCATCAGAAAAATCAGTGTGTCAGAAAAACTGCTGTTCACTTTCTAAAAGATGGAAAATAGTCTTAAATGTTTTGACAGAGAACAAAATTCACAAACAAATGGAGAATTTGTGAATAACAACAAAACTTGGAGAAATGTTGTAACCCAAAAATGCTCACCAGCTGCTTAAAAATCAAAATTCAAGTATTTCCTGTAGAAGTTCAAAATTCAAGTGTTTCAGTTTCATGGCAGAGCGATAATAAGAACCAATGTTGGAAAGTGACCCAAGGAATACAAGATATAGATAGTTTCTACTACCATTAATGGAAGCTCTGTAACAAGAATCTACTTGAATAAAAAATATTCCTATGGCAAACAATATGGACTCATTCAGAGTCCTCCTAAGAAAATATAATGCAAATGGGAAAAATAATGAGTGTCTTAGTAAATGAAAAAATAAATTCATTGACTTATTTCATATAATATGAATGGGATTGACTGATAATGGCATTTTTCTTTAAATATATATCTATGTAAGGTAGGAAAAGGATAAAGGCAACCGCCTTTCCTTATTGGGGATATAGGCTAATCTGTCTAGGAATAGGGTGAAAAATATGTTTCTTCTTTGACAGTAAATTGTTTGAATGTGTTTTCACCATATTTCCCTAGGCCTTGACCAAAATGAAGTGATAATTTCCAAAAGCAGAATATTTATTTGGGCAAGTCAATCTAGTGTTTTGATATTCTCTAAACACATACACACACACACACACACACACACACGTATGCACCCTGAGGATCTATAAGTTTAATGCTACATTAATATTCAATTTAACATTGAACACAAGTAAACACCCAATTGCAATATGAATGTACCTTCAATTTTGTGATAGAGTCAATGTTTTGAGAGATGAAAAGGAGCTTAGATAATACCTAGTCTGATGTGTTTTTACAGATGAGGAAACAAATTCATAGATAGGCTTCAAAGATAAAATAACTTGCTCAAAGACATAAATGGTAGAACTACAATATGAACCCAAGACTTCTGAAATAAATACAGAGATGTTCCCATTAAGCAACACCAGAAGCTGTCTTACTAAATTGGTGGTCGATTAGGGAGGCTGAATTGCTGCTGTCTAAACTAATAGGAACTTTCTTCACTTTGGGGATATATTGAATATTAAACATTCAGTACATTAAGTTGTTATTAAATACTGTTAAATATTCACAATAATTGACGCTGCCCTCTGTTCTCAAATACTCTTTTCTCCCCATAAGAATGTGCCTAGCCCATAGCAAACATAAATACTCCTTGTCTGCCTATCTGACTGAGTTAAGTCAGGCGTTCAGTGTTGCATAATAAATGCAATCTGACCAAGCCCACACAGATACAGTTAACTCTGTCAATATTTAGATGGGTCTATTTTCTCCACCAGTACAGATCATAATAGTTCCATACCTTTATATTCTTGTACTGAATGTACCCCTCCACTGAAGACCCACCATGCTGGAGACTTGCATCTGTTTCTCTTTTCATTTCAAAGGTACCACTGAGATCGTATACTCAAGTTCTCTCACTCTTAATGGATAACCAATACACTTCCTTTTCTCACCATACATGTTCTTGATTAAGGACATATAAAGATTACTAATTCTCAAAGTCAAGTCAACATATAAAAAAAGAATAGAACAAAAGATTTGGTCTGACATATGAACTACCTAAAATTGTTATTATAAAGTTTAAGTATTTCAAAAAGTTTTTGAAAAATAATTATGGATTATTATAGGAACTGGTCCAGACCTGTGATTTTGAAGTTGACAGGAGTTCCTGGCATAGTAATCCTTACAACAGAGGCAAACTGAAAAGATGTAGGCCTGGTACACTGAGAGGTTATGTGATCTTGCCTGTAGTCTCACAGTTAATTTCAGAGGCAAAACTTCAACCCACATCTTCTTAAAGACCAGTTTTCTATCTGCTATATAGTACTCAGGTAGACAAGGTCGAAGAAACAATGGAGTGACAATAAATAAGATGAAAATTATTCTTGTCCTTCTGAGCCAAAGTGAAAAGACCATTCTAAAAAAGACCCTGGAGAAGGGGAAAATGAACAAGCAAAAGTTGCTTCTAATAGTACTTGCAATTATCTTCTCTCATATCATAGGAGAAATCTCAAAGAAAATTATTTGTGAATGACTTGTGCATTGCCCCTCTAAACATATTGAAGAAATTAAATACTGCATTCTTTCAGAACAGGGTGATCCCCAATCCACAGATCCTGATCCTGTCCTTACTCAGCATACTTTTCACTGTCCATTCCTCCCTCGCAAACCATCCCTCAAGCCCTCCAGAACAGGCTGTCTTGAGAAATCAGACAAATGTTCTTCACACCCACATCTTTCTGCATTCCTTGCCTGAAAGAACCCTACTGACTGTCTTTTGTTTCCTATAAACCCATCTGGATGTACCTGTTTGGATGGTCCTTTTCTTATAGCTTTCTCACCCCAGGCTTGTATTCACTGCCAAGTACTTATTGCAATAGCCTATTGGTTAATGTCCCTGACTCGAGTCTCTCCCTACTCTCCCAGTCCATTCTTCACTTAGCCAGCCAACATGATCTTCCTAAAGTATAGCTCTAACCACATCACTGCTCTACTCAGTGGCTCCCTATTACCTCTAGAATGAAATGTAAAATCTTTGATTTGGCTTTTAAAGTAATTTACAACTTATCTTTTTCCTAAAATTCCCATCTTCTTACTCTTTACTCTCCTCCACACATTCTATGATCCAGCTACACTTGCCCACTTAACGTTACTCTGTCTCCTGATTGTGCCTTTTCACTGGCTGTCCTACATACCTAGATACCTGCTCTCCTTACTCCTGCCTCCTGGCTTCTCCAGTTCCCTTCGAGACTGAGTTCCTGCCCCTGGAGGTTACCTTCCATTTATGCTGCATATATCTTGTATGTTATTTGCATGTTGTTTCTTCCATTAGAATATGAGCTCCTTAAGAGCCAGAGCTGTGATTTTCTCCCCCTTTTTTTTTTTTTAGTATCTCCAGTACTTAGCACAATGTCTACTTAATAAATGCTTGTTCAGTGACTGATTGACCAGTAAGGACAGAATATCCGTGAAAAAAGTCCATACAGGAATCAAGAGCTAGTTGGGAAGTGGTTGAATATAGGTCAAAACCATAGACTCCCACAGTTACTCCTCCCCATTGACAGACCACCAACCAATCAGAAAGCATTTATTAAATGTCTGTTTTGTGTGAGGTATTGTTCTAGGGATACCAGTACAATGAATGAAATACTCCCACCTTGGGGGATCTTCAGAAGTCAACCAAATATTCTTGACAGGGATACTGGTACTTGGCAGAGAATAGAAGTGACAGCGATGAAGGTAGGAAAGGTGAGAAAGCTTGTCTGAGGACAACTAGAGAGTCTTTTTCTATCATGTTTCTCAGACTTTTGATTATGCTGTGGTTCCCATATTTCATGTGTAAGTTTTTATAAATTATAATTTTAGTAACAGATCTATAATCACCATCTTTTAAAAATAAAAATATATTTGTAAGAATCAAATACATGATAGCCAATACTAATGAGTGACTGAATAGCTTTCTTCTACTTTTATATATTCAGCTAAAAAAGTAGTATGAATGGACTGGGACCTTCTTATGCTATTAGTGGGCTTAGTTATTTGCTATACCACCTTTGCCTTAAGAACTGGCTGGAAATACATTTATACCTACCCTTCTATGAAGTCTACTTAGACTACTCTAACCTTAATCGCTGTCTTTTCTCCTCTGAATTTTTAGACTATTGTTTTTGCCATATAGTTCAGCATTTTATCCTGTCATGCTATTCACTCTTATTGTTTGTGGGTTATTCTTGTTGCCCTATGGAAGTGCAAGTTCTATATTAGCAGAAGAGACGGCTGATATTTCTGGATTCTTTCCCACATTTCCACAAAAGAGCCTGATGTATGATAAGTATTCAAGAAAAACTTAAAGATAAAATGACTGATATCCAATGGAAGAGCTATGCATTAATATGCAGGTATATAATATGACCAAAGAACAAACCAAAGTGCCACTTTTTAGACAAGATAACATTTTATTCCATTGCTCAAAAGGAAAGATTTTTGGATTTCTTTCTAATCCATGGCATGTTAACTCATTATATTAATAAAAATCAAACACTGTTGGGCAGATTGCACCAGCTCCTGGAACATAATCATAATTAATATTGAGCACTGCATGTTATTGGTATGTGTTCTTGATGAGCAGGACTCAATTCTCCCATCTGAGTCCAAACTGTGAATGTTTTCTTATATCTTTCTCTACCTGCCTTCCAGACTGTAAATGCTAATCTAGATGCAGCTGTAGTTAGGCTGTCTGAAGGATTAACATGAACTTAACTGTGCCAGGAAGGAAAGTGTCCTTCCTTTCACGAGCTATTTCTGTGAAGTTCATTGATAGCATCATGAAACATGCCCAGTAATAAAGGTTTGGGAAAATGCAAACTGAATTTTTAAAAGTCTCCAGCAAAGCTGATTTTTTTTTTCAATTGGCATTTTAGCATGAAGACTACTTTTGTGAGATTTAGTATGTTTTTTCCCCAGGAAATATACTCTATTGAGGGTTAGGTTTTTTAAAATTGTTTTTATGGTATAATTTTTTTTGAAAAAACACAGAACCTTTTGGCACTTAAAATTGGCAGTACAGCCTAGCCATTGAAAGCCCTATATCAGCTTACCAATACCATGTGATGTTGTATATGAAGCTGGACAACACTCATATCAGTTTGTATCCAGTAGAAAGCTTCTCATAAATAAGTAGGGCTAGAGGCAAGTTTTGATGGCAGAGGGCAGTATTCTGCTGGATTCTCCTGGGAGGATGGCCCTGGTTGTGTAAAGATACATTTGGCTGGCAAAAACTCTCTTATCATCTGGTTAAGTGGAGGGATATGCAGACATGAGGCTCTAGTAAACATTTTAGTTGAATCTCAAAGGGAAGTAATTTTCAAGTCTATATTTTAAAAATATATGTAGCCAAGCAGTTTATCTTCCAGGAATCACTGACTCACAACTCCTTGTCCAAAAGAGTCCTTAAAAGGAGGAATAAAAGACATTAAAGGAGGCAAAAGCAGAAGGGAGGTTTTCAAAGGACAAAGAATAATATGCAGTTTGATAAGAAGCAGTGATGACCCGAACTAAAAAGATGAGAAGTAGGGAGGAATAGGAAGAAAATCATAGAGAAAATTCGTTATGATTTTCATGCAGTTCTAGGGCAAGGATGTGTTACATGAAGGAGAAAATGAATATAAATTCTTCGATACTGAGATATAAAGCACAGAGAAGGCAGAGGAGGGGGTTATCGGGTAACACAGTGCCTTAAAAAATTTCTATTTTGTGAATGGGAACAACTTGCTCCTGGAAGAGACACAGTGAGCATATTTGTCACTAACCTGTCGTATAACACTGGGAACACTCTTTCCAATAAAACCCTTCACTGCAAAAACTTAATTGTCTTTATCGACTGTTGAATTGGAATAAGGCACTTAGCATTCAGTGTGTTTTGAAATTACTAAGGAAGAGAAACCTTCAAGGGAAAGGGTAATTCCAGGGATTTGCCCTTCAACTTAATATTACTATATTGGGAAGGTAAACAGGCAGGTACAGTACTAAATGTACCTGCTGAACTCCTAGTTATTTAAAGAAGAAACAACACGTTCTCCTATCCATAACTGTTTTCCTTGATTTTCCTCTTAAGGACAACATTTAGAAGTAAACAATTTTAAAACTTGACTCTCTTGTGTACTCTGTTATACATTAAATCAACAAGTCAAAAAAATTTGTAAAAAACAACAAGCCAATCAAACACAAAAACATATGCAGTAGAGCTCATTATGATTATTTTTCCCTAGTTAACAAGATTTATAAACTGATCTATGACTTTTTTGTCACACTTCAAATATGTCTCATATTTTTAAACTTCTTAAATAAGATAGTAATTTATGAAATACAAAATGGCAATGCACTTATTAAATCTATGCAACACACTTGCAAACTATTTCAATTGCTAACATTAAACAAAAACTATTCCTTATATTTCATGTGAATCCACTTGTTATTTCTCCAAAATTATATATAATTGAGTAAATCAAATGTCTAGGTAGTATACATATAGGTGTGATTATTATTTGTTTATGAAAGCAACACCAATTTGATAATGGTTTAATAACATCATTAGTTGTTTATAGTACAAATCAACCCAAGATATGATTTATGCAGCAGTCATCAATTATTTAGTTCAGAGGTGGGGAACCTATGGCCTCCAGGCTGTAGGGTCCCTATCCCTAATTAGTTTCTCATGAGAGCTTAATAGTGTTAGGAAGTACAAAAGAATGAGGATGTATTTTTATAAACAAGGTATTTTCAGACTGGACTGGACTGGACTGTTTACCTAATCAATTCAGTAAAAATAGTCAAAATAGGTTTTATATGAAGCACAAGAAAGGAAGAACCATATCAAGAAGAGACTCACAATCAAATTATAGAGCCAGAATTTACACATAGGAAAAGCACACTTTCTATTCAGAATGCAAACATACTACGAATAGAATGTTTAAATTTGGAATGATTTGGAATTTTAAATGATAACTATCAGTGATTTTAAGCTAGAAAAATGAGAGGATACAAATATACAAATTTAAAAAATAAATAATTTCCTATACTTGTTCATTTACTTATTCAACATTTATTACATTCTAACTATGGTAGTCTCTGGATATACAAAGTAAAAAATAATAGTCCCTAACCTTGAGGGTATATAAAAACGAGAGGTAAAGCATATATACAGGTAAGTCCAAATAGAATAAGGGCAGTAGAAACTAGGCCTATATTTTCAATAATAGAAGGAATTTCTATGTCCAGGTGAGGAAACTCCCTCTACCAATGCAGGTGGGCATCTGCTTTGCAACTTATAGCCTTAGAGAGTTTTCCAGGGCACTGAGAGGTTATGGGACTTATATGTCAACGTGTCACCCCCAATTGTGAAGCTGCTAAGGCACGTTGCCTCTCAATACATCACATATACAGATTAGTTCTGAATGAATGGACTAACAGTTGAAGAGATCAGGAAACACTTGAAATAGAAGGAGGTACTTGGGAGGCAAAGTGTGTGCCTTCTAGAGAAGAATGCATTCTAGCCATGTGGGAATAGAAGGTGCATAGATACACAGATTGATTAGGAAGTACCATGTTCAGGAAATGGCAACTGAAACAGAGTAGTATGTCTTTTTTTTTTTTTTTTTTTTTTGCTTTTTGGAGGGGGGAAGGCAGGGCAATTGGGGTTAAGTGGCTTGCCCAAAGCCACATGGCTAGCAAGTGTTAAGTGTCTGAGATTGGATTTGAGCTCAGGTCTGCCTGACTTCAGGGCCAGTGCTCTATTCACTGTGTCACTTAGCCGCCCCAACTATGTCTTAAAAAAAAAACAACTCACAAAATTAAAGGTATCTAGAAGTCATGAAATTACTTTCAATTATTTTTTCTCAACTTAGGTAGCTAGAAGGCACAGTGCATAGAATGCTGGGCCTGGAGCCAGGAAGACCTGAGCTCAAATCCAGACTCAGGCACTAGCTGTGTGACCCTGGGTAAGTTATTTATCACTGTTTGCCTTAGTTTCCTCATCCATAAAATGAACTGGAGAAGGAAATGGCAAACCACTCCATTATCTTTGTCAAGGAAACCCCAAGTGGAATCACAAAGAGTTGAACATGACAAAACAACAACATCTCAAGCAGTTTTTAAAAGGAAAAGAAATAATTTTAGAGTTAAAATAATAGGAGAGAGGTGGAAAGTCCCTATAAAGCAGGCAATTTTCTTCTATTAAAATTAATGATAACAGGTAACATTTATATAATTCTTATGATGTGCCAGTCACTGTGTCAAGCACTTTACAAATATTATCTCATTTGATCCTTACAACCCTGAGAGGTAGGTGCTATTATTATTCTGATTTTACCGAAGAGGAAACTGAGGCAAATAGAGGTTAAATGACTTGCCCTGGGTCACATGGCTAAGAAATTTCTGAGGCTGGATTTGAACTCAGGTCTTCCTGACTCCAGACCTAGTACTGTAGCCATTGTATCCAAATGACAAAAATCCTTTAATACAGTCCTAAGGTGTAGTTGTATACGATGCTACAGTGGGAAAGAAAGAACACTAGATTTGGGGCCAGAAGATGTAAGTTCAAACCCTGCCTCTGCTACCTACTATCTGTAAAACCTTGGTCAAGTCACTTAACCTTTCTAGTTAGTCTTTACTGTCCTCATCCTCACCCATTCTTCTTCCACAATGAGGGCATAAATGATTCTCTAATTTGGATCATTCTTTAAAGTCCTTCAAACTCTAAATGCTGTGGTCCTACCTCAATGCACAGTCCCTAAAGGCTGTCCTCCAATGGAGAAAAAAAGTGAAAAAAACTTCAAAAGTAGGCTTGCCAATGGATTATGGTTCTATTATTTGAAGATCAGGGAAGCTCATAATCAGAAATTTGACCAACGAGCAATGTACTTTTGACCACTTCAACTCACAAAGATTATCTCCTAAAGCATATAGGAGATGCAATCTATATTGGTAGAGAGAGTACCCACACTGATGAAACCTTCTAAAGAAATCTTTTTTAAATATAAGAAAAAACAATGTACAAATATGATCAATAATGTCAGAGCTGGAAGTGACCTCAAAGTTCATCTAATTCAACCAATTTTTTTTAATGAATAAGAAACCGAAGAACAAAAAGACAAATACAAAATTCTCAATTTCTCTGATGTCAGGACTAAAACTCTTCCTAAAATATTGCATAGGATATGTTTCCCTCTAAAAATTAAAACAATGAATATGACTTTGTATTTGAGAAGTTTTATAATTCTGGGACCCTTCCTGAGAGATAGCAACAGCCAGGGTTTGGAATTATGGTTCTAACTTAACTTTTGACACAGTCACTCTTACCACACATACTGTTTGTTGTACAGGCTTAATAACAGTCACTAGATACATGAGAAAAACATAATTTGTGCCTTAGGTTGAGAGCCTATCTATATTACATCTATTCTATTCCCAAGTTCAATGAGATGTTATGACATAGAAACATTTCTCCAGTAGACAAGACAGAAGTAATTTTCTCATTGTTTTTTTAGTGGAAGAAAACATGTGAACAAATTCCAGATTGCAGAATTTATTTAATGAAGATTTCTCAAAGTTTTCATTTCTGGGCCATAATAATGACCTGATAAAGACTTGCTTTTTTACCTTTTATTTCTGAGCTAATAAGTTGAAGAAGTTATGAAACCTTTACAGACAGAGGAAGGGGGAAGGAAGAAGAAGCATTTTTTCCATATTTTAGCCTAGTGATAGTTGGCATTGTTTTGCCTTTTCCCAGCTTTAGAAAGGTCTGGCAACATTCTATACAGTGGAATCCAGATTAAATGATGTCAGCAAGAAGTCTGTTCGTCCATAACCTAGTCATGTGTTATCTGTACATCAATGAGCATTCCTCGAGATTTGGGATTAAATAAAGCTAGAGATTTTTATTTTTAACCCTTAAGACAAGGTATCTGTGATGTTAAATTTCACTTTGATTATGAATGACATTTTTTAGCTTTCTTCAGATTTTGTTTTTCCCAAGAGATTTCTTAGTTTAAACAGGCCATGCTTATTTTGTGCAAAGAGATTGCTATTCCTTTCCTAGCTTGATGTACTTTGGCTTCCAACTGGATTCAATTTCTTTTTCATTACCCTCATTACACTACCATCTCTTTATGACATTCAAAATGGGTACTTTTCTCAGGATGCTTTTACAATAAGGGTGAAAATGTATATACCAGCACTTGCAGTTGTGCATAGTGTCTGGACATAATTAACCTGGCTTCTATCTCCAGTAATGTTTTGGTGAATCCATACTTTGAAAACAAAAGGTGTATAGATAATATAGCTAAGGTGGAAGTAAATAAGAAAGGAAGTTAGTAAGAAAGAACATGAGTGGTTTCTAAACTACTTGTATCTATTAATGCTTAAAAGGATACTCTTAGAGCCTGCGCGCGCGTGCACACACACATACACACACACACACACACCTCTGGCTAAATAAATAAACATAAGTAAATACATTTAATCACAATTGAAGCTTAGTATAAGAAGTGGGCTACTCCATAGGCCCCAGTGGGCTGCAGGAGATATTGAACAGAGGTTTTTGTTTTTTTGATTGGGAGTGTAGGGATGAGTTTGAAGTGGAGAAGGAAACCCCTGGGATGGGAGATTCTTTATAATGATGTATATCAGAAAATGTGGGACACCAAGAAGTTTCATGATTATACATTATAAAAGAGTCAAGGGTAGTACTTGAATCCACATTTTTAGTTTTTTTCTTTTTCTTGGAGGGGGGAAGGCAAGGCAATTAGGGTTAAATGACTTGCCCAAGGCCACACAGCTAGTAACTGTGTCAAGTGTCTAAGGCTGAATTTGAACTCAGGTCCTCCTGAATCCAGAGTTGGTGCTCTTTTCACTGTACCAACTAGCTGCCCCTCTACATTTTTCTTAATCCAAAGTCAGCCCTCTATACCATGCTGCCTCTCTTAAGGAGGAGGTAATAGAAGCTTATTACCATATTCTATGTTCTTATCTTCCTTGTTGTTATCATCTTCTAAAGGGTCTGATTTACGGCATATGATTAAGTGACAGATTACAGCAAGCATTTATTAAGTGCCTATTATTTTCCAGGTGTTGTGCTAAGAACCAGAGATACATAGAAAGGCAAACAACAACAACATTCCTGTCCTCAAAGACTTCACCTTCAAATATGAGGAACGACATGTACACAATTGTGGACATGCAAAGTAGACATATACAAAGCATATCTAAGTGATTTCTGGAGGTGGGTCCTAGAGAAGACTAGTAAAAATCTTCCTGTAGAAGGCTGACTGGAGTCTTGAAGTAGATAAGGAGCAAAATATTCTAGATATGAGGGACAGCTAATGCAAAGGCGCACAGCTGGGAGATGGAGCATTGTTTGAGAGGAACCCCAAAAGTTTCACTCTCAAAAATTCATGAACTCTTCTTATGGGGCTCATATTGGAATCTGCCAAGCACATTGATATAGGTAATTTAAGATGGCTTAAAACACTAATGTAACTTTTTGACAACCCAAGAGGCAGGTCAAAGGGGGACTAGAAATGGGTAGGATAGTTAGTACTCTAGTGGCTATTAAATGGGAATTGAAAGGAATATACGTATTTCTAAGTTGTGCATGTAATCTTTATAAAAAATTCTCATGTATTTGTGCTTAAATACCTCATGAATAAATGCAAAAAACAGGAATATTAAAGTCACTGTTTAATGACTACAATGAAATAAAATTGTAGTAAATAAAAAGCTGTTGAAAAATGATAAAAAAAAATTAATTACATATTAAGTAACTGATCCTTAAGAGTGGGTAGTTCAAAGAACAAATCATAGAAACAATTGATAATGTCATTAAAAATAATGAAAACAATCAAAAATATAATAAAAACTATCAAAATCTTGGGGATGCAATCAAACCACTCCTATGGGGGGAAATTTGCAACTTTAAAAACTTTTATCAACAAAAGAAAGATGACTTCACAGCTTAAAAAAATAAAGCTAAAACACAAATTAAAGATACTCAAATATTAAATAAAAATTACAAAAATTTTAAAAAGATCAATAAAATTAAAAGTTAAAATTTTAATTAAAAAATAAAATAAAATCCTTTTTTAAAAAACTAATGAGATGGATAAACCATTTGACAATTAGATTTTTTTTAAAGAAAAAACCAAGTTGCCAGTGTCAAAAAAATGAAAAATGGAAAATCATAACAAATCAAGAAGAAACAAAACATATCATCAGAAACAATTACCCAAATATAGGCCAATAATATTAACAAATGAATTTCATGAACATCTACAAAAATATGAAATATATATATTAATAGAATAAGAAATACACTTTCAGAAAAAAAGAACCCAAACAAGGCATAAATCAACTCCCAAATAAAAATCCTTTAAGACTGGATAAATTTGCAAACAAATTATATCAAATAACAATTAATTACAATATTATACAAACTTTTTTTTAAAAAAAATAGTAAAAGAAGAAATCCTACAAGTTCATTCTATGATACAAATATAACAACAGAATAATATCCTAAACATTGATCCCATAATTCTATCAAATATAAGTAAAGAGGCTACAGTGACATATCACAAAGATTATACACATTTATTTTGGTTGGGTATATGCTACAATATATGCAGAGTTTTCTAAAATTAGGGAAAAAGTAAAAATAATTCACCATACTCATAAGAAAAGTAGAAATCATGTTATTACAACAATAAACAAATTTTGACAAAATTTAATGCCAATTTCCACTAAAAAAAACAACAACACAAAATAATAAAGGAATAAACAGACCTGTTCTCAACATGGTAAATAGTACACATTTACATGGTGAACGCTACACATATTTAAAATAGTATATATCTAATACACACACACAATTGATCTATCTATCTATCTATCTAGTCAGAATTATATGCAAACAGGAAAAACTTGAGTCCTTTCCAATACAATTGGGGTAAAACAAAGCTGTTCATTGTCTCTAGTAGTATTTGATATAGTACTAGAAATAGTGGGTATATTAATAAGAAAAAGTAGTTGAAAGAATAAGGATAGGCAAAGAAGGAAACAATACTATTTGGCATACTTAGAGAACAGTAGTGTCACCTAAAATCAATCAAAACAATGACAAACTTAAAGGTTAAAATCATATGAGATATGGAACATTTAAAGTACCCACAGAATGTATAAGCTACTTAAAACCCAATTCCTGAAAATACACAAGGAATCATGTGAATGTAACTGCAAAATTGTATTTATGAAAATGAAACCTAAATAATTGGAGAAATATTAATTGCTCATGTGTAGCTTGAGCTAATGTGATAAAAATGACGTTGCTACTTTAAAAAATTTTTCCTCTTCAGACATGGCAATTAAACTGCAAAAAAGTGGGGAGGTAGGGGGACTAGCAGTCCTAGTTCTCAAAGTATACTATGAAGAAGTCATCAACACAATGATTTGGTACTGGTTAAAAATAGAGATGTTGATCAGTGGAACATGTTAGATGCACAACATATAGAAACAATCCTTTGCCTAGTAGCCTAGTATTTAATAAATAATGATACCCAAAGCTTATATAGTGCTTTAAGGTTTACAAGATGCTTTAAAAATAGTATCTCACTTTATCTTAATAATAAACCTAGTAGGAAGATACTATAATTATCCCCATTTTACAGATAAGAAAACTGAAATAGAGAATGGTTAAGTGACTTGCCTGGAGTCACACAATCAGTCATTAAATGTCTGAGGCTGAATTTGAACTTAGGTTTTTCTGACTCCAGGTCCAGCACTCTCTCTACTGCACCACCTAGTTCTTTAAAGACTCCAGTTTCTGGAGCAAGGACGGACTATTAAAAAATAACTTTTGGGAAGACTGGGTCTGGCAGAAACTAAGTTTGGACTAATATCTCACATCACATACCAATAATATCCAAATTCATAAATGACCTAGCTATAAAAGATCATATAATAAATAAATTACAGGAACAAGAAATAAATCACCTTTTGGATCTATCTAAAGAGCAAGAGTTCATGACCAATCAAGGTATAGAGAAGATGACAGAAAATAAAGTGAAACATTTTGATTACATAAAATTCAAAAGATTTTTTTCACAAAAAATACAGTTAATGGGGAAGAGAGGCAGTTAATCTTTGCAATAAGTTTCTCTTACAAAAGTCTCATTTCTAAGATATGTAAGAAAAAAATTCAAATTTGTAACAATTAGAACCATTCACAAATTGATAACTAGTCAAAGCATATGAACAGAAAATTCTCAGGGGAAGATATCCAAGCTATCAATAGCCACATGAAAAAATGAACCAACTCATTAATAGTTAGAGAAATGCAAACTAAATCAACTTTGAGCTTTTCCTTCATACCTATCAGATAAGCAAAGTTGTCAAAAAAAGTAAAAATAACAAATTTTGAAGGAATGGTGGGAAACAAATCCATTGGCGCACTCGTGACTTGGTAAAGTCATTCTAGAAACCAGTTTGGAACTATGTTCCTGTATAGGAGCAATATCTTACTACCTCGCCCTTTAAGCTACTCCATTCAGATCAGGGAGACAGTCTTCAAACCTTGGTTGGCTCAGGGAACTAAGAGTTCAGACCATGGCATCACTTCTGCATCACCTGAGTAAAGAAGTAGCCAGTAATACCTTATGGGGGCGGAAGTCTGCTGTATTATGATTGGTGATGTAGAGGAAGGAACTTCACTCCGCTTAATCAACTGATGGGCTCCTCAACACCTATCCTTGTTAAGTATTATTTTCCTACTTGTGCTAAGTAAATTTCTTTTGGTTAACTGCCAAATGAGCTACCAGTGTCTCATTTTATTCCAATATTCAACTTACAGTAGCAGAGGACTGGCCTGAGTAAAAAGAGCCCAGCCCAGAATAATCCCAGAAGTTACCAAACTGTCTATATTCCTTGACCTAGATATGACACTATTAGGCCCAGAAGTTAAAGAGATTTTTAAAAGAGGAAAAATGTCCTATATTTATGAAAATATAACAGGTCTTTTTGTAGTGGCAAGGAAATTAACAGTATATCTATCAATTGGGGATGGGCTGGAAAAATATGGTTAATAAATTTAGCAAAATACTATTGTTTTTATAAAAAATGATAAACAGGATGGTTTCAGAGAAACTGTAGGAAAGACTTTTACGAACTATTTATCTTGAACACCCTTGCTCTGGAAGTGATGTGACCATAGTGACTAGACTTATGTCTTTTAAAGTTGTTATCTTTTATAATGTTCTTGTTTTTGTATAAATTGTTCACCTGTTCACTTTACTACATAAAAGTCTTTCCTAGGGAGGGGGGAGTGGGAAGAAGAAAAAACAAATACTCAATTGAAAAAATAAATTAAATCACTTTTAAAAAGATAAAAATGGCAGAATATATATAACTTAGTAATTGACAAAAATAGCTTGGTTAATAATAAGAAACTAACCAAAATAAAGTTGCTAATCTATTTTTAATACTTCTTTCCTAAGTCTAGACTTCTGTGCTGATTTGCCTATCTAAATGGCCAATGTGGTCAACCTCACTGGATCAGTTCTTTGAAAGTAGAAGGGATGGGGTGAGCAGATTAGCAGCAGCTGCGAGCAGCGTTCAGAATTAGCTAAGTGGGAATTGCGAAAGGGGGAGAAAAGCAGTCTGGTCGAAAGGCCTCCAGAGCAGAAAAGTGAAAGGCAGAGGTTTTGCACCCGCCTCCGCATTGTAGCTTCTGGCCCATGGCCTGCAGACAGCAGGGGGACTAAGCAATTGTTCTCAGGCTAGTGCTCTCACGTTGAGTGGCCTGGATCCGGATCGTTGTCTTGGGCCTCGGTCTTGGAGTCTTCAGTATCCAGTAAGCCAGAAGTAAGTAGGAAGAGTCCCAGCATCTTCCTGAGAGCTACGGCAGCCAGGAGGACCCCAGCAATTTGGGACAGAGCTTTCCCTTCTGGAAGCAGAGCCCCACAGAGATTTAAAAAAAAATTACGGTCTGAACAACCATGAGTAAGAATAAGCATAAGAAGCAAAGTAAGAACAGCTCCCAAACCTTAGATTCCTTCTTTGGGGAAAAGAAAGATCATGGGAGAGAGAGGGAGGAGGAGAGTGCAGCCAGAGCACCCCCACCAGGGGCCTCCAATAAACATGAAGAATGCCTTAAAGCTAGAT
>CM053587.1:160634930-160685073 GCA_028646515.1 Pseudochirops corinnae | reverse complement strand
TAGACTGGGGGAGGGTGGACACACTGGGATGGCTGTTTTGGGGCGGTGGGTGGGGGAAAAAGGGGGAGAAAATATGTAACTCAAAATCTTGTGGAAATGAATGATGCAAACTATAATAAAATTTAAAAAAAAAAAAAAGAAAATGGAAGTGATGACCACACAGATGAAGGATTCAAACCAATTACTAAAGTCATTGTATGAAGATTTCCCAGGGCCTTTTTCACTTTGTTCAGAACACAAGAGAGTGGGCCACTAACAATATTTTCATGAACAACATATTAAACTTTATTTTGAAATGACAATACTATATTGTGGGTGGACATCTCCTCAGAAAGGGTTTTGATTTTTTTAAAAACCAACAATTTCTTTTATCAGTGGTTCCATGCAGACACCTATATGATCATTTTCTTTCTCTATTTTCTGTTTCCACTAATTACAATTTTATCTTTGGCTATCTGCTTACAAAGGAAGTGAATGGGAAGAATGATTTTTTTTTAGTTAAGTCCAACATACACTAAGTTTATCTATCATCATTTCTGTAAAGCAAATACTATCATTTCTGTAAAGCAAAGCCTGTAATTTTCCCAGCAGGCACCCAGGTGGATTCACATGAGTTAAGCATAATTGTGCTTTATTTAAGAGGAAAAAAAATCTCACCATAAAATTTTATTTGGCAATTATGTTCTTAAAATAAAATGGTGGAGAATCACATAGAATAGGCAGGCATGAAGAAAGAAGTCACCATAAGGATAAAACTGCAGATCCATCTAAGTAAAACATCTTGACACTTACATGAAGCTTAGCATACACTACCTCAGATGATTACAACCAAGGCAAGTAGAAAGAGCACTGGCCTTGGAGTCACATGCTCCCACACTTACAACCCTATACCATATAGCGAAATGGGGATGATAATATTCTCCCTCACATTTGGTGTGAGAAAATTGCATTGTCAATACTATAGGGATATGAGTCATTATCTTCACATCAACTTTTTGTGATAGGGAATGTGGGTTATTATTATTCTCATTTTGTAGGAAAGGGGCATAAAAACTCCTTAAAGCTGTGCACTATGCCATGTGCTAGGAATACATATACAAAAATGGAATAGTTCCTGCCCTCAAGGATCTCCCATGACTTTTGCAAGATCACACAATTATAGTCTATGGAAGGTCCATGATTTGTACCTGGTTCTGATTCTTAGTTTAGCATTCTTTCACTATTATTCTGAATAAAAAGTTCCAAAGTTAGCAATTGATAAGGAGAGAGAGAACAGAAGTTGTGGAAATTATTTTAGATAAATGTCCCATTTATGTTAAAAAGACTGAGCTCAGAGATAGTGACCTGGCAAGCAAGAGAGCCGATGGACAGTAGGTAGGCCCAAGTGAGGTCTATTAGGCTCAGAGGAGAGAAGCAGAACAATGGGAGCAGATAGAAAATGTACACTAATAAATATGCCCACTGGGCCAGTGCCATAGCCTAGCATGGCATGTATCTATACAGAAGGAAACCTATCCATGAAATGGTTCAAACACACTGTAGTCCATCTGTCATAAACATTAGGTCCAAAGGCCACAGGTGCAGACTGCACTAAAAAGTAAAAATTACACTCAGGCAGAGACCACTTTATAGAAGAGGAAGAAGCAAAAACTATGATTTGTTTCCAATAGATAAATGTGCTATGAAAGGCCGTATTCATCTTTGGCACCTGTTGTCTTTCTCTTCTCTGGTTTTCCATGAGCAAAATATTTTTACTTCTAAAACTCTGTGGTATGTTATATAATTATATATTATATAATTATATAAATTATATAATAGACAAGGTTGGTCTTAAGTGTCCTCAATTTCCCATGAATTTATTTTTCACCCCCTTGTTATGGACTGAGGTACCCAGTGTCTTGAAACTCTCTATTCACTCACAATATCAAAACTTACCCTCTTGTTCTTTTACGCCAAGCTATAAATGACTGATAGTATTTGGGGGGTTTTCCCCCCTCACTCCGGAGTATTTGGATTTTAATGAGGTTCTAAACCTCAAGTTAAAAAGATGCAGCTCTAGAACCAGGAGAACACTGCACACAGTAACAGCAACAAGGTACAATGATCAACTCTGATTGACTTAGTTTTTTTCAGCAATTCAATGAAACAAGACAATTCCAAAAGACTCCTGATAGAACATGTTATCCATGTCCAGAGAAAGAACTAGGGAGTCTGAATGTAGATTGAAGTATACTATTTTTGCTTTGTGAGTGTGGCTTTTCACTTTTGTTCTGTTTCTTCTTTCACAACATGACTAATGCGGAAATATGTTTACATGATTGAACATGTATAACCTATATCAGATGGCTTGCCATCCTGGGGAGGTTGGATGGCAGGGAAGGAAAAAGAAAAAATTTGAAAATCAAAATCTTTTAAAAAATGAATGTTGAAAACTATCTCTACGTGTGATTGGAAAAAATAAAATATTATTTATAAAAAAAAAAGATACAGCTCTGATTTGATATGAAAATTTCAATACCAGCCTCCCTATTGCAGAGGGCATTTGGGAACATTAAGGTCCTCATAGCGTTCCTGAAATCATACCTCATAGAAGGGTCTCTATTCCACCTATATGCATAGGCCAATTCAATCTCAATGAAGTTGATAGATGAGAATTTTGCTTAGCAATTAGTAACTGAGATAGATAATAATAAAATTAAATTCATTTATCCTTTCAGAATAATTTTTAAAATCATCATTTTGATAATTCAGGTCATGCTGTGTGTGATATGCAAGATCTGAGATCCTAACTTCCTGGGAGGCAGCAACTGTTTTCTTTTTGTTTTTTGTATATCCAGAGACTGACACAACATTTGTTGATTTGAATTGTTCAAAGGGGAAAGAGAGTGTGGTTAGGCAAATTAATATAAGATATCCAGATTTTGATTTTTTAAAAATATTCACAGAAAGCAATCACCAATATATAAGGTCTTCAGTTTGTGAAAAGGTACACTCCTGAACATCTTAGTATTGGGAGTTGGAAAGATTATGCCATTCAATCTCTTTATTTTACATCAGGAAACTGAGACCCAAAAGACATAGATAGTTGATTTGCCCAAGATCAGATGAGATCAAACTTCATTTTTCCATTCACTTACAGAATGAAATTAGAAACGTGTCCTCAAAGAAAGTAAATTTAGAACTAAGATGTTATGCTGACACATGGAGGAAAATTGTATATTCATGTAAAATGATCCTAAGGAAAAAAAGTACTATTCTGACCACTTGAAAGGAGTCTTAAAATATGGATACAAAGTGTTTGGGCTTTAAAAAATATGCATATCAATATGTTAGGCACAAAGAAAAATAATCACTAAGTATTTAAAGGGACAGAAAAGACTAAATCATTTTACTTCTAGTCAACCTTTTTGTAAGCACTATGAGTGTAGAAAGGACCAGATTAAAGTGTAATTAGGAAATATTTAAGAAAATAAAATATTTTAAAAATCATTACATTTTAAAAATAAGTCAATCTGTGACTTAATAATAATCTGACCTTTAGATTATTAGCTTTTTCTGTGTGAGTTCAGCGACCACATACTTTTTTCAGCTGTTTATGTGAAGTTAAGTGTGCCTTTGATGGACTGTATCTCCATTTTGTAGAGTCTGGAGGTATGCACATAAATTGATAGCTGTTGATGTTCTCTCAGTTGCCTCTTTTCAGAATTAAGGACTGATATTCCCTCCCTGCCCCCACCCTCCATGCCTTTGGAATCTTCTTTTCTTTCAAAATAACCTGGTGATTCAAAATCTATACAACTGTGTTGCATCCAATTCACATATTCTCTCTGATACTTGGTCTATGTCACTGGCTTTTCCTGTCTTCATTTTTAGGGCTATTTCTAGCTCTTCTGTGGGCGTATCAGAGGTTATAGTGTTGGAATCCAAATGTGGTAGCTTGAGTATTTCTGATGGTGAAAAGGATTTGTTATAACGGCCACTATTTATACGGTACTTTCTATGTGCCAGGCAGTGTACCAAGTACTTAACAATTGTCATCTTATTTGAGTATTGAAATACTTGCAGATCTTTTTACATTTTTAATTCTGTCTGTTGCCTTTCTTAAGTTTCATACTTAAATTTCCTTAGGTTGATTATGCTTAAATGGGTCTTTTATCAGCTTATTTTAAATTGTTTTTATCCTCTACTGTTATCCTCAACACTTCACAATCTTACATCACCCTTCTTTTCAGATAATTTTAGTTCCTAAGTCAACATTGTCTTTCGTTGTTACATTTCTCTGATAGGAGAATAAGTTAAGTTATTGCTAAGATGATTCCTTTCTCTATTTCTTTCTTTTCTTTCTTTTTTTTCTTTCTTTCTTTCTTTCTCTCTCTCTTCCTTCCTTCTTTCCTTCTTCCTTCCTTCCTTCTTTTCTTCTTTCCTTCCTTCCTTCCTACTTTTCTTCCCCTCCCTCCCTTCCTTCCTTCCTTCCTTCCCTCCTTCCTTCCTTCCTTCCTTCCTTCTTGCAGTTTTGGGTCTTTCTGTATTCATTTATATCAGTTAGATTTCTGCTTGAAATTTTTTAAGTGTGTTGCTCTGTCCTTTCTTCCATCTATATACTATTTTCAATGTTAATAACTTTAAATATATCAGGATGGAGGTATCTTAATTGTATGGCACATCTTTTTTTCTCATTTTAATTCTTTCTTATAGTTTTGTCATATTTTTAAACTTTTCTTAATTGGTTTTCTAATTGTACACAGCTGATTCAGGGGTGATTCCTGCCTGAGTAGAGTCATCTCCTGACTATTAACATATAAAGTTTGGGTTTTTTTTTAATGCTATTTAGTGCTCACTATGTCTAACATCCATCAATTCTTTTTTTGAAGAAAACATTCATAATTTGTAGACTAAGAAGAAACCATGTATTTATATAGTAATATGCACACATGCATATATGTACACAGCACATGTGTAAATATGTATACATACAAACTTTCATATACGTATGTATAAACTTGCATAACTTACAAATCTTCTTCCTATCACATTTCTTCTTATTGACTCATGTTTTTCCAATATACTTCTCACTGTCCATAACTTTCCCTTTTTTTTTTTTTTGCTTTTTTTTTAGAGGGGAGAAGGCAGGGCAATTGGGGTTAAATGATTTGCCCAAGGTCAAAGGGATAGAAAGTGTAAAGTGTCTGAGCCGAATTTGAACTCAGGTCCACCTGAAGTCAGGGCCAGTTCACTGCGCTACCTAGCCACCCCAGCTTTCCCACTTTTGCATTAAAATGATCAAATATCAAAATTTATGTGATTTAAGTTAGAGGTTCCTATCACATTCATTTTTAGAATATCTCTACCTCTTCATCTTCTGGAATGAATATTGATCCATATATTACAATTCTTTTCGTGGTATCTTCATGGTATCCTTTTAATAAATATTTATCATGAGCACCACAATATTGAGATGACCAAATTACCCCTAGAGTGATGTTCTTTTCCTTGTTAGCACAAGAAATCCTTTATTCGTCTCTCCAAAGAAAGCCTATGAGCAATACTTTTTTGTTTTAGCTTCCTTTTGGTTTCATTCATAGTGAGAATGTCAAGATTTATATGACTCATTGTTTCTGTAAATTTCCCTATACATTGGTCATTGGATAAGAATTGCTTGTTTAAAGTATCAACCACTACCTTAAAGTTTATAGATGATCAAGTTTTAGAATCACCTACCCCTTTCCTACTGCCATCACTGCAGAAGATAGGATTGATAGCCATTTATATTTTTTGTTTCACAAGTTGTCATGGCCAAATAATTAATTACTAAATGGCCAGTGTATTGATGAAGAGCCCCTCTGTACTTAGCTAGGCCAGTCTTTAGAAAACAGATTGGGTTTGTTGCCATTCCACAATGCCTTTGCAGCATTATAGAATAGGCCAGCGTGTGAATTCCACTGAGGTAGATTTCAATGAGACAAGGTCAAGCCAAATTTCACCAGACTACATTAAATTAGGACTTGGTAGATTTTCGTTACATTGAACTGAAATCTTCTCTTCTGTAACTTCCAACTGTCATTCCTAGCTTCTACTTTTCAAGGCCATTAAAAAACAAACCTAATCGCTGTTCTACCTGACAGGCCTTCAAATACTTTAATATAGCTGAACTGTTTTCCCTCTCATCATAAATATTCCTAGTTTCTTTAATCAATCCTCCTAAGGTGTTATCTCCAGGTCCATCAACATCCTGGTCACCTACCTCTAAACATCTTCCCTCTGGTCACTGTCCATTGGAGAATGGGATACTTGACTTTGAATATAATATTCCAGATGTTGCCTGACCAGGGAAGAATATAAGAGGATTCTTACCACACTAGTCCTATGCACTTTGCTTCTCATAATGCAGCCTAGGATTGCATTAGCTTATTTCACTCTCATGCTTCACTGCTGATTCATACTATAGCCCATATATATTCGTGAAGGAGCTGTGGCAAAACAAATAAACTAACTGGTAATGGTAATATGTGAGACAGATAGTCAATAGATTATTTTTCATTACTCATATTACAACTTTTCAAAACGTAGTGAGCAACAGTGTTATTTGATTCTTTCCATTTCTCCTTTCTTTTCTGCAAAGCTGATGTGGCTTAATCGTACAGGTCTAATAAGAACCTACTAACAGGAGCTTTAACATACAAAAGTAACTCAGCTCATATGTTTTAAACCTTAAAATTTTCTGTTACATATAAAGTATAAAAGAAAAATATTCTACACAGACATACAGACTCTCCATAACTTTCAATGATCTTGCTAAGGCCCCTGTTACTGATTCCACTGGTGGATGTATAATTGCTCTGGAACCATAATTATGTTTATGCCTCATGAACAAGCTGATGGAAAGAAACATTTGCTTAAGGCTCCCATCAATGAATGCAGAGCTTACACTAGTCTCTAGCTTATACAAACGTTATGCTTATTAATTTAGAATATTCATTCAGTTATTGAAATATGAGAGCAGAATCATACTCTACAAAGTCTCAAAGCCCCTGATTCCCTATTATACACGTTATCTTAACAAAAATAAATCCTTTGATTCAGCCATAACTGCACTAGTCTCAGGATTGGGATACTCTTGAAATTTCTACAAATTGTGCAACAGGAATCAAAGGGTGGGCTCAACTACTGGAATGAAAGGAAACAGTACACATTACCAGAATAAGTGAAACCTGAACTAAGAACTTTTCAATTGCATTTCAGTTAAAGAAATCTCAAAATGCAAAAAACACAAACCTATTTGCATTATCCTTTTATTCTGTATCTTTTAAGTACAAAACTTTCTCTAGGGTGATGTTTTGAGATATCAAATACAATGCTCCTATAATTCTTAATGAACTCTGTTCCTGTTGGGGTCAGAGACTTTTGCTTTGAATGAAACTGAAAGGCATAGGCTTTTGTTTAAAAATTAGAAAGCATTTTTACCAAATTATTTTTATGATTAACAAAACAAATAGTCACAATTATGACATGAATTTTAACTACTCGAAAACTCAAATGAATTTGTGATCTCATAAATTCAGGAGTTCCCTTGAATGATGCTGATTCTCACCCATTCATCCAACTGATACACTGGTCTTTTTTTAGGAGTTAAAATCCTAAAATATGTAATAATTACAAAGTAGAGAATGACACATATATTATTTGTCAGTGGGCCTACAGGGCAAAACTCCTACTTTAGTGCTAAAATTTTTTCATTTAAAATTCAAACTAAAGCCTAAGCAGTAAACATTTTCACATCTTTATAAAATGTTTATATTATTGTGAATTTGTTAGGCAAGAATTCAATGAATCAAATGTTTGTGTCAAATAGACTTTTGGTGTATTTATCTACATAATAGTGTGATAAGTGGATTAGTGGTCTTTAAATTGTCCAAAATATTTGCCCTTGCTATTTCTTAAAAAAAAAATATTTGATAAAATGACCCTTATTAGTAAGGGGTGCTCATATTTTAACATATCTGAGTTGATCCTTTTTGTTGTAAATTCTTCCCCCTCTTTGCCAAGTCATTCATATCAACTCATTTATTGTATATTTTTTCATTGCATTTGCCACAGACATTATTGACATTTTAAGTGAAGGGACCTTAGAGTTCAAGGGCACACTGGGCTGGTACCAGGTGCATTGTCAGAGTTGCCTGGGAAACCTTTGAGGTTGCTAGTCCCTGGATGTCAAACATCTATAGTCAGGAGGGGCCAAAGTCATTTAGAAGGTAAAACCGAGGAAACTAATGGCTGAAGAGGAATATTTGGTTTATAAAGGTAGTCCCGGTGTACGATATAGTGGCTTGCATTAAAGAGAAAGTCTCTCATATTCCTAATTAGCCCAGAATTGCAACAATTTTAGAGCTAACTTCAGAGTACAGGATGGGAGTCATCCTACAAAACAGAAATCTTCCATAGATCTAGAAATGAATGCGTCTTAGTTATAATATAATTCCATTCATTTTTCAGGCATAGAAACTTAGACTTAAAGAATTAAAATGATATTTCTGAAGTCATGCAACTCAGCCAGATGCAGACACACTCTATTCCAAAAACTTTTCCTGACCACACTGCTCTCATTTAGAAATGCAAGGAGAAATCCATAGTGGTCTGGTTTGGTTTTGCTTTTGATGGGGCTTTAAATGGCTTTTAAACACACAATATTTTCAGACCACTTTTTTGTTACAGTTATTTTGGGAAAAAATTATTTGATTCTATGTTTATTGTTTATGAAACCCTTTTGTGAAGGTTACTAGAGCCACTTTTGTGTTAAAATGTTCATTCTCTCCCCCAAATAATAACTGGCGCTTTTATAAGATTTTTGTAATCTTTATAATAATAGTAGCATTATATATTAACATAGATAGATAGATAGACAGATAGATAGATAGATGGATAGATGGATAGATAGTATGTACCAGGCATTATGCTATATGCTTTACATATATTATCTCATTTGATCCTCCAAACAATCGTGGGAGATAGGTGATATTATTATGCTCATTTTACAGATGAGGAAACTGAGAAAAACAGAGATGAAGTGACTTGCCCAAGGTCATAGAACCAGTAAAGCTGGATTTGGACTCAGATCTTCTTGACTTCAGGCCCAGCACTCTCATCAATTGGGCCACCTAGCTTCCTCATTTATACCTCTCAGATCCATGAGACAAATACTGTGAGTGTTATTATCCCTCTTTTTACAGATGAAGAAACTGATGATCAGAGAGATTAAGGGATTTGTGTAAGGCCCCATTGCTGGGTCAGAGGTCTCTGACCCCAAGTCCAGCCCTCTATCCACGACAATGTACTGGCTTTCAAAAAATTGAACAATAATAACTGTTAGAGGAAAGTTGTTGTTTTTTTTAATCACACTTACACATTTTCAAGTTCACAAGGCATTGTTCTCACAGCAACTCTGAGAGAGGGTAGGTATCAAAAATATTCTTATCCCTTTTTTATCATGGGGGATAGTGAATTTCAAGGGAGTAAAGTAATTTGCCCAAGGTTTCTCTTGATTCCAAATCCAGTGTGTGTTTTGCAACAGCACATCCACTGTCTGCTAAGTAAAGTCCCACTGTTCCTTTTGTGGATCATTTCAGTTTTAAACTTTTTTCTTAAATTATATTTTCCTTTAATTCCCATATATGAAAATTTCTCCATGAATCATTTTGAGAATACATAATGCTGAGAATTTTATTCAAGCAACTTGTTTGTTGTGATGGGAAACCCTCAACATACATACATTGTAGACTGCAATGGAGTAAGAATAGGTGCAGAGTAATCAGACTCAGTGGTCCCTGCTTTTTTTCTCTGCAGCTAATTTAAATAAGCAAGTGACTTTATACTACAAGTGATTTTCTTTTCTGTCTTCCATGTCAGTTGGTTTGAATGAAGGGGAGAGAACCAAAGTTCTCATGAGATACTGCTGTGTTTGGAGATCCTGGATGACTTCTCTTAAGTAAAGGATTCTAAAAAGATCTGTATTTTGGAAGCCTACCGTATGTTTATTTGTACTTCTAGAGCAATATAGATATTATCTTTGGCAATGATCATAGGATTTAGAACTGGAGGGGGCCTTATAGACCTTTTATTCTAACATCTGACTATTAGAAACGAGGAAACCAAAGCCTAGGGAAGTCAAGTGACCTATGCCATGCTATTACTGTGACTCACATATCTTTCTTTAACACAGTTGATTTTAAAAAGGGAAGGAAATTTAAATGCATGCTCTCCTGAGGACAGCAAAGAAGCAGACACAATGAATGTTTTGTTGTTATTGTGAACCATTTATTCAGGATATAACTTATTCTTTAAAAAAAAACTTCTCTTTTTCAGTTTAAAGATAGCTTTAAATGAGTGACCACTGACTGAACTAATTGTAGTGGGAAAGATAGGTCAAAAAAGCCATTTTCTATAGTTATTGATATCTTTGATTGTTTTTTAATGTCTCACTGTTTGACTGTTCCTCTCACATTTCAACACTCTGCACTGACCTCTACTGGCGCATCATCTGTAAATGACTTGAGGATAAATATTTACATTGCCATCAATACTGTCAAAGGGCTTTTAATGAAGGAAGGCACAGCCCGTGTTTCCATTTTAATTACTACAATTACCAACAAAAATGCTAACTCATTTTACATATCAAAATAGGCATGGCTGGGATTTTGTCAAGGAAGTATTTACAAAAGATTTTTTTTTTTAACCTCTGAGAATTTGATTCTCTGATATAACATTCCTTTAGCACAATAGGCTTTAGTCTAAATTAATACTTCTCTCAAAAGTTAAAGATAAGAAAAAGTTCAATATGTTCTTCATAGGTTTTTTTTTTGTATTTGGGGTTATTTCACCAAGAGTATCATTATTTCTACTGTAAATATGTGTTCTGTTTATGTGTGGGGGGGGGGCTCTTGTTTTGAGATGGCATAGTTGGACAATGGTATCCACTATAACTCTAAGCCACCTGAATTTTACAGCATTATTACTTGTGCTTATCTTAAATACTCAACAGGATCAAAGTACCAAATTATATGCAATAAAAGTATCATGCCAATTGTTTTATGATATGAAAGTCAGAAAATAATACTATAATCCTATCCTTTTTGAGTATGTAAGGGTTGGTGGGATGGGAGAAAGGGGCTTAATATTAAAATTATTTACTTATTTTATTTACAAACATGAGAAACTCAATTATTATTCAGTGTTTGGAATCATTATCACAACATTGGCAATGAAACTCAACATTCAAATTAAAAAGGGAGTTTATTGAGTTCCTTCTATGGGCAAGTTATTGTACTTTCCACAGAGATCCCAGAAGGCCGAGTCAACCTCCTTGGAAAGTCCTAGGGAGACCTGCTGCCTTGTGCCAAAGTCTTGTTTTCCAGTTGTAAGAGTGTACTCTAGGGTGAAAAGTGTGAGAGTGTATTTCCAGAGAAGGAAAAGGTTGATTTTTTATTAACTGGAAGAAAGAGCCCCAGGTGGTGAAAATGGCCTGGAATAGGGAACTGGAATAGAGGTTTTTGGCTGTGGTTGCTCCCAGTTTCTCTCCCAAAGCAGAGCTTGGGCAATTTAGTTCAGGGACATTTGGACATGTTCTTAGATTGGTTCAGATGAGAAACACTGAAGAAATAGGGCTGGGATTGGGACTTAGAAGAAGGCAAAAAGAGAAATAGAGAGAGAATGAGGAGGAATAAAGGGGAGAAACTGAAAAAAGAGAAAACTACAATGAAGAGAGAGAATGATATAGGGGCAAGAGACCAGGACCTGGGCTCAGATCTGGACTCTACTACCTGTGTTACCCAGGCCAGTCATTTGAGTTCCCCAGGCTTTACTTTTATTATCTGTAAAAGGCAGATGTCAGAGTAAAACTTCTATAAGGCCCCTTCCAGTTCTAAATCCTCTGATCATTGCCAAAGAGAGTACTTATATAGATCTAGCAGTACAAATAAACATATAGTAGGTTTCCAAATTAAAGAATTTTTCTTTTAGAATCCCATGCTTAAGAAAAGTCATCCAGGATCCCCAAACCCAGCAATGACTCATGAGAACTTTGGTTCTTTCCCCTTCACTCAAGCTACCTGACATGGAATATTGAAAAGAAAATCACTTGTAGTGTAATTAGTAAATTAGCTGGGGAGAAAAATAGCATTGCTCAGAGCAAGGACCACCAAGTCTGATTACTCTGTGCCTATATTCACTCTATTGCAGTATATAATGTGCATATGTTGAGGGTCTCCTATCACAGCAAACTGCTTGAGCAAAATTCTCAGCATTATGCATTCAACATGCCTTCATGTTTGCTACTTATTATATGTAAGCAACAGATGTAGTTCTCATCTGATCCCCATAAAAGTGATTTTTAAAAAACACAAAATAGAAAATGAATCAGCCCCCGTGTGAATATAAACCTAAAAGAAATCCCATACTGTACAAGTAACATTGTCGGTACAAAACACAGTGACTTTTCTTTTATTTTTTTTTTGACAGAGACATGATTCTGAATGTCATAGCTTTTCAATTTCTTTTTCTACATATCTTTGTCCTCAACCGGACTGTGTCTCAGAAATGATTGCCTTTTGGAACTAAGTGCAGGTGATGGATTCTCAACACAGTAAACACAGGTGGAAGAGGAAGCTCTTTCAATAACACTAGAAGGGAAGGGAGGGTGAAAAGCCCTGGGTAAGGGTGGAGAGATTTGCAGTTAAATCCTCATTGAACAATCCTAGGGAGGAGATGCATATAGGGTCACTTCCCAACACTCAACCCATGACATTATAACATAATAACAAGCTGACTCCGTCCCCCACCCCCACCCCAAGAAATACCTTTTTTCTTACCTTTCCCTGGTGATTCTCTACAGATGTATACCGAGCAGTCTTTTTCTGGATATGAGGAATTACTCTCAATTTCTTTTATGCTATTTCTTTTTTGATTTCTCCACACAGTCCAATCCAAGATTCTTTTCTAAAGGAGGGGAAGTGCACAGAAACCATATCATTAGACAAGTATTGATTTTTTTTTTATATCACAGCTAAACAAATACTAAATCCAACATCAACAATGACTTCTAGAGTAAGAAGAGACATTGGTTTTTACCAGGTGGTGTACATGTTAGCTGGAACCCTTTTCCCTTTTACAATGGGCTCTCAAAGCAATATTTTTCATGAAGTCCGATATAAAATACTGCACAGCTACCCCAATCACTTTTTTTTCTCCTTACCTCTAGTATGCTTGTGAGATCACATTCTGTTAAAAACATCCTGCCCAGGCTGGATACAAAAGGGCTCCAAAGAATCAGAATGCAGAAACTATGTAACTTGCTGACTAACTTTGCTCTCCGTTATTTACCAACTACACAAAGGAAATGCTGTCTATTCAGAATACATTTCAAAACTCTTTTCACAGAAAGTGAGTGAACAAACGATCTCATGTCCTAAGCTGTAGTCACATCTCCCATGAGGCCCAGTGATGGCTTTAGGGTATGGAACAGAGTGGTACCACTACCAGCGTTCACTACAAGAGTCCTTTTGTAAACAACTCTGTGTATACTTGAAGTCTGGGTGGGTGGTGAAAGGGAAGCTTGGGGTTTCTTTTCCTTCTACCCCCATTTTTGGGTACATTTCTGCCCAAGAACATGATCATACAATTTCACTGTGTAGTGGGGGGGAAAATAGAAGCACTAGATGATGAGACCTGAGTTTGTCCTAACTCTGCCACTAACCAGAGCACAGTCAGACTAAATCAGGGATTCTTAACCTGGGATTTATGACTTCCTTCTTTTCCTCCTTCCTTCCTTCTTTTTCTTTTTTCTTCCTTCCTTTCTTTCAACTATTTCAATATACTTAACTTCCTTTGTAATTTTATATATTTTGTTATATGTATTTTAAAAACATTATTCTGAGAAGTGATTCATAGGCATTACCAAACTGCAAAACGGGTATTCATGACACATAAAAAATGTTATGCAACTCTGGCCTCAATGATCTGGTTTACATATGTTCACCAGAGTCACTTTTCAAATCAGAAATAGATATTTAATTTGTTTTCCTGAGGGATTTGTTTTCTTTTTTTGTCTTCTTGGTTATCAACTTCTATTCCCTCTCTAGTAAATTTGTCCTTTGTTTTCTTTAAATTGCCACTTCTCTGTTATTGCTGATATATTTATAACACTACATCATACAATTAAAGGATCATAGATACAAATCTGGAAAGAAACAGAGATCATCTGGTCCAATGCCTTCATTTTACTGATATGGATATTGAAATTCTAATAGATCATCTTCTCTTCCTCTCCCAACTTCTTTTCAAAGATTCCTCTAATTTCTATACAGAAATTTAGACTGTATGTGAAGAGGACAAACTGAATTTAATGCCAGACATTGTTATTGCAAAAGAAGACTGATCAAGTTTCAGTGTGACAGAATCAACTAAGATGCTAAAGGCATGTTAGAATACAACAAGAATCACTTACTCATATGTTTTTCAAGGCTAGAAGAGCATTGACTCAAGGGTCATAGTACCCAAGTTAAAATTCCATCTCTGATGATTTTTACTTGTGTAACTTCAGGCAATTCAATTAAGCTCCCTTGACTTCACATTTATAAAATACAGACTAAATGCCATGCATTGTTGATAAGTACTGGGAATACAAAGAAAGGGAAAAATAGTCTCAGTACTTTGGGAGCTCACATTCTAAAGACCATATGTAAAGAATTAGGTTCATATAAGATACATACAAAGTAGACAGAAGGTAATCTCCTAGAAAATGAGACACAAACAACTTGGACTAGAAAAGGTGTCCCACAGAAGATGAAATTTCAGTTGTCTTGAAGGAAGCCAGGGAAACTAAGAGGTGGAGGTGATGAGGGAGAACATTCTAGGCATGCAGCACAGCCAATGCAAAGACATGGAGTCAGGAGATAGAGTGTTATGGGTGAGGAATGGCAAACAGGCCTGTACATATGGATCATAGAGAAAAGAGTAAAGTTTAAGATTGTTAAGATAGGAAGGGGCCAGGTTATAGAAAGTTTTTAATGCCAAACAGAAATTTATATTTGATACTGGAAGTAATAGCAAGCTGCTGGCATTTATTGAGTAGGGTGATGACATGGTATAAAAACCATTTTGTTAACTGAATGGAAAATGGATAAGATTAGGGAGAAACTTGATGCAGGAAGAGCAATTAGAATTATGAGGACCTGAAGTAGGTAACTACAGTGAGGTATACATATACAAACCACATTGTGAAGGTTGACATGACAAATTTTGACAACAAATTGGATGCGTGGGGTGAATAAGAGTGAAGAGTTTAGGATGACACTGAAGAAGGTGGAGTGCTCAACAGTAACAAGAAGTTTGTAAGAGGCCACTTCTGGGGCTATATGCTCAGTGCCTTTTAACTTCCCACTTGATGCAACAATCTCTTATTCTTATGATAAAAATAGGGGAACGGGGATGTGTCAAAAGAGAATCCTGACCACTAAACTAGAAAGAATCACCCACTGTATAGAATTTAAAAGAAGAACTCTCTCTGGGATGTCCCATAAGGGAGAGAGAAGGGTTCCCCTACCCGTTGGTAGCCATGGCAGCTGTTTGGACATGGCAAAGGGCAGTCGCCTGCTGCCCGGGAGACCTTATGCCTGAGTCTTGAACTACTGGATGCCTTTTCTGCTTGTGTTTCTTTTCCTAAATTCAATTGACTGAACAGAAATCCTGAGATGGCATACATTTCCATCCTTGGAGAGAATCTTGTGAATTTAAGGAGTCAGGACATCTTGGGAACTTTTGTTGAGCTAAGTGGCCAGAGGAGGAGGAAGAAGTTTCTGCAACTACACTCTTGGAGAAGCTGATCATGAAAAGATAATGATTCTAAGCCCTGTCCAAGCTAGCCAGAAAACAGGGATCTTGAGGAATTTGTTAAGTACGTGCAGAGTCAAGATGAAGGTGAAATGCACTAAGTGCTTCATGTTTTAATGTCTTGAGTATTAATCTTTTAGGAGAGTAAAATGCTTTGCTATTGTCTTTTTGTGATTTTTAGTGGAGGAAATAAGTAGCTGTCCTATTACCTGATTTGCCTTGTACATTAAAGTCCTTTCACTCTCTTTGGGGGAGAATTTGACATGAGTCAAACTTAAACTTTAAGTGATTTGCCTCTAGGATTCCAATATGTATAAATAGCTAGAATCATCAAGGTAAGAACATGACCTTTCTCTTTAAAAGATAATCTCTCCAGTACTGAACCCTGATCTGCATGCATGAAGCCAGAACTAGGAGCCCTTTAGTGAGAGTGGGAGGTCATTCTCTCCCCACCTGGGCCTGTGGAATCTGTTGTTACAGTTATACCAGTAACATTTATATGAAAACTCTTCATAACCTTCCCCACCTTGTGACATTTTATTTTCTCTATTCTGAATAAGCACTACAAATGCAAAGATACCAGTACTTTGTATGACTGTGTCCTAGTAGAATAAAAAAAATGACCAAAAAGTACTGTTTAGCATAATTTGTTCATTCTTTTAAGGTAGAGGTGGTTTTGTGTACATGTGTACACACATGAACATATAGATAAAAGAAAGCATTTGTGAGATTTCCCAAATTCTACAAATGGTGAATCTACAAGCTATAGATAGACAGATAGACAGATAGACATGTGTATATATCTATCTATATCTGTAGATATAGATATAGATAGATAGATAGATAGATAGATAGATAGATATAGATAGATAGACAGACAAACAGATATGAGTATATAGATATCTATAGCTTCATTTTGGGGAATAAAAAAGAAGATATTCTTGACTGGATGTTAGAGCAAACTTTTTTTTCCTACTGAAAAAAACAAGGAGAATATACTTTGTAAAATTTGGGAGAAAAACATTTTAAAAAATTGATTGTCTCAAATTTTTAGGCACCAAAACACAAAACTATAATTGTTCTGTCAAGAAAAGGTAACGCTATCCTTTCACTGTCTACAATATGTTATGTTTTTCAAAAATTCAATTCAATCAATAACTACATAAATTAAACATTTGCTATCTCATTACTCTGTACCAGGAACTTTGCTAAGTGCTAGGAATACAAATTATAGTACATACATACATGTATGTATGTATGTATATATATAAACACAGACAATATAAGAGAGAATAAATGCAAATACACAGAAATTAATTAAATAATGAAAATAAAAGAAATTTGGAGAGGAGAGATCTAGCAGTTGGGGGCATTGGGAAAGATTGAATGCAGAAAATACTGTTTGAGTGGCATTTTAAAGCAATACAGGACATAGGAAGTACATTCCATCACTATGAAACATCCAGTACAAATGTATGGAGGTGGAATATGGAATGTGATATGTGAGGAACAGAGAGATGATCAGTTTGGCTGGGTTGGAGAATATAAAAAGGGGAGTAATACCTAATGAGGCCAGAAAAGTTACTGTCAGGTTACATATGACTGCTATAAAAGTATAAAAAAGAGTTTATATTTAAAGAGTCACTAAAATTGAGAGAAGAGGAGTTATATCATCAGATTTATGCTTAAGGAACATTACTTTGGCAGCAGAAGGCAGGACAGATTGGAGTGCAGGTGAAGCAGACCAATTGGAAGCTGTTGCAACAATCTTGATGAGAGGTGGAAGGCCTGAACTAGGGTGGTAACTACATAGGTAGAGAGAAGTGGGCAGATTATGAGATCTTGGGAAGGTATATAAAGAGAAAGCTTTTGCAAATGATTCAAAAGTGAAGTGAGAGAGAATGAAGATTGAGGATAGTAGTGAGGTTATAAACCTGAGAGACATGAAAGAGGGTAGTGCCTTTGACAGAAATAGGGGAATTTGGAAGGGTAGAGAGTAAATAATCAATGAAAATCAAAATAATCATCTTAGTTTTGGACATGTTGAGTTTGAAATAGCTTTATGACATTCAGTTTTAATGACCAATAGGCAACTGGTGATGTGGGACTGAAGCTAAAGTGAGATATTAGGGATATTTGTGTATGTGTAGAAACATACATAATACAAGTATATATGTATCTATATATACACACATGTATACATATAGATTCGTGAGATATACAGAGAAAGAAAGAGAAAGAGAGGAAAAAGAGAGAGAGAGAGAGAGAGAGAGAGAGAGAGAGAGAGAGAGATTTGCATAGAGATGAAAGTTTGAAACTACTAAGATTACCAAGAAAGAATGCAGTGGAAGAACTGAAGGGTTAGGACAGAACCTTGGAGAACACCCATTGTTGGAGGACATGATATGGATGATGAGCCAGGAAAAGAGACTAGGATACATACACAGAAAGAAGCAGAAGCAAAGTCTTAAAGAACAAGAAGACACTGATGTTTCCTTGCCTCACTAGTACTATCTATCAACAGTTCCCTTTCTTCTCCCTCACCAGGAAAAGTGCAAAAAGAAAAGACAAATTCCTTATTGCCTTCAGAGACCTCTGACCTGACCTGGACCAAAATATCAGCAGAACACTGTTTCATTAGACTATGTCTATAAGTGAAAGTTAATTAATGTTATTGCTTCTAACAAGTTAAAATTTTAAAAATCTAAATATGAAAAAGGATTCCCTTGCCAAGTAAAAAAAAAATCCATGACTAAAGGTTATATAAAAGACTCTCAGATGACAGAATAGCCTGATATTATTTCTACAAATTGCACTGTGGAAATTTGATTCAAAGTATTGAATTTTTTCCTGTTTCAAAGGGCATCCTTTTTTTGAAAAAAGAAAATCATCATATATATGTAAAACACCATGAAAGGCAATTGTGACATAATATATAAAGGGCTAGTCATATAGCCGGGAAGGCCTGGATTCAAGTCTTGCTACTAAAACATACTGGATATATGACCATGGACCAGTCACTTAATGTCTTTGTCCCAGACTCTCTAAGACTATAAAAATGCAGGTGAATGGTTGATCTAAATTGATGGAAGTAGTTTCTACATTTGGAGTTTCTTACAGCAATGAAACCACAGGTCTATTTCCCCTGCCCCACTCCAAAATCAAACATTACATGTAGTTGGAATACAAATTATTGAACAGCCTTTAAGCAGTTATGCATTTGTAGTCTTTTTCAGGGAAAAAAAAAAGGATCTGTTCTTTAGAGTTCTCAGGGTATGGTGCATTTATATGATTCAAAGGTTGGCCTGACGTTGATCCTCAGAATGTGACTCCTCAGGGAGTTAATATGCTAAGGTGATAACCTAATAATTATTGGCAAATACATCTTTTTTCTCCAGGCAGCAACACCCAAGGAAAATAGGTAATGATTACTCATGCTCAGATTCCGTAGCTTTAATTATCAGCTTTCTGAAGATGCCTTTTGGCGACCGCAGGCAGAATTGGCAAAGATGAAAGGAAAAAAGAAAACGTTTTCCTGGCACCTTTCAAAATATAACTCACACTTTCCCATCCTCAATACGGCAAGCTGTACAGTTCCCACTTAGGCAAGAGTTGGATACCAGCTTCAGGAATTGGTGTGAGGTGTCAACCAATGCTGGATAGCCATTAAGCTCTGTAAAACTACATAAAGGAGGGGTAGGGAGAGTCCATATATGCACATCTCCCTGTCTCTGTCCCTGTCTCTGTCTTTGTCTTTATCTCTGTCTCTCTATCTCTGTCTGTCTCTTAAATGTACCATGTGCCACACAATTTAACTTTTGTTAATTTGGAGAAGCAGGTGGGTAGGTGCAGATGGGAAAGGGGGTGAGTTGTAAAAGGGAAGAAAACGGAATTCAATAAAGATAGAAGTTGGGTAAGCCTCTTCAGTAGCAAGCATCCGGATTGAGCACTTAACCAGAAACAAATGCTGCTGATGCCTTTGTTTTCTCCTTTCACTGGCGTCGAAACTGACTCTCGGCTGTGCCTCCTATCGGCTGCCATTGCCAGGCAACTGGGCCTGAACTAGTGGAACCAAATGCTCATCTGCATTTATTTATTTATTTGCAGGGTGAGTTTTTTGTTGTTGTTGTTGTTTTTTAAAGACCACAGCAACAATAAATACAATGGGGCATGGCTCAACCTCGAGCATGTGGAGTTTTTCAATACACACCAAAAAATAAATAGTTTTTTTTTAGAGCACAATGGGTTGAAGGGGAGTAGATTTGATTGTTCCAGGATATTATAAAAGGCTTGTTGCTTTGTCTTGTTTAGCAATGCAATTTCAAATCCATTTAAAGAACAGTCTCCTCCCTCTCCACTAGCTGCTTGCCAATGAGGTACTTAGGGAACAGGGTAGCTCTTTGAGAGTATGGAAAAGAGATGCTCTTTAAGGGATTTCCACCATTATTCCTCCCATCCCACCCCCTTAGTGAAATACGATTGGAAAAGAATAATATAATGATAAGCATATAGAGTTCATGTATGAAGGGAAAGGAATAAAATCACCATTCTCATGTTTAAAATTATGGAGGTTTGGGGGGGGAGAGAGAGACAGACAGACAGACAGACAGACGGAGAGAAAGAGAGAGAGAGAGAGAGAGAGAGAGAGAGAGAGAGAGAGAATTCCAAAATGAATGTGGAAAGAACTAGGACTTAAGGCAACTTGAAGAATTTTGCATTTTTTTTAAACAATGGGGGAAACTGCCAACAAAGAGCCTGCCAACCCTACAGGAATTCTGGCTGATGTCAGAGGGATCTGATTAAACCTTTCATTTTAAGAATAGGTTATAACAGCATAGCATAGCAGAAAGAACATGACATTAAAAGACCTGAGTTCAAATCCTAGCCATGATACTCCCTATCTATGTAGTCTTGGACATATCATCCTACCTTTCCAAATCACAATATCCACACCTAGAGAAATGATAATAATAAAACTCTTAAAGGGTTGTTTTGAGAAAAAATACAAAGACCTAGAGGCATAGCAAATAGTATAAGAGATGGCACTCAGACTGGGACACTTCAGCCATCTGAGATCCCTAGCATTCTGTCTTGAGATACCATAGAGAGAGTCCTGGAGGTCCAACACTCTCATCTCCAGCTAAGATCTATACCTGAAGCAGGAAGAATAGCTCCCATATACCTCCTCCAACAAAAACCTAAAAATCACAACACTGAAAGCATTGAGAATGAGAAATGATGGTGTAATGGTAATGTAATTTGAATTTGAAGATCCCTTTGTATTGACAAAGGTAACAGATACCCAGCACTTAGTAGTTAATCAAGCCTCAGTTAAAGAAACAGAAGGTATGAATCCCTGTTGCTGATGTAACAGGAAGGGGTTGGCTGAAACAGGAAGAAGCTAATGCTGGGAGAGACAGATCTTCTTGGAGCAGGCTTCATGGAGGCAGAAGCTGCTGCCACTAGGGAGGCTGAAGAGAAAAGGCTCCCTAAGCTGGAGAGAATGATTTTTATTTGGAGAACCTGGATGAAGTGATTTTGATTCTGTGAACCAGTTGAAACTTCTACTGAGTCTGAGAGCCACCCAGAGCTACTAAGGATTTCTGAGAGCCAGTCAGAGCTGAGGGCCAGCCAGAGCTGCTTCGAAAGACTGAGGAAGCATGACTGTGATGCTGGTACTTTGCATGAACCTGTTTGTGGCTTTGTTAAGCCTTGTCTTCCCAGGAACAGAGACTGTGAAGGATTTGAGATGGACTGGACACCGTGGCCTCCAATGTGGAATAGGAACTGCACAGAGAACTGGACAAGGACCTGGGAGCTGTCTGCCTTTGAACCCAGGTGACAGTTTTGTGAATCCAGGTAGGATCTGGGAACATGGAAAGGGATCCAGGGAATCTGAGAGACCACCCCATGTCAAACTGAAAGAAGACTTTACTTGGATACTGTGCACTGACCTAGAAATTGTAATTTACTAGTGACCTAGGGGCGGAGAGTCTGTGTATTTTCTGATGACTGAATAGTGAATGATGAAGGATGATTGAATGATTGAGTTGATTTAATGATTGATTGACTAAATGATTATACTAAGTGAATGATGACTGAATAAGTAATTGATTTGTAACTTAGTATGCACTATGAGTGGAGAACTTTGACTATTGTGTCCCTTAAGGAGGCAAACCTCCTTAAGGATGATTGAATGATTAAATGATTGAGTTACTAAATGATTGTTCTTTGTTCAAAACTTTGTGACCACTGTGATGGAAACTATGTGGCCATTTTCTGTGATAAGCTGTTGTGAATGCTATATTTTGATTTTCTGCGATAAGTTGTAATATTGTGAATGCCGTACCTTGATTTACTGTGAATGTTTTGCTTTGATTTGTAATGAAATAAATATAGTGTTCACTATACTGTAAAATCAGAACCTGTTCACAGTAGTATTTTTCTGGAAAGCTACTTGTGTGTGGCATTACAGCTAGTAAGTGACTTCCTCTACACCAGAATAGTACAACAAGTGAGCCAGAAGCCAACAGGAAGTAGAAAAGAGGGCCCTAAAAAAGCCAATACTAGAGTAAAGCAACAAAAAGCTAGCCTCCTAGAACAACTAGACTCGCATAAAATACAAATCTCTGTATCTAGAGAAAGTGAAAAGATAGCCTTTAAGAATTTCCCAGGGTTGTGGAAAACTCAGAGGACAGACCTGGGAAATTACCAGATATGATGGTGACTAGCACAAGCCCTGAAGATACAGAACTAAAAAATTCAAAGATCCAGGGGGACCTAACCCTGGAAAAGGTTGAAGTCAGCAAAGGAGCCCAGGAGACCCAGGTTGAGACCAAGCAAAACCAACTACATCACCTAAAATCACAGCAGAAAGTAGAGCCTGACCCTGGAAGAAGGTCTTAATTTAAATAACTAAGACTGAAGAGATGAATAAATATCAAGAGATACCGACTACTCTAATAGATCCAGAGGCATCACAAAATCCAATCTAAAGAGAGTGGCTCCCCAGAAATAACTTGAAGCAGAAAATCAAAGGAAAAAAAGGACTTTCCACACAGACAACATAAATACATAGAAAAAATTAAACAGATAAACAATAGAACAAAAACAAGGAAGGAACTAGAAGGAGATTAAAAAGCTTAGAACAGAATTTGGTAAACCTTGTTCAATCAATGAACTCTCTAAAAGTATAAAAGATTAAGCATCAGCCAGTAACTCTTTGAGGCAATAGGAATATTAGAACAAAACAAAAAGATTGAAAATATATATGTATATATATATATATATATACATATATATATATATATATAAGTTATCTGCTATCAAAAGCAACTGACCTTGAAACCAGATCAAGAGATTTAAGTTCAAGCAAAATTCATTTGGATATCAAAAGAAAGGCTTTTTCAAAACATAGTAATGAAGGGAGAATAGTATTCCCAGACCTCAAGTGATATAAACTAGCAATCATCAAAATCATTTGTTACTGGTTTAAAAATAGAAAAGTAGATCAGAGTAGACAGGGAAGAGTCAGGAATAATTGAATTGAATCGTTTGATGTTCAATATATTCCTTAATCTAAATAACCTAGGAAAGAACACCCTATTTGATAACTGCTGAGAATACTAGAAATTAACCTAGCAGAGATTAGGCTTAGACTAACATTTTATACTATATTCTACAACAAATTCAAAATGGATACATGGCCTTGAATATTCAAGACTATATCATAAAGTAATTAAGAGATGGACAGATCATATAACTTTCAGAGTTATGAGTGAGGGGATTTCAAAAAAACTAAATAAGGTGATTAAAGAGATAAAACTGATCATTTTTATTACATAAAATTGAAAAAGTTTTTGCATGAGCAAAACTAGTGTAACCAGCATAAAGAAAGAAGTTGACTGTGAAAAAAAAAAATCTTTATATTGGATCTCTTTGAGAAGGGTCCAGATCCAATATGTAGAGAGACAACTAATAAAAACTCATTGGACCACAAGTCATTCCCCAATAGTTTGTCATCAAAAAATATGAACAAGCTGTTTTCAAAAGAAGAATAACAAATTATTAACAACCACATGTGAAGATGTTACAAAAGACTAATAGCAAGTGAAATGCAAAGCAAAACAATCATTAAGTTTCTCCTAATACCCAGAAAACTGGCAAAGATGACAAAATATGGGAATCGTCAATATTGGAGGGTTCCTAAAAAGAGGACATATTAATGTGTTGTTGGTGGAGCTGTGAATTGATTCATTCATTTTGGAAAGTAATGTGTAATTCTATAAATAATGTGATTAAATTATCCATACCCTTGAACTTAGAGATCCCAAACTAGGTGTAATAACTAAACATTGCAAATACAAAGAACAATAGAATAATTGAAACTTAATGTTCTGCAATTAGAAATGAAGGTAGACTCTAAAAAGAAATTATGAGATGTTTCCTCCTCTTCTGCAGAGGCAGGCATTCCCTGCTATGTATAGAACATCGAATATATTCTCAGACACTTTTTCCAAAGTCCTTGTGAACTTTGCTAAACTCTTTTTTTCTTCTCTTCCTCTTGTTTCTTTTAAAAAATAATGTATGGCTCTAGGAGGGGCAAGGTATATAGAGGGAAATATCAGTGTCATAGAAACAAAAGATATCAATAGTTATCTATTTCTCAAAAAAAAAAGAGCTAAATTTGCATATTCCTTAAAGGACACTGAAGAGATGCATAGTGAGCATGAGTATGCTGTTATATATGATCAATAGATAATGGTACTGGAGAAATGTCATAAATTATATCAGAGCTAGAAAAATAAGTATGACTGGAAAAGTAAAGGGGCTGGTCATATAGGGGTGAAATAAACATTTATTAAGTGCCTGTACTATGTGCCAGGTACTGTGCTAAATGATTTACAAATATCTAATTTTGTCTTCATAATAACCTAAGGAGGTAGGTAGTATTAAGATCCCCCTTTACAACTGAGGAAACTGAGGTAGACAGAAGTTAAATGACTTGCCTAAGATCACATAGCCAGTAATTGTCTGAGGCCATATTTTGAACTCAAGTCTTTCTAACTCCAGTCCCAGTGCCGAATCCACTATGCCATCTAACTGCCTCTTATGTGATAGTAGGATATCTTCTTTATAACCAGCCTACATGTTCTACAGGTATCCTCCTGATGTTGAGTTTTACTGGAAGGCACTTCACCCAGTGAGTGGAGTCCTTGTGAAGAATTCTCTAGAGGAGAGAGATAAAGAATGACCCAAGATGAGAAGGCATGGATGGGATGCAGTCGAGACTGTTATAGGAAGTACCCATATTGGCAAGACCATAGTTTTACTTAAGTAAATGTAAAATTCCTACATTTGGTCTCAAAACCTCAAATGGATGAATATAGTATGAAGGGACTAAGAAGCACAGAGTCACAGAGATCTCAGAACAGTTGAAGAGATCTCAGAAATCATACAGCCCAACTTTTACTGCAATAAGAATTTTTTTTACAAAATGCATGACAGTGATCATCCAGGCTCTTCTGGGGCATCTCCAATGAAGGAAAAGTCCCCTGGGAAACAGGGCAGCATGTTGCACTTTGAAATTACTGTAATTGTTAATAGATATTAACTTAAATCAAACTAAAATGTGCCTCTTTGGAACTTCTGCTCCTTACTCTATAGTCTTTACTCTGGAGCTAAGCAAGACTCATTAATAACCTCTCCCAAGTTCTTGAATATAACTCACCATGAAGACTTTTCCTATTCAGGTTAAAAATCACTAGTTCCCTCAACTAATCCTTCTATAACATGGGCCTGATGACTTGAATTCATCAAATGGAACTATATATTATTTATTATTTCCCTTTTTTATTATCAATTCTCTATTAGACATATTCTATCTTTCCTGATTCAAAGCTATTTTCCTTAGCAGAGAGAAAAGGAGAGAATGGAACATTTGTCAGTTATGATCATCACATCAACCCTGAGTAGTGTTTCTGTCTTTTCTTTGACAAACATACATATAATAGGAAATATAGGAGGACATAGAGTTCCCTTTCACCAGTGCTGTTCAGCAGCTAGTCTATAACCTTATGGTTTTCGAGAGTTTGCCTGAACATACTGAGTCTCTTAACTGAGAAATTTGCACATGATCATGCAGGTAGTTTGGTTTGGAGGGAGGATATGAATGCTAGTCTTTCAGTCTCCAGGCCAACTCTATCTACTATGCTGTGCTTTCTCTCTTTCCTCATTTCTCTTCTTGACAAAATTACTAGATTATTATAGAAGGAACTTAAATAAGTAAAGGTGAAGATAAATTATACCTTTGGCATTACAGAAAGAGAAGAGATAACGGTGATTGTTGGGGGTGATGATAATAGAGGAATATAAGGAACATACTACCAATGCAAAGTATAGAGTGGTGGTGGCCTAATGCTAAGAAAGTTTGTCTAGCTACCCTTGTAGACATACTGTAACTTTGTTCATTCCTGATTGTGACCTGGAGTATAGAGAGGCACCAGGAAGTCTGGACATGTTAGCAAAATGGGCCAAAGTGATTTAAGAAGTAAGGTTATAGTTTGTCCCCCAGGACATACATAGGTTACTTTTTTTTTTTTTTAAAGATTCTGGAAGGCTATTATGAGAAATATTTAGGTATATTCAGATATGTCTTAGACCCTCTATAATTACCACATAGTCAACCCAGAACATATATAAACTTTCCCAGTCCATTAGTCAAACTAGACCTTATCATAAACAAATTCTGTAGTGAATCTCATGGAACTGCTCTGGACTAAGGCTTCAACTGAACTGACCCAGATTATGAAAGCTCAGGGGTGAAAACACCTGTGTCATTTATTTTCATTCTTTTGATTACACATCAGTTTTGCCTTTAAGTATAAAGACACATAAGAGAAAAGACTTCACTGAACATTTCCTGAAAAATTGCCTTGGGGCGGGGCAGACAGAAAAGCTTTAAATTAATTATTTTTAGAAATGCCAAAATATCTTAAATTGCCTTTGGTTAAAGACTTTAGCATTAATAGTAAGCCTGCACTAATTTGTGTTTTGTGAAAATATTTCATCGGAAAATTAATTTCTGCATTTTATCTTCAGAATAGACAAAAATTTGTCTGTTTCATGATGTTTATAAGACAAGATAACATGCAAGGTGTTTATGTTTATCTCGTAGCAAACCATTTCACTGGGTTTGCTACTCTATCAAAATGCTATTCCAGTCTGATTTGGTCATCTGAAGTCTTCCACTGATGTTTGGCTTTTAAAAAGCTATTGGGAATGTGATTGAACCTGGTAAAAGTAATAGAACAACATCATATCTTGCTAGTAAATGTGACTGAGCTGGTCCCGTTCACTTTTTGAAATGGATTTTTTTTTCAAGAAAAATGGCAATAATTCAACCCAATTCAACACGTATTTATTGAGCAGATACTACATGCTTATCATTGTGTAGACACAGTAAGAGAATACAATATTCCTATCAAAAGTGTCTATTCCACTCTACAGCTCACCTATGTAATCTGGATAGACAAGGATCAAGAGGAAAAAATTCACATCTTCTCTCAAATTTTCAAATTCCTTGAAGGGAAACAATCAAGATGTAAGAGAGACCAGTTTGAAGCCTCCAATCTTTTCTCTTCTGGTTTTCTGGCATGTGCCCATCACCATGTTTAACTTCAGTGGAACTTCTGGGAAGAGCCTCTCTGACTGAGGGCCCTGGACTCTGTATATATTCTCTCTGAAACTCCAGCTGAGCTCAGCTGTTAGGACATGTGGGTGAGGCAAGACTCAGCTAAACTGTGATTAGTCTGATCATATTCTATGTGCTTCCAGAGACTTGGGCCCAAAGAGATCTGGCACCCTGTCATCTGGGTATTTGAGTCACAGGACTACCTCCAGCTGAGAGACATCATTTTTCAAAGAGCAGAAGGCAACTGCATCCCTCCCCGCCAATTTTTTTGGAGAAAAGACACTAGAAACTGGTATAATAATTTTTTTTTTTTTGCTTATTGGCCCCAAAGAGAATGATGTATTTTTAAAAGAACTGTTTTAATGATAAGCTGAACATTTTCATCTGGATCACAAACACATGTGCACCTGTGCTCTTCAATACATTCATAAAAACAAAAGCAAAATAAAGCTTTGAATAATAATGACAGTTGGCATATATATTTTAAAAAACATTCTTTCCCCACCACAAATAGGATCAATTGATTATGAACAATAATGCATGTCATTCACTTTCCTATCAGCATATTACTACAAGGGTTTACTAAAATACATTTATAGAGAAAATACTGAAGAGGAAAAATAAGAGAGACAAAATGTCATTCATCTACATAGGAGCTTAAAATTGAATCACTCATGGATCTTTTTTAGTCTCAAAGAAGCTTTTAAAAGCTTTATTAAGGAAAAAAGTCCCATTATACATGACAGAATGGGTGCTTGAGGGAAACATCTTTACCAGGCAAACAAAACATTCTCACTGCCTGGAAGTTGCTGAAAATTTTTTTTTCATAACTCCATGTGATATTACCTTTGTCCTGAAACTGTTTATAAACCATTATTATTTTGTTGTCTTCAGCATTCTTAAAACAAGTTAGTTAATTCATTTAATTTTAATTGGATTGAATCCATTCGTTGAGATAGTATATATGAGACTACAACAGTATAAATGGAAAAACAAAAGGGAAAAACCCAACAACCTAAATGCAGTGTAATTATAAGGATACAGTCACACCCCCTAACCCTAAAGAGGAAAATGCACCTTCTATCCTTCATTGGAGAGGTAAGTGAATGAGTGTGGAACATTGCATATTATTTTACTCAGCTGATGTTGATTAATTTTGCTGAACTTTCTTTCTTTTTCTTTTTTCTTTCTTCCCTCCCTCCTTTCTTGCTTTCCTCCCTTCTTTCTTGCTTTCCTCCCTTCCTCCCTTCCTCCCTTCCTCCTTTCTTTCTTTCTTTCTTTCTTTCTTTCTTTCTTTCTTTCTTTCTTTCTTTCTTTCTTTCTTTCTTTCTTTCTCCTTCTCCATGAATGGCTCCATGGGGAAAAGAAAGGACAGGGATATATGCAGAAATGAAAGCAATATAAATATAAGAAATAAGTAATTTTTTAAAAAGATACAAATATCACCTCCATTTTATTTCCTTCCCTGACCCCGCCTTCTAAGTTGAACTACTGCTCAAGAAGATCTTAAATGGAACCCAAAAGGCTCCCCAAGAAGTCCCAACAATTTCAGTACAAGCCTGCTATAGGTTTTATCTACTTGATTCTGCCAGTTCTTCAGGAAGCCTTTCCAGTGGGATCTTCAAAGTTTCGGATGATACTCAATTTATCTACAAGAATCAATTCAGCAGTCCTCTGAACTAGCAAGTATTTCACATTTGATAAAAATCAGTTACCAATGCTTATCTACTGGTAATTACTCATGTAGTTTTGATCTAGATAGAAAATGTGCACAAGTTCAGGGCAGTAGGCTAAAATAACACTTTGGAGGGAGTGAAAGTTTTTTTTTTTAATTTCTGATGAAATATAGGTCATTTTATTTTCTTTTTAATGAAATAGCCTTGGAAACTGAATTTTTATGTCCTTTTTCCTCTCCATACTGTTTAGTGATCCTGACTGAGTGATCTACTTCTTTGTGATGGACGTCTACCTGTTTATTTTTTTAAGCCACCTTCTCTCTTCTTCTATTTTAAAAGCATAGAAGCTTATCTAGTTTTTGTTTAATTTTGAAACACTCTGAAATCAACTCATCTGCTCACTGTTTGCTATAGAAAATTTCTCAAGCCTCTTGTAAACTTTTCTCCCTAAGGACGGTAAAGACACATGTTTACTTTCTAGACTGTCTTATCTTTATCATGGAGATACCTACCAATATATACACAAGAGACAAAAATTAGATTTTTAGAAAAGGGTGTTTGAGTTGAAATATGTAAGATTAAGAATCTGAAAATTAACCTGGAGTTAATAAGCCAAGATGACACAGTTATATATAAATGATCTGTTGTTGGAATTATTGCAAGGGGGGGTGGTGGAAGGGACTGCCTAACACTTTTTTTCTTTTTTTGAGGGGGAAGGCAGGGCAATTGGGGTTAAGTGACTTGTCCAAGGTCACACAGCTAGTGTTAAGTTTCTGATGTCACATTTGAACCCAGATCCTCTTGACTCCAGGGCCAGTGCTCTATTCATGAATACCTAACATTTAAAGCTAGAATGAATCTTGGAGATTACTTGATCCAAACTCCTCATTTTACAGATGGGCAAACTGAGCCAGAGAGAGTAAATGAATCTTCTAATGTCACCACAGTAATAAGTAGCAGAGGCAGAATTTGAACCCAGGTCCTATGATTCCAAATTCAGGGCTCTTTCTACCATACCACTCTTCCTTTATTGCATGGGAAAAAAATTGAAGGTTCCAGTCCAGTGACAAATTTCGTCTAAAATGTAGCAATCAATATGGCCACTAAAAGAAAAGTAAATGTTCTACTACTTAAATAAACAGTACATAGAAAGCCCTGCTTGTTCTCAGAATTGTTCTGATCGTACCAGGTGACTGCTTGCCCAAGGGAAGACAAGTGAAAAGAGAGCTCTTCTCCCAATTGTATGTGACAAGGCCTTGGAAATCGGCTTTGGATATCTGCGTTTCTACTCTGCTCTATTGTTATATCTATATTTTTTCAGAAAGTATTTTATTTTTAAGAAAAGTTATGATTTGTGTCACTAGAGGGAGACACAGTTATACCAGTTCTGTCAAGCTACTCAGACAGAAATGCATCTTTTCGAGTTCCTCTAGACAGAAACAATTGGGGAAATAAAACTGCTTCACCGATAGATGGTTTTCTGTGTTTCATAGACTGCTAACTAAAATTACCTGCTCTGTGAAGAGTTTTATAAACATTTGCCACATTGAACTGAACTGAATCAAACTGATTTGAATTGAATATCAAAATGACAGAAGAATAGTTCATTATGATTAGCTCATATAATTGTCAGAGTTGTTTATTTTTCTACTATTGGATTGAGGGTGAAATTATCATCATAGATATTATATAGTATATAATATAATATCTTTTATCTTTAAAAACTTCAAGAAATGTATGGCACTTGTTGAGAAATTATCAATTAAGTTATAAGGGATGTATATGTGAGTGTGTGTGTGTGTGTGTGTGTGTGTGTGTGTGTGTGTGTATGATGAAAGCCCTTTAGGACAGGGATTGGGAATTTTTTTCACCTTTTATCCCTACTTACAGCAGTTCTCAACCTGTGAGTCATGACCCCTTTGGGGGTCGAACGACCCTTTCACAGGAATCACCTAAGGCCATCGGAAAACTCATATTTCTGATGGGCTTAGGAACCGAGACACTGCTCTTCTATCTGTCTCCAGGCAGGTCCGCCCACATGCAGATATGCCCACATACAGTTGTTAAAGGATCGCGGCATTAGGAAGGTTGAGAACCATTGCCCTACTAGAACACCAAGCACCTTAGAAAGGCAAGCTCTTAATCATGTTTGGTAAATGAAGGAATATATTGAAAAGGGAGGTAAAAGGGCTGTCTATGCTTTATGCTTGATCGTCTCTGCAGAGCTTGGTTCTATGCACTGTGTGGTTTGGTGACCTAGGGCCATTATTACAGTCTACTTTACTTATATACCTTGAATCACTATGTGAGACCCAGGATTATTCCTGGGACTTGATTTGTATGTATAGGCTTAAATTCCATAGAAAGGAGGCAGCCTGAGAAGGGAAGGAATTAGAAAAATAACTATCTATTTAAAGGTGTTATTCTTCTGAAAAATAGTGTAACACTGTAGTTGCTCCTATGAGAAAGTTTCTGAGCTATCAAGCAAGACAAAGATTGTTTAGGGAAAGAAAATGATTGACTGTGTTTGCTATACTAAATCAACTTTATGTAATAGTCATCTAATAATGAGCACAATAGGATTTTGCACTCTCTCCATCTCTGTTAATTTTTACATCTGTAAAGTTAACCCTTTATCGCTCAGAGGTCTCCAACCCTCCAAGAATATTTGGCACACTCGGAAAAGGGAATTCTGATTGTTTGAAGGCTCCAAAACTCAGAATGGAAATTTGGAAACCATAGTAACCTTGCTCTCAGATACCTGGCAGAGAGTGTGACTATAGTTTCTTTGTATTTTAGCTATTTGTGATTATACACATCAATATTTAACTTGGGAATCAGACTAGTGTTTGTGTAGCACTTTGCTGAGAAGATTCCTATCTTTGGTCTGTTAAAAATGCCAGTTTTCAGCCCCACCAAATGCATTGCCCCTTCTGACTCAATCACAGCTATCTTACTTCATTAAAGGATCTCCACATTAGCACTTTGTCACATCAACACTTGATCATCCAGGGACTATATCCTGTGACTGTATAAACTCAGCAATGAAAAGTTTATAGTAGCACTTTTATAGCAATGAAAAAAAGGAAAGTGAGTTTCCACCATTTGAGCAATGGTGACCAAATTGTGGTATAAGAATACTATTACTATTTCATAAAAGAAATGGAATATTGCATAGTAAACAATGATTAAGATAAAAAAAAATCAGAGAAACATGGGAAGGCTGGCATGAGCTGATGCAGAGTGAAGTAAGTAGAACCAAGAGAAAATTTGAATTACGATCAATCACAATTTCAACAGACTGATGGAATGTGCCTCCTAACAACAACAATAAGAACTGTAATTGTAATTGTAATCACTGTAATTGTAATAATAAACTACCATGTATGCAGCATTTTAAGGTTTATAAAGCACTTTTACATATGTTATCTCACTGGATCCTCAGAACAACCAAATGAGGCATGTCCTATTATTATCCCCATTTTACAGATGAAGGAGGAAAGTTAATGATTTGTTGCAGCTTATACAACTACAAAGTATCTGAGGTAGGATTCTAACTTGTCTTCCTGCCAGCAGGTCTAATACTTTATCTATCCATCCATTTAGCTCTTGCCTCTCCATAAAGAAACAGGGAACTACCTGTGCTGAATGGTATAGAGAATCTAAAGATGGGGCTCATTGGTACTTAATGAAGCCTGTCTTTCAGACGTGGCCAGCACATTGGCTTGTTTGGCTTGGCAGTACTTATTTAAGGAAGATGATCTTTGCAAAGGGAGTCACTGGGAAGTAAGAGTGATGTGATTAAAAAATAAATGACTACCAATGAAAATATTTTCTAAGGAAAAAGAAATTGTCCATGAAAATCTCTTTTCTCCATCAATGACAGTAGAGACAACATATTTGAACTCTTAAATCATATGATTTGAGAGGAAATAGCAAGAAAGAAAGCTAAAATGGGAAGATTAGCTGAACTAGACCAGCTAGCTAGAGGAGGTACAAGCAAAAGGTAATACAATTTGGAAAGCACTGAAGGATTGATACTGAAGGTATCTGAGAGAAGTAAAGATGCCAAAAGTTTAGAAAAACCTCAGACCTTATCATTATAAAAAAAAAGACTGAGAAAATGAGTCACTACTGAGCCAAAAGTTTACTTTCCCACCTATGCAAAATTTTGAGGAATCCTGTACCTCTTTGATGAAGACATGAGGAGGGAATAGACAGGTTTTCATAATTAATATTTTATAGAAGAACCCATCTTGACAGATGTAAAAATTAACTGAGAGATGGAGAGAGTACAAAAATCGTATTGTGTTCATTTGATGACTGTTACATAAATTTGATTTACCAGAGCAAAATAATATGGCTTAGGTTCTCCTTCAATTAGATGTCACCCACAAAGACACAAAAATCATAAAAAATTTCTTGAAAAATGTAACAACAGGGACAACTTTTTACTATGATCCTCTAATTATTAATGTCAAGTGACGTATAAAATAGGAAGATGTCAGTGATGTTTACACCAACAAAGAGAGAGTATTAATGAAGATGTGATTTCCTATAAATGGTGAAAACCTTCAGATTATACTTTTGTAGCTGACACTGCTAATTGTATCAGATTCTGGAATGTTCCAGACCTTTCCAAATTTGACCTGTAATCACTCCAAAGTCTTCAGCCTAACTATTGAGACAGCACAGTTATACTAAGGGTTGTCAAGTGAGATATAGTAGAGATCACAGATTTCAGACTAGAAGGGACCTTAGAGGCCAACTAATTCAATACATATGAGGAAACTGAGGCCCCATAGAGGTTAAGTGACTCATCCAGGGGCATACAGGTGGCAAGTGGCATAGCTGGGAGTTGAATAAAAGGTATACAGACCCCAAATTAAATCTACTTTCCACTATACCACACCACCACAAGGTCAAAGAGTTAAGAGTGAAAACAAGTATTGGTTGCTGGTGACTTTTTGCTGAGGGGGTACTGAGGCAACTACTGCAAACAAAAATAGAGAGGTCTGTGGGTTTCCAAGGGCATGTATCAAAGACACAATAGAGCATATTCCAAGATTTGTTAAAACAGATGACTGCTACCTACTTTTGGTGATCACATTGGACCAGACCAGTCAATTAATCAACATCTATGAAGCAACTACTACATACCAAGCACCTTTCTAAGCACTGAATGATACTGCCAGAAGGAATGAGGTGAATGAAGGCAATACAAAAAAGTTTATTTTGAGCTGGGTTGGGGTCAAAAAAGAAGCTCAGAGAATGAATAAGACTGTAATTTGGGGTTGACTGGATGATAACTAAGGACAGAGCTGCTCAATTTTAATTTTGCTTCCTTTTTCTTTGCCAAGGAAAATGTCCTTGAGATAGGAAAGGTTTGGACAAAAATACCTAATAAGGAATTGATGCTGAAGATAAGGAAGGAATAATAAGAAAATAGAAATATCAAGAAGATGCTTAGTAGACATCTTTAAGGGGAAGGGAGTGATCACAAAAAGCCAGTGTGGCACCAGCAAGAGCAGGTCAAAGCAGTCTAAACTTAGCTCATTTCTGACAGAGTTACTAAAAGCAGTAGATCAGGATAATGCTGTTCATATAGTTCACCTTGCTTTTGGAAAACAATTTGATAATAATCTCATGTTATTCTTGAGGAAATCAGTCAACAAGTATTGATTAAGGTCCAGGAAGTGTGGTAAATGATGGGGATACAAAAAAAGGTTTTAAAAAATGAACCCTGCTCACAAAAATCTCCCCCTCTAACGAGAGCTGTGAACTTACAAGCCAAGAACCATGTACAAGCAAGAAATACAAGATAAATTGGAACAAATCTAAAAATGGAAGCCACTAACCTGAAGGAGGATCAGGAAAGGTTTTCTGAGGAAGGTAGGATTTTATTTGGGACATGGAGAACAGAAGAGGGAGCTGAAGAGGGAAAACATTCTAGGTCTGTCGGGCAACCAGTGAAAATGCAAAATTCAAGAGATGGAATGTTTTATATGAGGAATAGCAAGGAGACCAACATTATTGGATCACAGACTATATGGCGTAGGAGTTGGTGGGGGAGGGGAAGGAATGAGGGAAGTAAGCTGTAAGAAACTCACATGAAGATGTTGTGGATCTGTACATCATTCATCTAGCCAAACAAGTTGATTGATATCTGGGGTCTCAACCACTGTATGTGCTTCAGACCCATTTGGTCATGTAGGTCCTTAGCCCTTCTTTGGTTCATTACTGGCTTTCACTCTGCAGATATGGGAATGATGTTAGCTACATCACTTCTAGGTGTGAACTTGGTAAAGATTCCAAGAAGAGAGAATGATTTTGAAGGCTAAGAATTATCCCTCTGCCAAACCCTGGTTTGGGGAGCTACTTTATAGCAACTACTTTAAGTTCAGGGCAGCTACCTGGTACAGTGGATGGACTGCCAAGCCTGGAGTCAGAAACACTCTTCTTCCTGAATTCAAATGTGACCTCAGACATTTAACTAGCTGTGTTGTCCTGGGAAACTAATTTAACCATTTGTCTCAGTTTCCCCATCTGTAAAATAAGCTGGAGAAGGAAATGGCAAGCCACTCCAGCATCTCTGCCAGGAAATCCCTAAATGGGATCATCAAAAGTCAGACATGACTGAAAACAACTCAACAATAAGAGCATTTTAAATTTGAGTCCACTTTCCTCAGGGATTAACTGGGTATGTAGAGGGAAGAACATATTTTCTTCACCCCTATGCCTCCTATCCCTGTCCAGTTTGGGAAGTTTTATAGTTCAATCATTGCTATGTTATTTGTCTTTTGTTGATGAAGAGGACCACTGGGAAGGGGTTGCTACGCCTTCTCAGTAATCCCTTTGTAAAAGCTAATGAATATCAATTGATATTGGAGAAATACCAATAGCACTAGAGAAAAATCCCCTGTCCCTAATAGTTACCACTAAGGTTATATGGGTAGAATTAATGGCCATAGTCTGAAGACTCAGTCTGCTAATCTAAGGGTGAATTGGGCTCATGAGCACAGAGCCCAATCTATCCACGTAGCTATCAATGCAACAATGGGAGACATAGTTAGATAGCTATTTTCCTGAATTTCATGAACTTCAAGTGTAATTAAAGCAAACAATGTGATAAGGCAGCCAAAGAAGCTAATGTACTGTTGGGCTACCTTGAAAGGCATAGCTTCCAGGAATGAAGAGCTGATATTCCCAATGTACAACGGGCTCCAGTTAGATCATGTTCAGTTCTTTGAACCACATTTTGGGAAGGACACTGATAATCTGAAGAATATGCAGAGAACAACCACTGAATGATTATAGGCTTAGAGATTTAGTGCTATAAGGTACCATAGAGATGATGGTAGGACCTCATGTCCATACTATTATGGAGACTGATTGGAGGTATTAAGTATGTTTAGCCCAGAGAAGAAAAGATTCAGGAGAGGAATAACAGGTGACTTTGAGTATGTGATGGTCTGTCATGTGGAAGAGGGATTAAATTTGTTCTATCTGGTCCCAGAAGACAGCATGAGGAACAATGGAGTGAAGGGAAAGAAGGGAAGAGTAATAAGCATTGATATATTTGCCCACTACATGCCATATACTGGGCTAAACATTTTACAAATATCTTATTTCATCTTCACAACAAACTTGTGAGGTAGATGCTCTTATCATTCTCATTTTACAGATGAGAAAACTGAAGCAAACAGAGGTTAAGTAACTTGCCTAAGGTCACACAAGTACCAAGTATCTGGAGTTGCATTTGAACTCAGATCTTCTTGACTCCAGACCCAGTACTCTATACATTGCACCACCCAGCTGCCTCAGAGGTAAATTTAGGCTTGATAGCAGGGAAAACTTCCTAACAATTAGAGCCATTCACAAGTGGAAAGTATTTGCTTTGGAAAGCAACCGTAGATAATTATTTGTTGGGCAGGTTAGTAGGGATTCCTTTTCAAGTATGAGTTAGACCTTGAAGACTGTGGCTTTCTAAGACCTTGGATGTGGCCTTTTGACTGAGTCCAAGTTTTACAGAACAAATTCTTTTATTAAGGGGATTTGTTTTGTGAAGTTTGGATGCAGTCAAAGGGCCGCACTTGAGGACCTAGGGAGCCAAATGTGGTCTTGAGGCAGTAGGTACCTTTAATGACCTTATGCTTCTCTCTGAAACAAAGGTCCATCCTTTTAACACCAATATTTTTTTTCTGATGTTGCTTTATAGAACAAGTCATAGAATACCACATTTTCCAAAAATTAAAGTTATGAGACACTCAAAGGGAAACAAAGAGGGATATGGTAGGTATCAGCAAGCTTTAACCTAGCAGTTCTCAACCTGTGGGTCGTGATCCCTTTGGGGGTTGAACGACCCTTTCACAGGGATCACAGGAGTCGCCTAAGACCATCGGAAAACACTTATTTCCAGTGGTCTTAGGAACTGAGACACCGCTCCTTTATCCACCTCCGGGCAGGTCTGCCCACATGCAGATATGCCCACATGTGAGTATTAAAGGGTCCCAACATTAGGAAGGTTGAGAACCACTGCTTTAATCAATAAGGAGCTGAATGAAAGAAATGACATTAAGGATGTCCTCAGAGACCAGGAAAAAAGGTGAGCTGGTCATGTAGCTAGAGGGAGGCATATATGATCCATTGTTATCCACACAATTTCCAGAGTTCTAGAGGAAGAATTCAACATGTTGGATCTCGTTCCTGTGGAGAATTTGGGGGAAAGCATGGACAAGAGTCACACACACAAAAAGGATCAGAAGCTATAGGTGATTTGTCTTCTGCATCATTTGGGCTCCTACTGTGAGTGTCTCTGATACTAAATATGTCCTACAGCCTGGAATGTGAACAAGCCTTATACAAAATGGCTGCTCTGTGACATATTGACTAGTTTTGTACTAGCCAGACAGCATCCTGGTGTTCTGTGATAGAACAACAGTCTTTTTGCCCCGAAGTAGACAAAATAGAGAGCCTTGAACAGAAGCGCGTTGTTGTCCTGACAGTCTGTGGGGCCCAAGCATATGCCATCAGATCCCTTTCTACACATGCTTCACCTAAGATTAAGACATTTAATGAACTTGAGTAGTTACTGAAAGCACACTTCTCACCAGCTCAATAAGTCATTGTTCAGTTTTTAAAATTTCACACTCCAAATCAACAGCCTGGTGAGGGCAATTCAGCTTCTATCAGAGAACTGTGCCATCTGTCTCAACACTGCTGCTTAGGGAATTTCTTTGATAACATGTTTTAGGATCACCTGCTGTATGGGGTTCATAATACAGACTTCTTGACTGACCCACATTTGATAATTATAATAGCCTAAGATGAGGCCTTGATAGCAAGATGCCATGGTCAATTCAGTTCAATTTAATAACGTTTATTAAGTACCAAGAAGGTGGCTAGGTGGCGTGGATAGAGCACCATGACTGGAGTCAGGAAGATCTGAGTTCAAATTTGACTTCAGACACTTACTAGCTGTGTAACTCTGGGCAAGTCACTTAACCTGTTTGCTTCAGTTTCCTCATCTGTAAAATGAACTGGAGAAGGAAATGACAAAGCTCTCCAGTATCTTTACCAAGAGAACCCCAAATAGGGTCATAAAGAGTCATATATGGCTGAAATAATTCAATAACATTAAATATTTAGCATGTGCAGAGAATTATTCTAGCTTCTGGGGAAAGATAGGAAGTTTAGAGAATACATGACCTCTGCCCTTGTGGAACTTACAGACCAATAAAAAGAATACGATACAGACACAAACAAGTATTACAAAAGTCCATAAAAAGTGGAAGTAAAGTTTTACGTCAGATTTGAAGGGAAGAAAGTCAGTTTGAAGTATGATAAGAAAAGCCATTGTAGAATAGATAATTGCCATTACTATACCTGCACACACAAGAATTTGTACACAAAGGATTTGGAAATTTAAAAATTTCAAGGTACAATTTCGATAGCCACTTCCCTGAGGTACAGAAACTACTTCAAGTAATTGAGAACTTGCAAGAGAAACAAACGTCATTTGGATCTAGTTACTGCCCCCAATTAATCTGAAGCAAGAAACATAGCTTTTCCTCTAATGGGGCAGAGACTGTGTGAAAATTGTGGCTTGCTTTTTGTGATCTTCATTGTAACATTTTGTGTACTCAAATGAATGAAAACAAACTGGGTTGTGAGTTCTGATACCACGCATATATATATAGTTTATAGTCTGATAGGTATTCCTTGGAGAAACTTTAGGCGGTTTGCTCTCATATGCCAATGGACCTGTGATGTCTTCGGTGTGGATACTCCCTTTTAGCAGCGTGTCTAGCACATAACAGACACTCAATAAGTCCTTGCTGACTAATTGGTTATTGAGTAATTCAGATCACAACCAGGCCTGCCCAACATATGTAAACTCAAGTCTTCCCACAAATTGCCTGCACTGGGCTCACTCATCAAGAGTCCTTTATAAATACTTGTTAACTGACTGACTGACTCAAGTTGTCTTGACATTGTGAGGAAACCAATGGAGCGCATGGACTGACTGCTGAGTAACCCTTGTTTTGCCACATGTCCAGACCATCTTTTTTTTCTATCATACTTTTCTTTGATGACATTCTTTTACACTGTTTCTACAAAATTCCTTGCTAAAAACGTGATACAAACTGATAAATCTCACCATTCATCTCCTCCATTACCTTTCTCAAGGTAATCTTCAACTTTCTTTTGAGACGCAGAATTCTTTCTGCTCCAAAGGGAGGAAAATTGAAGAAAAGGTTGAGCATTTAATCAATTTTAACATATTCTCAGGAGTCTTTACTGAAGCCCAATGGCAAGATCATACTACATGTTCACTGCAAATTCAGCATAAGTAGGACATGAAGGTAGGATCCACATCCAATGTTTTCAGTCAGTCTATTCGGTGATTTTCTTACTGGGAGCAATGTTCTTGTGAACTATTATCTTATTCAAACTCATCAACAACCGATCACTGACATACTACTGTAGATAACTGAACGATCATCACCCATCTGGGGACATTCTGGGTTAATCACCTTCACATGAGGAATTTTTTTTCTTAATATAGTGATCCCCACAAACAAACAAACAAACAAACAAAAATGTCCCCTTTTGGAAGAATAAATAAAAAGCATTTATGAAGTATTTACTGTGTGCTACATTCTGTGCTAAGTGCTTTTTGTTGCCTTATGTTTCCTTTGACAACTTTAGCTCATTCTGAGCTTTCACATTCCTCATCCTATTAACCGGCCCCTTCCATGCTTTATGTTCATCCTCTGCCACCTGACCTTATATCAGCTTCTATATGTTTTTTTTTCAATATAAGTTGGTTGATGAGTTCCCTGGTCTTTTCTGATCAAACACATCATTTTTCTTACAAGAATTGATGTTTTCTTTTGTGTTTTCAGAATTTAATTCTTGAGCATCCCGTCCCTTCTGTATGGATTTGCCCTGTAGTGCTTTAGGACTTGTCAAACTTTCTAACCCCTGTGAAATCTGCTTTTTCAAAGTCAAAGGCACCTTATAGATGATACCTAAATTTCTTCTCTTCTATCACAGACTTTTAGAAGAAAGTAGTCACTTTCTCCCAATTTATTCATCACTTGGATCCCAGCAACCAGAAACTTTCCTGATAATGAGAATCAGATCCAGCATAGCATTTCTGCCCCATTGGTTTTTCTACCTTTTAGAGGATGAAATTATCACTAAGGCAAATCAAAAAGTATTCGCTTTTCATCTGCAGAGAACGTTCTATGATGTCCATAGAACTGAAGTCTACTATCATGCCCCTGTGCCTCATTTGTGTTCAGTTTTTTGAACTCTTCACCAATACTCTCTTTTTAGGTGGTCTGTAGTCAAGAGTGTGCTGTTGGCTATTTCACAACCTGATTTCTGGAGGGAAAAAAATGTATGTATGATACACTTTTAAGTTTAATTTCCATCACTGACATTTTCTATCCCTTTATTAAATTTACATAACAAAAACATGCAGATTAAAAGATAATAAACTAAGTTTTGATTTGCAACATTTATTGATTTCTGAGGTATAGATGATCACACTGAAAATTTAACAACCAACTCTTAAAAATCTATATAAGCTGATTCCATCACAGTCTGTAATACGCTTTGATAACCAACTCATCTCAGTTCCCTAAAAATCTATCCCTTTGCAATCTATGCCTGTCAGGAATGCATTGCAAAGTTCTTTTCTAATGACAACCACACTCTCTCAACTGTTTAATATATGCATAACTAGAGTCTTTCTCTCAGTGCTGGTGACCACAGCCAGTCCCCAAGCTTGAGAGAGAAATATCAAATGGGGACATCTGAAAGCCTCTGTCTCTACAGAATGCATATTAGGTTGTGCTACCTGCCCTGACAAATAAAACAAAAGCTCCTCCTTGACCTTACTCTTGAGGCTGATCAGGTGGCAAATAAGCTGTTTGGGAACCTTTAAAATGATCAAACTCAGAACTAGAAGAGCCTCAGGAATTGCCTATCTAATCCATTCATGAAACATCTCCAATCCCTGCATCCTCCCTTGGAAGACTCAGCAGAAAGAAGCTCTTTACTTCTTCTTATTTTACTCTTTCAATATCTTTTGAAGACATTATGGTTCTAAAGGGAAACTTTTTTCTTCTTCTTTTGTTAGAATGTTAGCACTACTACTTCCTACAGACTCTTTAAATTGCCCAAATAAATGTAACTTTCCAGATTTTTCTTGACTCCTTGTTTGTATTTCCAAGTTCCTACTTAGTTCTAGTCTTTTCATCAAAAAAGAATCTTTTATTCCATTACAGATTCAATTCCACCCTGTAAGATTTTATTTGATTTTGCAAAATAAGCTATGGTTGATCGTAAAAAAAAAAAGTTTCCCTCTTGGAATATTGTATTAAAAGATCTCTTGTTTATAGTAGAATCTGCCAGGTCTCATGTAATCCTTACAGTTAGTCCTTATTACTTGAACTCCTTTTTGGCTTGCTGTAGTAGTTTTTCATTGATGAGGAACCTCTGGATTTGGGCTATTCCTGGTACTGTTCATTTGGTGTCATTCACAGATTTGATATGTATACTTCATGTGTGCCAGCTACTGTAAATCACAGATAAAAAATTTGAGGAGAACATTTACTCCCATTAGGACTGGAATTGAAGGAAATGACTGACAAAAAATATTGTTTATGTAATTCAAACTTTTAAAAGATCATAAGCCATCAGGTTAGGTTATCTGCTCAGAAATATGCCTCATCTGAGAACATTTTTATTGTTATTCAAGGAGGTAAATGTCTTATGTTGAGCATATTACATGCAGTACATCTCTAAATCATTCACAAAAAAGCATTATGTTATAGCTACAGTTCTTGGTCTTCAATTTGCTCTGATATATGACTTGGAGGAAATATAGCACACGAGAACATAATCTGCCCCAAACCCCTTCTTTTCCTGTGGGAAGTAACCAAGAGTTTTCATCATGACTATATGGATTTACAGGACCATTCTAAAGGAATAGATAATAGATACACTATCATAGATACATTAAAAATGTTTTAAAATGATCTTAAATATCTTCAGTCATGAACAAAAATCATCACTTACAATTTGTAATGCATAGATTGTCAGAAACTATAGTTTTTGATAATGGGTCTGCATTTACCTCAGCTGAGTTTAAGAATATGTGGGCAAGAACTTTGCCCAATCTGTCACCATCCCAACTCATCACTCTTAAGCAAAAGGCTGAACAGATGATGAAGGCTATTGACGAAGCCCTGAAACAGAATGCCCGAGGCAATTGGCCAAAACTATCCTGCTGAATTACTAATGGAATGAAATCTCAAGATGTGCTTCAAACATCTCCATCAAGATTTAGATGAGGAATTATAAGAAAAACAAAAACTATGTTCTACATGATATTCTTTCTGCATTTATTCCTAGATCATTCATCTTTATCACAAGAGGTGATGTGTATTAGGAACCACAAATCTGGACCAGTATCCTGATTGAGGTGGCCTATGTCATGTAAGTGCTGAATGCAAATTGATAGTACTGTTCTGCATCTTAATACATTGCAAGGGTTTTCACTCTAGAGTGACTTGACAATAGCAGAATTATGAAAGTACTTCTTCTAGTGACATCTGGCATTGGTTAACCTCCCAAGGCTACCTCAGAAGTTTAAGTGAAGGATGGAATAATTCTTCTTGATCAGTAAAACTGATGAAACAAAATCTAGTATTTCTGCATCCATTAACACAACAGAGATTCCACCACCACCACTACAAAGATAGCCCCTTGTTCTTTAAAAAAAAAATTGCATTGACTGGAGTAGGAAGGATATTACATACAGATGCTAAAGTGTGCTGATTTTATCCATTTTTAGTGTCTTTTTAGTTCTCATAGTTGCATGATATAATTTGTATAGTATAGTCATATTGAAACCTTAGTTGTCTGTCCCTCACTTGTATACTGATATCTGACTCAATACCATAAAGTTTGGTGAGATTTTTGCTCTGAATGGTATTTACATGTTTGTATATTACTGCATTTGTAATCCTTCCCAGTAGAAAACACCAGACATTTAGAAAATGTACCTAGCCTCTCTGAGTGGTATCATTTAGTAAAATTTGAATACAAAGACATTCTCAGAGTACACTTAGAGATACTTGGATAAAGGGTTCAAGACGAAAGTGGCATTGCTCTAACAAGGAAAAAAAAAAACATCTCTGATCCTCCTGGCAATAAGTGATGACTTTTGCAAGTCAACAGTTACCCACAAAATATTAGCAATCATTCCTAGGCCTCCGAAGATGGAACCACGTTGACTAAAATACCATTTGCACAAACACAATGCTGTATTTTCCTATCAAGAAAGTATATATTTTAACATTTAAAGATTTATTAAATGCTTACTATATACTAAGCATTGCATTACTATGTACTAGGCTAGACACTGGGTATACATAGGCACAGATGAAATAGTCCCTGCCTTCAAGGAGCTTACATTCTTTCAGAGGAACATAATAGGTACACAGCTAATAAATGTAAAGTATATTTAAAGTAATTTCAAGAGAGAGAGAACACTAACTAGACTTGTGTTTACTCTTCAGCTGTGTTTGTAACTGAGTTAGCAAAAGCAGGAAAAGAGAAACATACTCAGGCTAGACGATAGTTTGAACCATTGTTTTTGGTTTAAAAAAAGTGAAATATTTTCCATTTGTAGAATACTTCTTTTTTTGGTGCCTGCTAGGTTAATGAATGATTCTTCCTTGCCTTTTCATACAATTGAAGTTTACTGTTTCTATTTTTTCTGTAAATCAAACTCTGTTATCCAACATTCTAGACCTAGGAAGATAGTAGATTTTCAATTTAAATGCATAACAACACCACCAACAAACAGTAACTGTCCATAGCAGAAATAAAAATCTTCTTAGCGTCTTGAGTAAAAGAACTGTACTTGAGGGCACAAACTTTGTAGTTTACTATATTTTTGTTTCTACAGATGGAGCCTTCTGTATTAATTTTGATTCTTTAATGCATTTTAGGTATAGCTGGGGAAGACTTAAGCCAGTTTTGGATGATTTCTTATCTTCCCTGGGAAAAACTCCAAACCAGGTATCAAAGGACAGCTGTTTTCCTCCAGATGTTTCTGGAGATAGCTATGTATATTCTAAATTGTCAAAACATGAACAGGGTTTTTAAGACATAAAATACCTCCTTTATGACTCAATTTTGAATTAATTTCTTTTAGCATTTAGAATAAAAGGAAGAACAGATGGTGAAGACTTAGTTTAAAGTGAGGGCCATTAAAATCATCTTTGCTGGCAAGAGACTGTTTTCTATAACAAGGGATTCATGAGCCATAAGAGCTTAAATAAGATTCAGGAAATGCTCCATATAGTAAAGGAATAAGTGTTGTTATTGCTAAATTTAGTAGAGTAAAGATCCTCTAGGTATATACTAAATATGTTCTTGATTTCTATGTAATTTTTGAATATTACAGTGAGATGAAGTAAGATCGTCTAGACTAACAGAAAAGGCATATCCAGATTCATATTGTGCTCTTGAAAGCATGCTTCACATATATGAAAATTTGCTGTAGATTTTGCTCTCTGTCATTCCAACTTATGTTTTTGTTATTGAGTCATTTCAGTCACGTCTGACTCTTTGTGACCCCATTTGGGGTTTTCTTGGCAAAAATACTGGAGTAGTTTGCCATTTCCTTCTCCAGCTCATTTTACAGATGAGGAAACAGGCAAACAGGGTAAAGTGACTTGCTCAGGATCACACAACTAGTAAGTGTTTGAGTTCAGATTTGAACTCAGATCTTCCCTTATTCCAGGTCCAGTGTTCCATTCACTACAACACTTTGATGCCCAGTATATATACTTGGATTTTCTAAATGTACCAAAATATTATCATAGCTCTAAAAAATGAGAATTATTATATGGGAATAATATTGAAGCACCTAGAAATTGTGAGATTACTTTACACCCCTCCCAAATTTTGCAAAATGCAGTCTTATGGGGGAAAATGACCAGTGGCTCTTGTCTCAAATTGTAACATTTCATGTTAATGAAATCAAGCTAAATATGAATATGAAAAAATGGTTTAGCAAGTTTCATTTCCTCAATTAGCCAACATACGTGTACACACAGTATATAGAATGTGTGGCCTGGAGTCAAGAAGACTCATCTTCCTGAGTTCAGATGTAATCTCAGACACTCACTTGTTGTGTGACCCTGTACAAGTCATTTAACTCTGCTTGCATCAGTTTCCTCACCTATAAAATGAACTGGAGAAGGCAATGTCAAACCACTCCAGTATCTTTGCCAAGAAAACCCAAATAGGATCATAAAATTGAATGACTGAAAAAATATATATATATAACAGAATGTAAAATATATTAGATATATAAAATATTTAAAATAGAATATTATAGAAAGGAATCTACCTTTTATTTTAACAGTATTTATTTTAAAGCCAATATATGTATGCATTCATATTCATATACACATATGCATACAATCATTGCAAAATGTCATATAGCATGGCATAAAGACTGCAGCTGTTGAAACTGCAAATGCTGAGTCAGTAATTTTTGGCTATCAGATTGTGACAATGGCCATAACCTTATTGATAACTCCCAGTGAGAAAACAATTGTTAGTGATGATAATGGAGCCAGAGTTTGATGAAAAGGGCTGGGGTTGGGCCCAGTAATAATAGCTGAGGCATAAAGTTTGAACCTTTTTATTGCTTGGATGACCCCAATTACATCTCAAGACAAATAACACCCTTTACTCAAACACCTGGTACCAAATGCAGCCACTTCAAATTTCTCCCTCCTGGGAGCCTATAATCATTTCTGGACTCTTCAAACAATGGACATTAATTGTCAGCCTTTGATTTGATGTGCTGGACATCTCTGAAGTTGAGGGTTCTTTAAAAAATGCTAATTTTATTGAGAAGCATTTAAAAAATGCTACTTCTAACTAGCACCTTGTAGAAATGAAAAATTGCATTGCAAGCCAAACTAGAGATGATAGGGTGAGGCAGGAGAATGGGAAACCCTGATTGGCTGTGCCTGCAGAAAGCAGCATGTTCTATTTAGATGCATGAATTTCTGAGTTATTCTAAAACAGAACAGTAATAGTTTTCATTGCAAAAATGAAGAAATTGTTTTGGGAATGAGATGAATGGTCATGTTAGAATTATAAAGCATTTGGTCATCCTAAGGTTGCTTTTTGACAAAAAAGAAATATCAACAAGAAAACACAATATACGACATTCGGAACTCTTTCAGAATATGATCCCCAGAGGTCCCTGGCTCAATTTATAACATTTCATGTCAATAAAAACCATCTAATTATAGATAAGAACAAATTTTCTTATTAAGGGCATATATTTCCTCAACCAGCCAAAGTGAGTTAGCCTTTTGAATCTTTCACAAAATATTTAGTCAAAGTTTGAAAAAATGCCAAATGTAGATGTTATACCCATATGTCTATATATGCATATATAGATTTTTTTATCTTGGGTATATTAATACTACTACAAACTGAATGTATCATTAATTTTCAGATAGAAGTAATGGGTTACTATTGTTCTTTTAGCAGTGTAGTGATGGAGATTATCATACCTCATTTAGACTTGTGGTCCATTATAGCTGCCAGGTCTTTTTCTTACAAATGATGACAATACATTCTTTCCTTATGCTGTATCTGCATTTTCCTGTCTGAAACTTTCACAGCAACAGGAAAGACTTGCATGTGCTTTGAAATTCCCTGCATCCATCTTTCATCTTTCCAATCCATCATCTGCACAGCTGCCAAATTGATACTCCTAAAACACAGATCTCACAATATCATTCCCCTGCTCAAGAAGTATCAGTTGTTATTCATTGTGTAGAATAAAATACAAACTCCTCAGTTTGGAATTTAAAGCCCTTTACAATCTGTATACATACACACATATGTATGTGTACACACACACACACATATATACACACACACATATATTTTGTAAAACACTTTGCAAACCTTAAAGCACCATATAGATTTTGACCATTATTATTAGCAATTATTAAGGTCCAGTAGGATTATGGGATTTAGAGTTGAAAGGATACAAAGAGATCATGTAACCCCCTCATTTTGGGGGGGGGGACTGAAGTTCAGTGAAAAGTGACTTGCCCATGGTCTTTGTCAAAGATGAAAGAAATTTTCAAGTCAGCAAACATTTATCAAGTGCTTACTATGTACCAGGAATTGTGCTAAGCCCTGAGAATACAAAGAAAGGCAAAAATAATTTCTCCCTTCAGGGAATCTACAGTCTAATAGGGAAGACATATGCAAAAAAAACAAAAACACAAAACAAAAAAAACCCAACTATACACAATATGTATGTATATATGATATATTGGAGATACCCTTAGAGAAAAAGCACTAGTATTAAAGAGGATGGGGAAAGGCTTCTTGAAAACCACAGGACTTTGGCTGAGACTTGACAGAAGTCGGGGAGGGGAAGTGAAGTGTCAGAATTTCTAGCATAAAGGACAGCCAGTGAAATTGCATGAAGTGGGAAGGTGGGCAGTCTTGTCAATAAATCTGAGCTACTGTTTACCTTCAGTTGCCCCCTTCAGTTGTACCAGTCATCATCACAGTTATGTAAAGGTAAGGTATGGTTGATAAATAGCTGCATTAGAAGTCGGGCAGACTTTGAGTTGGAATTTTATCTCTGATTTTTACTAGCAAGGCGACCATCGGCAAGTCATTTAAACTCCTTGGGCTTCCGTTTTCTTCATTCATAAAATGGGACTAGGAGTAGTTTCTGCCTTACAAGATTGCTGTGAACTCAAATGAGAATATTTGTATAAACTCTTCACAAACTTTGAAGTACTGTAAAATGTCAGTTATTCACATTATTATGTAGGTAGTTCAATGAGTACTGAAGTTGGAATCAGGAATCCCTGAGCTTAAATCCTGCCTCAGACACTTTGCATCTGTGCGGGCAAGTCACTTATCTTCCGTTTTCTCATCTGTACAATTGGGATAATGATAGCATCCATCTCACAGGGTTGTTGTTGTGGGGATAAAACAAGATAACATATGCAAACCTTATTGTTTTTATTGCCCGTTTTTTATTCTCGAAGAGGACCATGACATCAGGAAGGTGATGCCATGATGTGCAAGGGAACTGGATTTAAGTGAGGGTGGGCTGTGTAAATTCACAACCTCACTTTATTATCTGGAGCCATCTGGGTCCAGTCGCTAGATATAGACCTGGAGATGGCCCAGGATGTAGTGGGAGACATTTGGCCTTTTCAAGTTAAGGTCTTTAACAGGTCTCAGTGTACTTACAAGTCTTAAAGCACTCTATAAATGTGGGCTATTAGTTAAGTATCAAAACCGTAGTATTTTCCCCAAAGCAGACTTTAAGAATAGCCTAAATTACTTTAAAAAGATTGCTCTTACACACATTCCTGTGTACAAGAATCTACAGAATTCAAAGAGAGGTTGTTTTAATGAATCTGATCTTTAGAAGGCTGGAAAAAAGATTGATAAGTATTTTCTTTTGATAACATTTCCATCTGGTGTGTACTCAAGCAGTAAGTCAAAACACTAAGAAAACTAGGACTCCTGATGGAAAGGCAGACAGATTAAGAAATTCCAGTGTGTGAATGTGAACTTATGATATGGAGAGAACTTGTTAAAAGAATAATCATCTTACTAAATCGTGGTTTTTATATCAGCCCAGAATCACAGAACCTGAAACTGGAAGGGGCTTAAAGCCCACCTCATTCAATTCCTATTCTATCCCACTTGCTACATCTTAGGCCAGTAGATATTCAGTCTTTGCTTAAAGACCTAGAGTGGTGATCACACTGCTACAGTAACTCCTGAAGGAACTTAATAGATTTTTGCAGAGCTCTTACTGATAGAAATATATATATTTTTTAATGTCAAGCCTAAATCTGCCCCTTTGCATATTGCTCCTAACTCTTTCCTCTGGGAACAAGCGAGACAAGATCAATTCATATTCCAAATAATAGCTTTTTCTATATGTGGGCCGAGAAGCAACATTTAGAACCAAACATGGAACAATTGATTGGTTTAAGATTGGAAAAAGAATATGACAAGGTGGTATGTCTTAATTTATTTTATTTTATTTTTTATTTATTTATTTAATTTATTAATTTATTTAACTTATATGCAGAGTTCATCATGTGAAATTCCAGGCTGAATGAATTAAAAAACAGAATTAAGGTTGCTGAGAGGATGTAACGATACTAGGATTTGAAGATCTTCCACGCCCCTTGAGCTTGCTGATGTAGCAGGAAGGGGTGGAGCAAGAGAACGCCGGAGCCAAGCTAGTCTCTGTGCGGTGCTGACTGGAAGCGGCGTCAGAGGCAGT
>CM053587.1:160613213-160634430 GCA_028646515.1 Pseudochirops corinnae | reverse complement strand
TATATATATAAAATTAAAATAATATATATAGTATAAATTATATACTTTAACTATTTTTGTTACGGATCACTTAGGCTCAATTTTTTTTTCTTAGAGAGCTAAAATTTATGTGAAAACAATAAAAAATCCAATTATTCTAATGATGCCACTTTAGTCCAATTTAGATTGACCAATTATTGCCAAGAATGAGATTCCCACTGAAAGACAATTTGCCACAGAGGACTCATTTTTCCCTTTGTTATTTAAAAGTTTCATTTCGCCATTTTAAGGAAAGCTTTTTCTCAGTACAATGAAGATTCAGGTTTTGATGACTTCATGCATTGTGATCATCAATGACATAATCATTGGCTTTGCACTATGGTCCCTTGTTTAAATTTAGCATATCTCTTACCAGTCTTCTTAGTGTCAACTGCTCTATTCCTCCTTAACACACCCTCAACAACTGGAATCTGACAAGGGTCTTTTATACACCAATTCTAATCCTCCTGACACCATTGTCCAGCCACTTGTCCCTACATCTAATTATATGAGCTATCAAAATCTTTGTCATTGTCATCTGACTTCCAGGTTACTTTCTGCCCATAGGATTATAAATGTAGAGCTAGAAAGGACCTTAGTGGCTATCTAGTTCAGGCCCTTTATTTTACAGATAAGGAAACTAAGGATGAGAAATTAAGTGACTTGTCCAGGGTCACACAGGTAGTATGTGACAGTTTACCCAGGTTCTCTGGATTGAATCCAAGTGTCTTTCTACTGGGCCACAACCCTGCAAAATCAATACCTAGCTCACAATCACCCTCTCTTCTTTAACTCCCCCTTGATCTTTATTAGTTTTACAGCATCCTGACCTTGCAATTCATAAATTCATCAGCTCCTCAATTGCTATGACCTCTGCTCACCACTACCTTACCTAAGCCATGCTTAGGGATAGAGACATCTTAAGCTTCAACATTACTCCAAACACTTTCATCTCCAAAATCTGGAATTCCTAAATTCTTTTCTGTAATAACAATCTCTTTTCTGTCCATCTCTCCCACTACCTCACTGTCTCCATCCTATTCTCCATGATGTATTCTTCAGTCCTGTGATGATCTCTGGTCCTTTGATACCTTCCTATTCTCAGTCCATTAACAAGTTGACAAGCACTAAGTATATGTTGGGCATTGTATGGATCACTGGAGTTATAAGGGGTGAGGCATAAAAACAGTTCCTGCCCTCAAGGAGCTCACATTCAAGATGGAGAAAACATGTAAATAATAGGTAGACACAAAGTATATGCTGAGTAGATGGAAGGCAATCTGAAAGAGAAGGAATTAGCAGCTGGGAGGACTGAGAAAGGTCTTTTGTAGAAGATGGCTTTTGAGCTGAATTTTGAAGTAAATCAGGGTAAAAAAATATATAGTGGACATGAATGGGTAGAATATTCCAGATATGGAGGATATCCAGTGCAAAAATGTGGAGATCAGAGATGAAGTTTTGTGTTTGAGGAACTGCAAATAGGCTAATGTAGATGGATCATCAAATGCATGGAGGGGAGTAAAATTTTACAAGGCTAGAAAATTAGAAAATTGTGAATACCTTTATATGTCAAACATAAGTATTTTCATGTGGTGCTAGAAGTAAAAGGGAGCCACTCTAACTTATTGAAGTGGGAGTGGGGTGATATGGTCAGATTTGAACTTTAGGAGAAACACTTTGACAGTTCAGTGAAGGATGATTTGAAGTGGGGAGACACTTGAGAAAGCAATTTAGAAGGCTGTTGGAGAATCACAAGGAAAACAAAATCATAGAATTGGCTTCTAAGGGTGTTCCCATCAACTGGAAGAATGATTAAAGAAATTGTATTATATGAATATAATAGAATATTGTGAAGTAAGAATGCTGGAGAATCCTGGGAAATAGGAACTGATGAAGAATGAAGTAAGGAGAACCAGAAGAATTTATACAAGGACCACAACATTGCAAAGAACGTGTACCAGACAATAATATGGTTAAGTAAATGAAATTGTTTATTGCATTTTTAGGTGGCATAAAGGTGGAAATACAGCTAATAAACAGAACAATAGATTTAGGATTTTAAAATCTTGAAAAACTAGAATGGTGAATTGAATACAATAAGGTTAATTTAGTAGTATCAAATGTAAAGACAGATATTTGGATTAAAAGTCAACAAGTACAGGATGGGGACAGCCTAACTGTTCTTTGCCTTTCCTCTTATCTTATATCCAGCTCTAATCTGTCCCACTGAACTCCACTCCCTCAGTTCTCATTTCTTGATGGCCATCTGCTTTTATATATCTCTAACTCAACATATCCTACAGTGAACACCTCAATTTCCATCCTAAACCTCCTCCTCCTCCTAACTTCTTTATTACTGCTGATCTGATTTCCATCCTCTCAATCACTTAGGCTCAAAAACCTTGAAGTCCTCTTTGACACTTGCCTTTTCTTTGCCTCTATGATTTCTAATTCTATACTTCTCAAATATAATCCTTTCTACCCACTCATACTATTCCACCCTAGTCTAAGTCCTCATATCTCCTCTAGACAAATGTCATATCCCTCTAATTGGTTTCCCTGAATTCAGTCTTTTCTATCTCCAGTCCAGTCTTCACAGAACTGCCAAAATAATTTATAATGTGGAAATCTGACCATGCCATTCTTCTTCCTCTTCCTCAAAAAGCTTCAGTGTATCTTAATTGCTTCTAAGTACAAATAGAAACTACTTAACTTGATGTTTAAGGTCCTTCCCAATACGGGTCCAAGATACCTTTGTAGCCTTATTTCACATAACTTCCTTTCATACAATCTACACAAATATTTTTAAATACACATACTGATCTATAAGCTCACTGATGCAGACATGTTTTCAGATGATACAGATTGCAACACATATACATTTGCTGATTCTATGTACTCCTGCCCATGTCTTTCCATATTTTTGAACATAGAGGGTGTCTATCCAATGTTCTTCCTCAATTTCAGCTGATTCAGGTTACAATTCTAGTGAAACACAGCAGATTGGTTGTTTATCACCATGGGAACAGTCCATCTTGGTTTTTTTTGATCATGCAATTTCCTGATGACATCTTAGAATTTGTCTTTTCTTTGAAGTCCTTTATTTGTTTTATTTTATAAACTGCACTTCTTCATTGCCTTCTGAGTGATTCACATTCTTATTCTTAATGATCATAACCAGGAGATTTCACTTCACACCCAACAAATTTTCTTCAAAAAAATTCTTTGTGATATGAAATCAAAGCTCTCTGGGAAAAACAGGAGTAATAGAAGGGGAAGTTTGGCAACATGAAAACAAAAGATGTCAATAAAATTATTTAAAAGAATAATGATAGCTAAAATTCATATAATGTTTTAAGCTTTGCAAACTGCCTTGCATATATGATCTCATTTGATCCTCACAACAACTCTGCAAGGAAGATATTATTATTATCCCTATTTTACATATAAGGAAACTGAGGCTGAAAGGAGTCAAGTGACTTGCTCATTATCTCATATTTACTAAGTGTCTGACTCGGGATTTGAACTTAGATCTTCTCATCTCTAAAGTCTAATAATTTGGGGGCAGCTAGGTGGCACAGTGAATAGGGCACCAGCCTTGGAGTCAGGAGGACCGGAGTTCAAATCCGGCCTCAGACACTTAACACTTACTAGCCATGTGACCTTGGGCAAGTCACTTAACCCCAATTTCCCTGCCTTCCCCCCTCCAAAAAAAAAGCAAAAAACAAAAACAAATAAAGTCCAACAATTTAGTCACTACACCATCCAGTTGTCTCTATAAAGTGTTCTATGATTTCCAGCCATACAAGAACACTATTAGAATACTGATATTCAAAAGATGAGCCTTGGGTTGGGGAATGAACAAAAACATGAATGTAACAAAATACTACTATGCCTCATGAAATGATGAACATGAAGAATATAGAGAGGCATGCAAAGATTCCTGAACTGAGGAAACGCACAGACAGGAAAAGATAAACACAAGATAACTACAACAATATAAATGGAGAGAACACCACCAAAACAGTCGAAACCAAATATTGTGAAATTATAATGACCACGCATGGCCCCAAGGAAGATACCTTTTTCAACTCCCTTGCAAATAAGAAGGTACTCGGGTGTAGAATGTCCTATATAACATCAGACTTTTTTTAGTGGATTGATTGGCTTTGCTGATTTCTTTCTTCCTCCTTTTTTAATATTTAAAAAAATTTTTTCTCCCTGTAATGACCTTCAGGGAGAGGGGTTATTAAAGGAGCTTGGAAATTACTGGAAGCCAATCCTGTCTTCCTTCTCTCTTTTGTTTAACTGTGAGATCAATTTGTCTATTTCTATTGTCTCTCATGATATAGATGACAGACAGACAGGTAGACAGATAGACAGATAGATAGATAGATAGATAGATAGATAGATAGATAGATAGATAGATAGATGGATGGATGGATGAGAGCTAGAGATTGTCCATCTAATTGCATATTATAATCAAGGCAAGTTATATTCAAAGGATCAGAGATACAGAGTTTTAAAAGACCTTAGTGATCATCTAGTCCAATCACTTTCTTTTCCAAACTAGGAAACTGAAACCTAGGTGAATTAAATGAGTTGTCCTAGGTCATAAAGGTAGCAAATAAACATCAGAAAAAAGGATCTGTCCACTACACCCTTGTCTTATCATTCTTCATTCACTTGGTTTTTAGCATGTGAATCATTAAACTAAGTTGTCTTAAGAATTGTTGCAGATTTCTTCAAGTAGGTTCTGCAATGTTCCAAAGCTCAGTGTAATTAGTATAATGTCATTGGCAAGTAGAAACAGTTTGATTATCCCATGGCTCTCTTCCTTGACAATGGTGAGCACCAATGCTAATCATATTTTTGTTTTGTTGTGTCTTTTGCCTTGCATGCTATCTATAATGAGGGCCATGGAATCTTAAATAATTTTGGTTTACAAATGGAAGATGCTTTTTGAAGAAAGAATCTTTAGAGAATCATTTTGCTTTACTGACTCATGTTTTGTTTTGTTCAAGAAAAGTAGTTGGGTCTTATATTCTCTATATCTTTCAGTTAATTGTAGCGTCTGCGAATTTTGATATACATGACATCTTATGATGGAAAGTAATAGTAGGTAAAGCTATAAAATAAGTTGGGACCATATTTCGAAGGAACTTTCAATACCAGAGTTATAAGTTTATGCTTCATCTGACAGGCAACAGAGTTACTAAATGCTTTGATTAGAGTGACTTGTTCAGAGGGGCAAATTAAGATACTAGAGATAGATTGGAGAGTGGCTAGACCAAGGCCTGTAAGACAAATTAGGAAGTCATTAAAACAGTCTAATAAGAAGAGACGAGGGATTACATTAGGGTGATTGTAGTGGAAATGCTAAATGAAGGATGAATTTGAAAAATATTATGGAGATGAATTCAAAAGGACTTGGCAACTGATTGTTTGTGAAAAAGGAAAAATCAAAGATTACCATAAAGTTCCAAGTCTGGGAAATTGGGAGGACAGTGGAACTGTCAATAAAAATGGAAAAGTTAGAGAAAGTTTTAGGGAAAATACGAGTTCAGTTTTGGATGTAGGATTTGGAAAGTTAGATCTGGGACAGACTTTGGAGCTTGTATAGTCCAATCATCTTAAGAAACTGAGAGGCCTAGAAAAGTTAAATGATTTGTCCAAGATGTTGTGTTGAGATTGAGGCACTGGTAGAACATCAGAGTAGAGCTGTCTACTGGGTAGTTAGAAATATAGCACTAAAATTCTGGAGAAAGATTGGGAATGGACATATAAATTTGGGAACAATTACAAGAGCTGATCATTCAATCTGTGTGATAAAATTAAAAATTGCCACAGGAGGGGTATAAAGAGAAGAAATGAAGGACAGAAGCTTGAGAAACACTTGAGAAACACATTTAAGAAGTGAAAGGAGGCTATGGAGTTGGCAAAGGAGATAGAAAAAAAAAGGTTCATGAAGGTTGTAGGAGAACCATGGAAGGGAAATAACATGAAAGGTAGGGGAGAAGAAAATATCAAAAATAGAGGAGTCACAATGAGATAGCATTAGGAAATGAGATCAAGATTACAGGAAACTAAAATTAGAATATCTATTGACTCCTAATAATAATAGTAATACTAATAAGAGCAACAACAGTAAAAGCAACAGCAGCTAGCATTTATAATGTTATGAGGTTTGCAAAGAATTTTACATGTTATATGCTTTGAGCCTTACCAAGACCATTAGAGAACGCAGTCTTCTCTCAAGCTTTTGAAAGTACATAGAAGAGAGTTAAAAAAAAAAAAGTATGTTTTACATTCTCTTTTTATTAAAACTTGGTAAAAAGTAACACAAACCTTGAAGGTTGGTATACACATGACTCAAGCAACTTACATTTGTATGAGACCTTAAAAAAAAAGAGTCACCCCTTTAACTTCCACCCCTACCTCAAGGTGCAATTAAGAAAGATATCTGGAGGAAAGAGATGAATCTCTTTGCAATGTTTTGCATAGAAGTCTAAAATTAAACAGATCGCTGGTTTTAGGTGTAAATAATGGAGTTAGGGAAATAGTTATGGAAATGACCAATCTTAGAAAAAAATAGTATTCTAGAAAAACTAAGAAATAGTATAGGAACTATTTTTCAACCCCTATTTTCAGAGACACTGATTTTACCACCAAAATTACTTAAAACACAGATCAATGCTAGTCTATGTATTTATGCTCATTTATTAAATTTATAACATTCTAACAAAATTACAAATCCTCACAAATTGGATGATTAAAAATTTATATTTTACTTCAAAATGGAAATAAAAAAGAGCTAAGGAATTTTAAACATTTAGTGGATAAAACTTTTATGCTGATGGAGGAATAGTCCAAAAAAGTCCACAACACTACAGTATAGTGCTTCTTCCCTTCTTACATTCTAATCGCATTTTAAAGACAGTTGTGTTTCCATACTTTTAGAAATAACTGTAGAACTATTAAAATTTTAGAATGAGTATTCATGATCAAGAAAGAGAGAATGTGAAAAAGTTTGACAATTTATTTCAGCTTGATATGAGGTACCAGAAACAGGGAACATTAATGTGAAGTATATATCAGGGCATCTTGTTGCTATGGAAATAAAATTAGCAACAATAAAAGGTTGGGAGCTCTCTGTCAAGATTTTCAAGATATCTCAGTTATATCTTTTCTTGATAATTCCTACTTTTGCTTCTAATCACAATCAGGAAGTGTAGAGGTATGTGGAAAGTATAGTAAAGGTCACAAACATTTGTGAACCTCAAAAAGAACTCAGTTTTCATAGCTCTTTATAGCAGGGTTCAAGTCAGTCCTCAGTGACAGTATCTGAATCCAGGTTTGAAATTTTGCTTGCAATATGCTGAAGAACGTAGTAGGCTAAAAGTTCTTGGTGAATAATTATTCCTTCAAGAGCAAAGGAAAAATTCACAGTCACCCTTTAGTAAACCCTACCTGTTACTGGCTTTTGAAAATAAATTGGGAATCCAAGTGCAACAATGACACAGAACAGGAAATAATACTTTTAAAGTAGTCAAATCAGCCTCTGCAAGTGTCTACCTGTCTCATGCCTATTTGCATGGGGAATTTTGCATTGTTTTACATGCATAAAATTGCCTTATTTTTAGCAACATAATTAAAAATGAGATTTAGGTCCCTGCTGTAACCAAAAAAATGAATGTTTAAGCCAATAGTCAAAACGAATCTTTACCAACTTGTTTTCATAGGTTTCAACAGAATTCTAGACAATGGTTTTCATTTGATCAAGGTGAGTTGCAAAGGTGGTGGGGGTGCTTCTTTAAGGATGTACTAGAAATAGCTGGCAATGAATGAGTGAATACAATTGGTTAATTTTTAATAAACATCAATGCCACCATGAAAAGTTAAGCAAATTCCCTAATTTGCAAGAGTAAAACTCCAACTCGAAACATAAATCCCTTACAGAATGAATTTCAGACAAAGGATAGTGAGGACAATGATTATCTGAGAACTGTTTATGTTAGTACTTTTCCTGACATTTAGCAAAGTCAGGGTCCTTTAATGACAACATCTAGCTTTTTAAAGCTGCTACAAAAGTTTTAAAATGCTATGGTACAAGAGGAAGCTATGGATTCTTAAATGTTGGTCCAATCATATTGATCTATATGTTGCTCCTCACACATTACTCTCTACCCTTCCTCTCCATCCCTGGTGCCTGGAGTATCTGGTTTTCTTCAAGACTTAGAAACCCTTTTCTGGTCGCCTACAATTTTTGTGCCTTCTCATTACAGGTTAGCTTATGTCTGCTGTGTGTCTTGCATATAACTACATTGATCGGTTGGTTGTTGTCTTTAGTTCTAGAAAAGGACCAAAATGACTTCACCATGCTAGAGTCAAGTTTCAGTGTGTCCAGCTGTGGCTGATTAGACCAAGAGGAGTTCAGAATGCTCTACTGCAGATGGGACACAAATAGTCTGTGTGAATATTTGGGGTATATTCTCTAACTACACATATGTATATATTGTCTCCCTTGTTAGAACACAAGCTCCTTGAGGACTAGAATTCTTTCAATTTTTCCTTTGTATTCCCAGCACTTAGAACAGCACACACAGTAAGTCCTAAAAAAATACTGATTGATTGAACTCTATTCCTTTGGGCCCGATCAATCTCATTAAACCAAGGAGATAAATAAAGATGACCCCGTAGAGAAATACTGAAATGTGGATGTCACCTTAATATTATGTATAAACAAAGAATTAAGCATTAAGCTTCATTACATGGAGTTATCTGTAAGTCACAAAACAAAGAAACAGCTTTAAAAACTACACTTTGCCTAATGAAAATTAAAGTATAAAAGATGGGAAAAGAGAACTTTATGAAATCTATTCCTGTTGATTGCTTTCTTTTTTCTAGCACTAAGAAGCTTTGATAGTGCGTTTCTTTAATTAAGCCCATCTGTGTAATACACCTTCCCACAAACCTTCTGTTTCTGTAGAATACTTGACACTCATATTACCTGACCCCAATTCTTGCAAGAATGATGGGTGAGTTCATGAGATTTCCAGACTACCTGGGGAGTTTAGATGAAGAAGTGAAACACTATGGAGGAAGTGATTCAGGGTTGAGAACAAAGTTGAAAAGAACCTTAATCCTTCTTACTTAAACTTTGATACTGAGCCTTCAAGGATGAAATAATTTCTTGCTACCACAGGCAACTCTTTAAGACTACATAAAATTGCTAGAAAGTCCCTGATCTTCATAGGTACAGGGAGTTTCTTCACCAAGAGTCCCCATACCAGTGAAATGATAGATATTCCCCCTCACACATATATACCCAAAAGTATCTATAATTATAGTTAATATAACCTTTTCCTTTCTACTTTAATATCATTGGGTAAAATTAGTTCATTTTCTTCTCTAGTTGGTTGTCTCATCTTACTTTACTTCAATTTTTGTCCAAATTTTTCATTTCATCAGTATTCAATTTGGAATCTCCCTTCACCTGTGAAGATTGACAGTTACCTGGGACACAAAAGGTTTAAGGGACTTTTGTCTGGGTCAGTAGTTGCTGAAGAAGTTAGGTGGCACAACGGATGAAACTGTTGGACTCAGACTTAGCACAACTTGACTTCAAATCCTGCCTCAGACATTTACTAGCTGCATGACCCTAGGCAAATCACTTCACTTCACTGCCGATTTTCTTGTATGGAAAAGAGGGATGATAATAGCACCTAGATCCCAGGGGAGTTGTAAGGATCAAATGAGACATATGTAAAGTGCTTTACAAACCTTAAAGTGGAATATAACTGTTAGCCGTTATTTTTAGTATGTGTTAGAAGAGGGACTTCCACCCAGTTTTTCCGTAGTGCAAGGCCAGCCCTCTTTCTCTTATGTCAAGGTGCCTCCGGTCATAGTCTGTTATGATCCAAGATAATTAGCCAAAAGGAGTGGTGTTTCCCAGGCATCCTATTTTGGGTGGTAAGGGCAAGCTCCCATTGCTATGCCAATTTTGACACTTCATATGTATCTGATGTAACTAACTTGTGATTCTATGACATGTGCTTAATAAGATGAGCTCTAGTAGCAAGCCCCCCCCCCCCCAAATATTTGCTATCAGGAAGAAATTCAATGTCTTTACAGCTTACTCTCTCCTACTTGGATGAGAAAGCAGATATTGATACCCCTCCAAGATGAACCATTGGTCAAGTGATTATATAGCAGTTAATTAAGGATTGAAGTGTGTCTCATTATTTATATAAAGGAATGGGGACTGGACCTATAATGTCACTGGTCTAGGGAACTCCTCTACCAATATAGGTTAGCATCCTGTCTGCTACTTTTAAGCTTGAAGACTTGCCTAGAGCACAAGAGGGTTAAGGGACTTTCTCAGGATCAGAGTCAGTATGTGTCAGAAATGGGGCTCAAACTCAGGTCTTTCTGGCTTCAAGACTGGCTTCCTATTTTCTCTGCAGTATTTATGCCATGTAGAAAGGATTAACAAACATAAGCAAGCATTTGGAAGTGCTAAATACTGGAACAAGTGAACAAGCCAAGAGTTATAAAATTCTAAGTACATAATGAATACTCTATTTTTCCATGGTGATCTTTGCAATCCAGTTTGGAGGGAGAGAAGAGCGAACTAGATGATGTTAAAGCCTTTCTTCTACTCTTTTGATGGTAGACTTAAGAGTTGAAAGGGTTCTTGATGATGAAGAAACTGAGGCCCAGAGAGGTAAAATAATTTGCCAAATATTGTATTAGTAGTAAGTGCCCGAACCAAGAATCAAAACTAGAGTCCTTGGACTCACAATCATCTTCTTCCCATTGTACCCTGTTGTCTGTTTTAACAAATAACACTGGTCTACCCACCATGGAATAAGATGATATGAAAGCAAGAGAATCCATGATGTGTGTTAGGCTTATCACATGTACTGAACAGACCTCCAGGAGAGACTGTGCAGCTTCTATTTCTGGGCATATTTCAAATCACTTTTACAATCAGATATTTTTAATGCATAAACAACTTGTCTTTTTCAGAATTCAAAAGCTTTCACCTCATGCTGCTCACAGCATTTCTGTAAGTCAGGAATGAACATGTGTCAATATCTAATTCTCAGATGAGAAAACTGAAGCACATATAGATTAATTTATTTAATAATTAAAAAAACTAAATATAGAACCCAGGCCTCCTGCTTCCTGTGGCAATGGACAGGAAGAGATAATTATTTTTATATTATTTTTAAGGATCTTTGATAAAGTGTTTTTGATGATTACTATTTTTAAAATCCATTTAAACATTTATTTACTATTTATCTTACTAGATGGAAAAGGGGAAACAGATAAATTTATCTATAATTTACCACTATCACTACATTCCACTGAAGGAAACCTTCAAAAGATTATAAAAATTTCCCATTTTAATGCTGTTTTCTGTCACTCTGATATTTCCATTTCTACTTGTGGCAATAATTTCAGTCCAAATAAACTCTATGTTTAAGATACCATGCTGGGTGCTGCTGTATAAAGACAAAAAACAAACAAACAAAACAACTTTTAAGAGTCTATTTCTAAGAAGTTTAACTTTTACTGGCTAAATACAATATGAAAACAAACAAGACTATATGTAATCATTTGAGAAGGGAAAGATAACTAGGAACATAAAATAAATAATATGTAGTAAAATATAGACATTAATAACCAGGGACATATATAAATAGCGACCATAATAGCAGTAATTCATGCATTTATGTATTTTCCTCATTATTAAAGCCTGAAGAAAAAAACAAAATCCAAAAATTAGAACAAACCACTTTCCCATTCCTGACTACTACTCTTATTGCAATCCACTGACCTTCCTGATGGAAAGTAAGCTATGCCAGCTGAGGTAAGATTTCTAAGACTTGGAGAATTCTTGTGAAATATAATCTTCACCAATCCTTATCTCTAAAATGTACTGCTCTCCTTTTCATTTGGCCACTCTCTTGTAAACCAGTATACATACATACATAGAAATACACACACACACACACACACACACACACACACACACGTAATTACTAGAAATCAAACATAAGATTCCAAAAGAATAAGTCATAATTAATTGCCCAAAAGATACTTATTAAATTCAAGGTACACAATTATTGCTCCAAACAAACCCTTGTATGCAGATTTCTAGGTCTGTTAGACTTCAATTAATAGTGGCTTACGTCCATACTTGTCCCCTCAATTTAATACCCTGCCATTCTGGGAGTTGCTGATACTTAAATAATTTTAGCTAAATAACCAGATCATCTAATTGTCACTTTCATTTGCCAAAATAATCAGATGCATAGAATCTCAATTTAGCTCACTGAAATTTATTTCTGTTCAAACGTAATTTTGTGAAACCATTACGTGCCTTCCCTTTGGCACTTAATTTGATTTCACTTAAAATCCTTTTATTTTCATGATCTGTAGCCACAAAGTACAAGTGACCACTTCTCTGTTTGTGTATTGCTTGTTTGGTTGTTATCTCATATTTGTATTCTTCTCTTTAATGCTAAATCAAAATTTAGTCTGAGCAGATTGAATTTCAAAAGAAAAATTATAGTAGGTACCCCATGACCAGCTCTGCGCAGTTCTCAGGACTTTATCTAAAGAAGGAATATATGATGAGTCTCAATGGCAATAACTAATTAATTATAAAAATAACAAGCTATAATATAATAAGGACAACTTTTCAATCTATCACAATAGAAATTGTCTTTAGGTTTTCTTACATTATTGTATTACTTTTTCTAAGTGAGGAAAAAGATTTAGAAATTGGTCTTGTAAATTATGTTATTAATAACAATACTGCTATATTACTAATAGCATTATGTTATCATTTTTTTTAGTCTTATGTGACTCTTCATGACCCCATTTGGGGTTTTCTTTGTAAAGATGCTGGAGTGGTTTGTCATTTCCTTCTCCAGCTCATTTTACAGATGAAGAAACTGAGGCAAATAGCGTTAAGTGAATTGCCCAGCCATGTACCTAGTAAGTATCTGAGGCCAAAGTTGAACTAAAGAAGATGAGCCTTCTTGATTCCGGGACCAGCACTCTATCTACTGTGTCATCTGGTAATATTAGCATGTATGAATGTTAATAATAACATTATTACAAATTATTAATAATATGATTACATAATTTATTATTGCACACAATCATATAATACATAGATTTACCAATGCTGTTTAGTTTAACAAATTACTATCTACAGAGGGACTATGAATAGAAAAATGCAATTTTTAAAAGCCTCTTCTAGATATTTTAGGAGGCACTTACTTCTAAAAAAATTGTTAAGTTGGTTGAATAAAACTGTCACAAAAGTTTCAAATCATTCTTTCAGTTAAGACTCAGTCTTCTCTTCTCAATTATAACACTGCACTAAAGTATTGAGTTCATTATCCATAATCCACTCAAACATAATAGCTTTTATTTGGAACAAAAACTAAAACAAGAATTAAAGAAAGAAAAGCTGGGAGGATTTTTTTTCCTTTTCACCCCCTGAAACAGTTGAATATTTAATCATCTTTGTGAGAAGCCAATTAAATGTAAAGCAAAGAAAAACTTTGGACTAGACAGATGGCTTTATTTACTCAGGTAAAGTTCATATCTGGGAAGGAACTTGCCAGACTTTTAAAAAAACATATAGCACATATCAGATTGCAAAGTGTCAGGCACTGCATATGCTCAACTATTAATGGTGAATAGAACATCTATAATGGGCTGGATTGGTCACATACAAAGAAACATACTAGAAGCTGCTTACATGCAGATCTCCCATTAGTTTGTAAGCCATCTATAGTTCTTTCATCCAAGTTGTGGTATATGATTGTGATGGAATACTCGTGCTAAAAAGAGATGATGAGCTAAATGATCTTAGAGAAACTTGGAAAGACCTGCACAAAATAATGAAGAGCAAAACGAGCAGAAGCAAGAGAACATTGTATACAGTAACAGCAATATTGTTCAAAGAACGATTTTGAGAAAATAAGTCATTTTGACTATTATAAATATCCAAATTAAATATAAAGAACATATGAAGAAAGATGCTTTCTAAATCCAGAGAAAGAATTGATAAATAGTATGTATAGAATAATTTTACATATGCATATATATGTATGTATGTATAAATGTATGTATGTATATATGTACAGTTTAGACATGCAACTCATGCCCCAAGCTGTACAATATATTACTATCTTTGAAGAAACTGAAAAACAAACTCACAATGACATATATATTATGTCTTTCAAAGGTATTTTCTGCATGTATGCCTTAAAGAGTGTTGGAGTATTAATATGTTTTTTAAATTACCTTCAAACTGTGGGCACCTGGTCACAACAGATTTAGCAGAAGTGGGAGGAGGATTACTAGAGAGCTGACTCAGGTAATACATTCAGGAACTCTGAACAATAGATTCATAATGCACACCTGGTGCTTTCTGGAAGTTTGCTCAGATTCTAACTCATCTGACTTGCTGTTTGCTATTGTAAATACACTTTTCTCAGTTCCTTCTGTTTCCTGGCTCTCTTTATTGTTATCAACCGAAAATGCTTGGTTGCTGCTCAAGAGTTGGATTTCCCATCACTGTGGATAGTGAGTAAAAGGAACTTTGGTCTTCATTTTGCCTAGACACCATATGGCTCCTCTGAAAATTGGGAGGATTATTTAGCTGGCACCAGTTGTTTCTGACCTTTGGGGAGGAAACCATTTATCCCTGTTTGTTTGGTTTGAAGAGTCTCCCTTCTCTCCTCTTTGTACCAGGCATATATTTTTAAAATTAAAATACTTTAAATGGAATTTTGTCTGGAGAAATTTGGAATACCTTTTAAAAGACTGGCAAGCTGGGATATCACACAGTCAGGTAGTGAAAAGAGTTGACTCTACCATGATTCAAAATAATGGCAGTTTCTATCCCTGTACTGTAAACTCAGGGAGATGGGAAACCCATATTATCCCCACCCCCAACACACACACACACACACACACACACACACCCTCTCCTATATCTGACCAGCTAATCACATGAACCCTGTCTCTGCCAGTATTTAACCCTATGACCATGCACAAGTCACTTAATCACTCCAAGCCGGCTTTTGTAATCTGTAAAATTAACATAATATTTTTACGGCCTATCTCACAGGGGTTTTGTGAGAAAAACACTTCACAAATTATAAAGAACCAAAACAATAGCTTATATTAATCTAGCCTTTGGGTTCACATTTAGGTCCCAAGGTCTATCATCTATGGGATTCAGGCCTAGTTTATCTATCTCTCAGTGCCTTGGCCAGGCGCCTAAGACTCTAAATGATAGGGAAGGTATTGTCCTGCAGGGCTGGGGGATGGGGGGGAGGGTGACATGTTCTAAGGTTGTTCCCTATGCCTGTGAAATTGCATAGTCAGTCACCATCATTCTTTGCTTTACAAAATACTTTACATGTGTCACCCAATTTTATTTTCAAAACAACGCCAATGAGGTTGTTAATATATGTATTACTTTTCTGATTTTACAGATGCTGAAACTGAGACTCAGAGAGGTCAATGTGACTTGCCTAAGGTTACACAATAGAGCCTATATTTAAATCAAGGCTTCCTGGTGCCAAGTTGGGTGTTTTCCATCATACCAAAGATTTGTTCTTATTATTAAACAGAGCTGCTCTTCAAGAGGAAGACACATAATAAAGCTTTTGCAAAGATATTGTTTGCAAATTCAACAGAATAGTTGAATGGCATAAAGGAAAGACTATTAAAAATTGGCAAAGATCCGTGGTGTGTTCTAGTCTTTGATCTTCATGTGCAACCTTGGCGAAGTCACTTCACATCAATTGAGGCCTTGTTTCCTCACCTATAAATGAGGATGAATAAACCCTATCCTATTTGCTTCACAGGTTTGTGTGAGATAACTGTTGAGCATAGTATAATTCTTATGTATGAGGTATTCTCAGATATCTCTATTATAATATCTAATGGTAGAAAGGGCCCTGAATTGGGAGATGAGAAAATTGGGCTCAAATCTCAGCTCTTACTTGTGTGACTTTGGGTAAGGCAGTCACCTCCTCTGATCCTTAGTTTCTTCACCTCTAAAACGAAGTGTTGGATTGGATGACATCTATATTCCTCTTTGGCATTAAGTCCAATGGTATGATATATCTTTGTAAATGCTGAAGTTATTTCAATACAAGTTATTACCATTTATAAACTGCTTTCAGCATGCAATGTGATTTCCTCAAAAGAACTTTATGGGTGGACCCCAGTGGAAGAATTATGGGAAAGACATGAAAGAGACTCTACGATGGATTGAGAAATATGAAGGCGTTATGAATCTCACTGCTGCAAAGAATATACACATTGATGAGATCATAGGTCCCTGAAACCAATGAAGTAGATTGGTTCAGTACAATACTTCTTATCCAGCATTCATACAACCGAAGATCTGAAATGAGTAGAAATTTTCTAAGCGTAGGAGGAGAAAGACCAATAGACAGAGACAGATAGACAGAGACAGACAGATATGGGATAAGAAAATAATAGATAAGACACTTAGTAAGCACTTACTATGTATCAGGCACAATGTGAAGGACTTGCATTAACAAGATCTCAGGGTCAATATATAAGTCAAAGAGGAAGGCAGATGATACAAGTAGGACATGTAAAGCATTTTGTAAAGCAAAGAATTCATGATAGTGATTGCACCTGCAATTGTACAAGTATAGGGAACAACCTTAGAACATGTCACTCCCCCTACCAATGCAGGACAATACCTCCCCTGTCATTTAGAATCTTAGGTGTCTGCCCAGGGAACTGAGAAGTGTACTAAATATCCCTGAATCCCACAGAGTATAGACCTTGGGACCTAAATATGAACTCACAGCCTATATTAATGGCAATTATTGTTTTTGGTCTTTTACAGTTTATAAAGTGTTTTTCTCACAAAACCCCTGTGAGGTAGGTAGTAAAAATATTATTTTCATTTTACAGATTATGAAACCCAGCTTGGAGTGATTAAGTGACTTGTGCATGGTCATAGGGTTAAATAGTGGTAGAGACAGGGCTCATGTAATTAGTTGATCAGATATAGGAGGGGTGTGTGTGTGTGTGTGTGTGTGTGTGTGTGTGTGTGTGTGTGTGTGTGTGAGTGTGAGATATGGAAGAATATAGGCCTTTCCATTTCCCTGAAATTACAGTACAGGGATATAAGCTATCATTATTTTGAATCATGGTAGGACTATTCACTACCTGAATGTATGATATCCCAGCTTGCCAGTCTTCTAAAAGTTATTCCAGATTTCTCCAGACAAAATTCTATTTCAAGCATTTTAATTTTAAAAACATAAGCCACTTATCCAAGGTTACAGAGTTAGTCAGTGGTGGAGCTTTGGACTTGGAGTCAGAAAAAATGGGTTTGTGACCCATCTCTCACTGGTTATCTCTGTGACCTTGGATAAGTGGCTTAACCTCTTCAGGTCTCACTTCCTACATCTGTAAATTTTGAGATAATAATAATGTTGTACCTACCTCCCAGAGCTTTTCTGAGGAGCTTTGCCCAGGGTCACACAGCTAGCAAGTAGCTGAGGCCAGATTTGAACCCATGAAGATGAGTCTTCCTGATTCTAAGCCTAATGCTCTATCTATTATACTACCTACCTGTTCTCCTACCCAGAGAGCCATATAAAATAATGTTTTTTTAAACTAGAAGAAAACAGAGCAGTTTAGTAAAACTATATATCAGCTAAGTGTAGCATTGCATGCAGTGTTCCATATCCATAGTCCCCAAAGCCTGGCTTCTGATCTCTTAGCGTGTTTTTATCTCAATAGGGAATGGGGTAAATGTTCTTCCTGTTCCAGCCCATATCCCCTTTTTGCTGTGTTCTGTGGAGGAAAATAGTTGCCTCTGACATGCCAATTTCTCAGGCTCTATCCACTTTGCCACTGCAAAATTTTGGCTTCCGTACTTTCTCTCATTATTTGGAAAGTGCTTCTCCTTTCCTTTTGAGGGTATTACCCCTTCTCTTCCTCCTGCCTGGGTAAGCAACCACACCCCTTTGTTAAACATGGTACCTTCCCCCAGGCTGTTCCCTACTGTAGCTTCCCTTTGTTAGCTGATGAATAAATTCAACACTAAAACTACACTGAGCAAACATAAGTTAATTTTTAAGTGCACTTCTCTTCCTTTTTCTGAGAGACTGGGAACAGGATACAGAATATTACATATATTATCAGACAAGAATATTATTACTACCTCGATGACCTTGGGCAAGTCACTTAATTTCCCTGGGTCTCATTTCCCTCTGAGTAAATTGATCAGGCTGAACTAAATGGTTTCAGAGTTTCCTCCCAGTTCTAGATTTATGACCCCTGTGAATAGCCATTATGTTACCATGATATTAAGTAAAATGTTATATTTTTCTGCAAGTGGCAATGGACAAAATGGAATCAGAGTGCTTAACCTTTGCCCTTGACAACTTAAAAAATCTATTTGGGAAAATTTTGTGGCAACATTTTTTTTTAACTATTTACAAAGAAGTTTATAAACTAATGTCAATTTAAAAAAGGGCTGAATGAACTGGAGATAATGAGGTGATTACAGATTCCTTAATCAGGTTCTAACACCACCACAAATCCCAATAAGCCTTTCTCCAGGGCTGGGACAAACTTCTTCCTTCTCTCCAACCTTTGAAAGTTATCTTTCCCAAGGGAAAAATATTAATTAAAAAATTAAAACCAAATGGAGGAAATATAAAACTAACTCTCATAACTTTAAATGTGAATGGATTAAACAATCTAATAAAATGAAAAAGAATGACAGATTAGAAAGGAAACAAAATCTCACAATTTATTGCTTTCAAGAAACTTCTAAAAAAACATGTAGAATAAAATGAGGGACTGGAGCAAAATTTACTCTGGATCAGATAAATCCAAAAAAGCAAAAGCTGTAATAATACTGAAGAAAAAAAACCCTACAGAATATAAAGATATAAACAAGGAAACTGGATTATGCCGAAAAGAATCATAACAATGCACCAATATCAATATTAAACTTAAAGGTTCTGAACACCATTGCATCTGCATTCATAAAGGAACTAAACACACACACACACACACACGCACACGCACAGCACAGACAATAAGTCAATAGCAACAGGAGATTTCAATGTCCATCTCTTAGTTTTGATTAAGTCCCGTAGAAAAAGGGTTATATATCCAAGAGAGAGTAACAATTATACATTCACAACATTTATACGACCAAAAACCATTCTCTAATAGATAAGTGGTCAAAGAATATGAACAAAACAGTTCTCAAATGAATTGCAAACCATTAATAACCACGTGAAAGAATATTCCAAATTATTAATAAAAGGGAAATAAAAATAAAAACAGCACTGAGGTTTCAACGCACACTCTGCAATTTAGCATATATGAAAATACTCAGTGTTAAAGGGTGATGGGAAAATAGGCACATTAGTGCATTCTTGGTGGAGCCATGAATCAGTGCTACTATTCTGAAAAGCAATTGGGATTTATGCAAATAAAATATCCATACCTTTAGACACAGAGATTCTACTACTAGGCTTATACCCAAGGAGGCCACTGATAAGAAGAAAGTTTCCATATGTACCAAAATACAGAATAGTTGTATTGTAGCACTTGTTGTGATAGCAAAGAATCAGAAACAAAATAGATACCCATCATATGGGGAGCATCTAAACCAGTGGTTCTCAACCTTCCTAATGCCGCGACCCTTTAATATAGTTCCTCATGTTGTGGTGACCCCCAACCATAAAATTATTTTCGTTGCTACTTCATAACTGTAATTTTGCTACTGTTATGAATCGTAATGTAAATATCTGATGTGCAGGATGTGTTTTCATTATTACAAATTTAACATAACCCAAAGGTTGAGAACCACTGATCTAAACAAATTATGATTTATGAATGTAGGAACATCACTATGCTATAAGAAATTACCACTATGATGAGTTAAAAGCATGGAAAATGTCATGTGAACTGATGCAGAATAAAATAACAAGAGTCAAGAAAGTAATAACGTACAATGACTACAACAACATGATTGGAAAGAACAACAGTGCACATGAAAATCAAAAGCAAATGTTGCAAAATTGCACGGAACAAAAATGTCCCCAAAGAATGGATTTAAGAAAACACTGTCCCCTACCCCTTTGCAGAAGTGGGTGATCCATGAATATGGTAGATTGCACATATTTTTGGACTTTTTAAATGTATTGATAAGCTGTGCTAATAATTTGACTCCTTTTTATTTTGTCTCTAAAAATACTATTTGTCGTATAGGATAGCTCTCTGGAAGGGGGAGGGAAAGGATGGTGGATGATAGATGCACACATTTATGATATTGATAAAAACTTACATAAAAATGTTAGGTCTGTCTTCATGGCCCAGTTCAGATATCACCTCAGCCACAACACTTCTCCCAGACCAAAAACAATGTCTCGCCTCTGAGTTCTTCCATCACTTTGGCTGAAACTCTGCCTCTTTCACCATCTAATTTATAAGTCCATATCTTATCTCCCTCCACTAACCTTTAAGTTCTTGGAGGTCAGAAGCCTATGATGTTTTCCTCTGAATCTCAAGCACCTTTCACAGGATTAGATATATTATATATGTTGAGTGCTTCATAAATGTAAGTAGAATTGAATAAATTATTCCCTGCCACTGAGGTCCCAAAGAATAACTACCTCTGTTCCCGCTATATCTAAAGTTTACGTTTTTCTTAAAGTTTAGAAGTTTTTCACAGGTTTTCATTTTATTTCCTTTCCTGAGGACCACACTTTTTAGTTATGGAGGAAATTGCCACAGTCTTAACTGCCATGCTTAAACCATCAATGCCCATTGATGGCAAATTTATTCTTGTACTTTCAGCATTGGTTGAGTGAGAAAAGTTAAGGAAAGAGAGGATCCATCCCATCAAAACCAACCTTCCCTCTAAACTGGGCATCTTGCCACATAGAAGAGTAAGGGGGAAAGGGGATGAGAGGTGGGGTGATGGAGGGGAGGGCAGGGTTGGGGAGAGGGTTGATGAAAGTACACACTTCTGTAGAGGGACAAGGACAGGGTAGAGAGTGGATGGGGGGGTGGGATAGGAAGAAGGGACATGTAATCAGACTCTCACAATATGCCCACTGTGGAGAGGTTCTGCATAATT
>CM053587.1:160588673-160612713 GCA_028646515.1 Pseudochirops corinnae | reverse complement strand
ATAACCAAACTATTGTACAATGTGAAAGCATTTGCAGATCCTATACATGATTGCACGCCATCACTGGGGGGGGGGGGAAGGGAGGGAAGAAAATCTGAAACTCAAGGGATTGTGGAATTGAATCTTGTAAACTAAAAATAAATAAAATAAATTAAAATGTTGGAAAAAAAATTAGAATGGAGCAAATGGAAGCTAATGACTTGATGAGAAATCAAGAAATTATAAAACAGAACCAAAAGAATGAATGAAATATAAGACAATATGAAATATCCCATTGGAAATACCACTGACTTGGAAAATAGATTCAGGAGAGATAATTGAAAAATTATTGGACTACCTGAAAGCCATAATCAAAAACAGAGTCTCAATATCATCTTTCAAGAAATTCTCAAGGAAAACTACCCTGATATTCTAGAACCAGAGGGTAAAATAGAAATTGAAAGAATCCACCAGTCACTTTTTGAAAGAAATCCCAAAAGCAAAACTCCTAGGAATATTGTAGCCAAATTCCAGAGTTTCCAGGTCAAGGAGAAAATATTGCAAGTAGCTAGAAAGAAACAATTCAAGTATTGTGAAAACGCAATCAGGATAATACAAGATTTAGCAGCTTCTACATTAAGGGATTGGAGCACTTGGAATATTATATTCTGGAGGTCAAAGAAAATAGGATTAAAGCCAAGAATCACCTATCCAGCAAAATCGCATATTATTCTCTGGCCGGGGAGTTGGGTGGGAATGGATATTCAATGAAATAGAGGACTTTTAAGCGTTCTTGATGAAAAGACCAGAGTCAAATAGAAAATTTGACTTTCAAAAACAAGAATCAAGAGAAGCATGAAAAGGTAAACAGCAAATAGAAATCATAAGGGACTTATTAAAGTTGAACAATTTATGGAGGGGGGTAGGGTCGGCACAGGGTGAGTTGAATATGATATCTAAAAATAAAATTAAGGCATGAGAGAGGAATGTACTGAAAGAAAGAGAAAGGGAGAGGTCAAATGGGATAAATTATCTCACATAAAAGAGGCAAGAAAAAGCTTTTACAGTGAGGGGGAAGAGATGGGGGGGAGTTGAAAGGGAATGAGTGAACCTCATTCTTATCAGATTTGGCTTATCAGATTTGGAGGGAATAGCATGCACACTCAATTTGGTTGGAAATCTATCTTACCCTACAGGAAAGTAGGAGAAAAGGGGAGAAAAGGGGGGGGGGGGAATGAAAGAAGGAAAAGCAGATTAGGGGAGGGACTAGTCAGAAGCAAACATTTTTGAGGGGGAACATGGTCAAAGGAGAAACAGAATAAATGGAAAGTGACATAGGATGGAGGGAAATATAATTAGCCTTTCACAGAATGACTATTATGGAAGTGTTTTGTGTAACCACACACGTATGTCCTATATTGGATTGCTTGCCTACTCAATAACGGTGGGTGGGGAGGGAAAAAGGGAGAGAATTTGGAACTCAAAGTTTTAAAAATGAGTGTGAAAAATTGTTTTTACACGTAACTGGGAATTAAGATACATAGGCAATGGGGTATAGAAATCTATCTTGCCTACAGAAAAATAGAAGGGAAGGGGATAAAAGAAGGGGAGGCATGACAGAAAAGATCACAGACTGGGGAAAAGGGTAATCAGAATGCGTGCCATCTTGGGGTTGGGGAAGGAGAGAAATGGGGAGAAAATTTAGAACTCAAAATCTTGTGGAAGTGAATGTTGACAACTAAAAATAAATTAATAACACTGGGGGGAAAAAGCCCCCACAAATGTAGCCCTGGAGCCACATAGTGTGGTTCATAACGATGCCTAGGTTTATGGTACTGTGGGGGTACCATCTATTATTATTATTATTATAATTATTTGCTTTTTGGAGGTAGAAGGCATGGTGATTGGGGTTAAGTGACTTGGCCAAGGTCACACGGCTAGTAAGTGTTCAGTATCTAAGGCTGGATTTGCACTCGGGTCCTCCTGACTCCAGGGTGGTTGCTCTACTCACTGCACCACCTAGCTGTTCTATGATTATCAATTCTAATATATATTTCTAAGGTCCCCAGTATGTGGTGTATCCCTTTATAAATGAACAGGCCATGTGACATGAATTTAAAGCAAAAAGTATTCAATGGAACAAGAAAGGAAAGAAAAAGTAATCAAATCATATTTAAAACTCTCGGCACCTATTCACTAATGACTTCAATGCCCATATATGTCTTAGAGCATTAGTCCGTTGCAGATAACCCCCTCCTGTTTCTCTAGTAGAGTAAGAGAGGTCCATTTCAGCTGACTCATAGAAGATTGCTAGGGAAATTCATCTCAGAGGCAATCTTGGGAGTGCTGGGATCTTGGCATGGCAAATGGAGAGTATTGTAGAGACAATTGTTGATTCCTTTTAGCACCAGAGCAGCAGCACAATATATGTTAACCTCTGTCAATGCTACAGTTGCTTCTTTCTGTCATACTACCCACAATATAATCTAAACTTAGCTGCCATTTTTCTTCATCTTTCCATCTCTCTGCCTTCTACGTTACATCACTTTACCTACATTTAAAAATGTATTGGCATTCACCTATCTAGTTAGAGTCCATGTTGAGAATGGCGCTTGCCAAGAATATCTCCTCCTCCTATTAGAATGCAATATTTTGGGATCATCCTGACTAGGAAAGCTTTTGTCCCTAGATAGACAATCATATTCTGGAACTTTCCAACTAGATGGGCAATATCAGGTAGGTAAATAATATTGAGGAATGAAAATAGACCACTAGATTTGGTAATTCAGAGATTGTTGGTAACTTCAAAGAGACTAGTTTAAGTTGAATAATGAGGTCAGAAGCTAGATAGCAGAGGGTTGAGGAGTGAGAGGAGAGAAAGTGAAGGTGGAGAATATAGACCATATTTTCTTTTTTTCTTTTTTTTCTTTTCTTTTTTGTTTTTTGGAGGGCAATTGGGGTTAAGTGACTTGCCCAAGGTCACATGGCTAGTGTTAAGTGTCTGAGGCCGAATTAGAACTCAGGTCCTCCTAACTTCAGGGTTGGTGCTCTATTATTCACTGTGCCACCTAGCTGCCCCTGTAGACCATATTTTCAAGGAGTTTGGCTGTGAAATGTAGGAAAGATATAAAACAGTAGCTGAAGGGTTTGGTAGGGCCTATTGATTTTTCTAAGGCTAGAGAAGCATGGGCATGTTTTAAGGCAACGGAAAGGCACCAGTGAATAGAGAGACACTTGTGGTTACTTACAAGGAAATTCTTGAGGGTGGAACATGCCAAGGATATCTTCTCCTTCTGTTGGAAGGCAATATTCTGGGATCATCCTGCCTAGGAAAGCCTCCTTTCCTAGATAGACAGACTTAATCTGAAACTTTGCAACTAGGAATTTCTAGAGAGGCTATCTTAAAGAATTCTCACCATTTAAGCAAGTCCCTTTTCCCTCACCCGTGTTTTTGGCTTTGTTGTGCTCTCGGGATTTCTCCAGAAGAAAGACAAAAGGAGATTATAATTATAGACTAGCACAAAAAGATAGCTTCTACCATGAGTCCATCCCAGAGAAGTGGAAATCAACTAATTTGGCCTACATAGATGAAATCTACACCAACAGGAGTATCCATATCATCCATAGGTAGACATCAAAGTTACAAACAAATGCTCACTATCTGATAAGTTCATTAAATGTAAAAGAGAACCCTTTGATCAATCTCCTGTAAGAAAAATAATACAAGTTAGGGCAATACAAAAAAAAGATTGTTTACTTCATAACATTGTCTAGGGCTATTATACTCTCTGCTCCAACCTTCACTACCATTTTTCCAAAGGAGGGTACACAACCAAGCATGTGTAGAGACTAGAAAACCCATAAGAGGAATATCTAAGCACTAAGACATCCTACCATTTTTCACCTTTCACACAAAGTTGTGGAAATCACAATTTGATGGGTTTATAACACTATCTTTTCCCACTGTGTGATATAAATGGTTTCTTCCTGCCTATTTTAAGTTCCTTCTCTTTACCCTTTTAGGACTCACTAACCCTGACACCCTCTTCTAGCCTTGCTCCATATTCCCTTAACACTACTAAGCTAGGAAGACCGACAAATGATTCCATCCTAATAATATTTAGAGGGTACCAAATTTCCAAGAAACACTTTTGGGGAAGTTTTCTGTAAGAGAAACCATTTATGATTCAACATGAATGCAGACAGACTTGTGTGATTAATAGTGACCTTTACACTACTTGAGAAAAATGCATTAAATGTCTGAGTCAGATTTTTCAATAACACGGTAACAAGATATATTCAAGAGGTTAATAAAGACTCATCATCAATTTTTAAAGACTAGAAATGTTTAAATACATTTTATTCTGAGCCTTCTATAAAAGGATAGGCTGTTTTCAAAGGAAAGAAAAGCTAAAAAGAAAGTTCATGCAATCTATAAGAAATACAAAGTTACCTTTACACAGGTTCACTTTCATGATTTGTTATCATGAATAAATAACGATAAATGCCTTGTAGCAACACTTTGATGTCCATGGAAGTTAAATGTATACTATCTCCAATTAGTTTCATAATTGTTTTGTGTGTGTGTGTGTGTGTGTGTGTGTGTGTTTTTTAATAGATAACACATGTAAGTAGAAGTAGCTAGGTGATGTTAAACACTGGTATGGTGTGTTGAACTTAAGAATCAGGAAGACCTGAATTTGAATCTTGATTCAGACTTACTATCTGACTTTGGGTAAGTCATTAAACCTCCTAGTATCAGAGAGAGATTTCCTCTACAAAATGGAAATGCTAGCCCCATTTCACAGGTTGTTGTGAATAAATGCTATTTAAGTGCAAACTATTACTTGTAACTTGCTTGGCAAATCTGAAAATGCTATGTAACAGCTAGCTATTGTTATAAGCAAATAGATAATTGTTCAAAATGGCTAAGCATAGAAAAAATCTCTTTTGATCTTACTCATCTTGATGGTTTAACTAGAAGTACCATTAATTTTTGATAAGTACAAACAGACACCATAACATAATTACATATTGGCATAACTTGTCCCCTTTTATTTCCCCATGTTCCATTTCTCTGTTCTCTCCTTTTAACAGGGTAAAAATTTTTAGTAACAACTGACTTTTACAGGGCTCTTTGAATCTTCATAACAATCCTGAGAAGTAGGTGCTACAGATAGTATTTTCTCCATTGAACCATTAAGGAAACTGAGGTTCAGAGACTTTATCATCTCATATCCTCAGTCATTACAGAACTCCTTTCAAGTGTTCATCCTTTTACTAAAATGTTTACTTTTTTTTTGGCTGCTTCCAAAAGGCCCCAAATACAAATATGTCAATTTTATGTGATTTTGTGTTTTTATTTTAGTCCTAACCTAAGGTTTTGACTCTGTATTCTTGTAGCTAGGATTAGAGAGTTATCTCTGTTGTTTCAACTTCTAAGAAATCGTATGTGGTTTCAACATGTGTATGCAGTTAGAAGAAAGTATTTAATAACACATTTTACTCAACCAAATAAAAGCATTTTTATGGTTTTAGGATGACAGAATTTCAGGGTTATAAGGAACATCATAGTATGTCTATCAACTTATACCCACAAAAGAATCCATGCTTCAACATCCCAGACAAGTGGTCATTCAATCTTTTCATGAAGACCTCCAATGAAGGAGAATTTATCTCACGGGACTCTCAATCCTACTTTTCATCTTTTGATTTCGTTTTGATATTTCTTGTTGTAGTTTGGAGTTACAGTTTCTGTTTGACCTATTCTCTTCTTTAGGAAGTTCAATTCTCAAGTAAATTTTATGACTATCTCTTCTAAACTATTCACTCTCCTTGCTATTCTTTCTTCCCTGTCATTTTCTTTAACATCACATTTTATGTTTCATTTTTTCCAGTATGCTTGTGGATTTTGTGGCCAGAGCATTATTCTCTCTGAGTCTCTACAAATTCAAAAACTCCTTATGGAGTCGCTCTCCTTGAGTTTACCTTCTGGTTTTCTCCCATTCCATATCATTCCTTCATTGTATTTGACATTTTCTTTATTTTATATAAAGCTCCAGTTTCCAAATTGGAGTTTTATGCTTGGATCAGACTCTTAGTCAGGCAACAAATATTTATTAAGTGCCTACTATGTGCCAAGAACTCTAAGTGCAAAGGATACAAATATGAAAAGAACAACAGTCTCTGTCCTCAAGGAGCTTATAATCTAAAGGAGGAAGATAACACATGAAATGAAACCAAAAAGTTGTAGGGAAGGGAGTGAAGGTATTCTGTGAATGGGAGTGATGAGAATAATATGAAATGGCGATAACAATAGACCCATCTCACAGTCTGAAAGAGCAGCTGGTAGGAAATGAAGAAAACATTGGCTTGGGTGCCCTTCTTAAATGGAGGCTTTGGGGGGAGTTCTTTACCAATCACAGGGCAGAGGGTACTGAAGGTAGAGATGATGTATGAACCACCCAAAGCACTGCTAGTTAAGCCATCAAGCAATTAAACAAATCAACCAAAGTTGATACACTGTTGCAGGATGATGAGCTTCCTGGTGGTGAGGTTTCCTGGGGCCATGATGGAGTCCAGTCCAAAAGAATGCAGATAGTGGGAAATGAAAAGACTGTCTTTTGCCACACTCTTGGAATGGTGCGGGCAGGCCCTGCATAGTCCTTGATGCAGTGGCTACCACCAAGCTCCCACGGGAGTGATTGAGTTTTGTTCCAGTCTCTTGGTGTCTTGACTTAGATTTTGGCTTTTAGTCCGTCTCTGTCTCCTACTCACGCAGTGCCTAACCTAGAACTGGCTCTGTTTCTCACTATGACCCTGACAGACTTCAGATGTTATTTGTGCTGATAGTTGGCTTCCTACAAGACCCTTGGTATTTTGCTTCCTAAGTGTTGCCTCAGTCTTTTTATCCTACTGTGGTTTTGTCACAATCTTCCCAGGCAATGGTCTGTCATATTTTTTCTGCTCTGGTTCAGGTGCAAGCCACAGGGGCTCAGTGTTTAACATTCACTGCCTGTATTTTGGGTCCAGTACAGTCTGCATAGCACTGGTCTGGCCTTGCCTCCTCAAGTCTTTGGGAGTCTGCACCAAATGCTAGTCTAGCCTGGTCTCCAGCTATGGGACCATGCTGTTTGCATGCATTGTCTTCATCTACCTCGTCTTGTCTCTGCTCAGAGCTTCTTCGGTATTCTGATAGTCTTTTTCTGTGGTCCTGGACTGGACAAAAGAGCTTATATCTATTTCCCTTTTGTTTTCTTTATAGTTGTTCCTTATGTTGCATTTTTTTTTTTTTAGCTTTGCTGAAGGATTGGGGGGTGTGTGGAACTCGGCTCTTTTGTGTCCTAATATGTCGCCATCTTCTCACAATGCCTTCCCATTCTACTTTTGGACAACTCTCATAATAAGATTTTCCCCACCAACATTAAAGCAAATTTGCCTTTCTGAAGCTCCTGCTCATGGTCCTAGTTCTGCCTTCTTTCTTCCATGTGATAGTTTATCAAAACTTGAAGGTAGCTTTTACGTTCTTCCTGAGTCTACTTTTCTCCAAACTAAATGTACCCAGTTTTTTCAACTGATCTTCATATAATATGGACTTGAGACCTTTCATCATTCTACACTATCCTCCGAACTTACCAATGTTCCTCCTTAACTGTGGTGCTTGGAACATAATGCAATGCTCCATATGTGGTCTAATGAGGGCAAAAGATAGTGGACCCATCTCACAATTCCTGAAAGCAATGTTTTTTTGTAATATAGTGTGCTTTGCATATATTTTTTGCATGTTATCTCCTCTAATCCATTGCAAGTTCCTTGAAGATAGGGACTGTTTTTTGCCTCTTTTTCTATCTCCAGCACTAAGGATAGTGTCTAGCACATAGTAAGCACTTAATAAATCTCTGATTATAGTTCAAGATCACATGGTTTTCTCGCTATCATGTTGTACTGTTGAGATATTAAGTCTGTTGTCCACTAAAACCTCCAGATCTTTTTCAGATTACTTACTCTTCCATTCTGGTCCAATGGTATGCCCAACCTAGATTTCTTCAGCCCAAGTAAATGACTTTACCTGTATATCAATTACAGGAGCTGATCCTGGAGTCAAGAAGGCCTGGGTTCAAATCCAGCTTCAAACACTTTCTAGCTGTGTAACCCTAGGCAAGTCAACCTCTGCCTGTCTCAGTTCCCTCACCCATAAAATGGAGATGATAATAGCACCTACTTCCCAAGGTTGATGTGAGGATCAGATAAAATATTTGTAAAATGCTACATAAATGCTAAATATTATTAATGTTGTTATCCTTTTAAAAGAAATTCACAAACATCTCTTTATTCTAGGAAATTTTTAGGAATTGAAGTCAAGTTAATTGACATATAGAACTATAGGTTCTCTTTACTTTTTTAGAAAATTAGAACAACATTATTAACCCTTCTCCAGCCCCATGGCAACTCTCCTGTTTTCTATAGTCTGTCACAGATCACTAACAGTCGTTCAGCATCACAACACCTTCACAAGCTCTTTCACTACCAAAGATATTCAATGTGGGCCAAGCAACCTGAATTCACCAAAGGTAACTCTACTTGCTCTTCCACTCTCTCCTTATTTCAATGGGATATCAACTTCCTATTGGTGATTTATTTTCTGACCTTTTCACCCCAAAAGGTATTCTCTTTAGAAACAAGGGCATTGAAACAAGAGTTGAGAATCACTGCCATTTCTTAATTGGTATTTGTAGTGCCTTCATTCCAGGATTTTTGTGAAGGTCAAATAAGACAATGTTTGTAAAGTGCTTTGCAAACTACGAACTATTACCTAAATATCAACTACATATCTGACTATTTTTATATTCTGTATTTTACACATTTATTATTATTCATTCATTTCAGTCACATCCAACTCTTCATGACCCATTTGGGGTTTTCTTGGCAAAGATACTGTAGGAATTTGCCATTTCCTTCTCTACCTCATTTTACAGACAAGGAAACTGAGGCAAACAGGGTTAAGTGACTTGTTTAGGGTCACTCAGCCAATAAAGTGTCCGAAGACAGATTTAAACTCAGGAAGATGAATCTTCCTAACTCTAGGCTTGGCTCCATCCACTATAATATACCTGCATTCATTTGGTACATTACACCTGCCATTATTTATTTCAATACTTTTTAATACTCTACTGAATTTTCAATCTCATCAATATAAATATTCCTTCAAACAATGTAGGATTCCAATCCATCTTGCTTACCATACATTTGATACAAGGGGTAAACCCAGAGGGGTGAAGGTCTTCTTCACATTCCCTTTACCTTGAAGAAATACCAATGATGTGTGTTTTTTCCTTTGATTGTCACTCCCACTATGTGACCAGTTCACCTTGTGTGGGATATGTGTGTGGTCACAAATTCCTGTGATGCCATACCACTTCTTATAGTCCTTCATTTTTAATGTATTGGGATTGTGCATAACGTTTACTTCTCTACTGACCTTTGAGTTTTCATTATCTTCAGTTCTTCAGAAATCGCAGTATTCCTCAACTTGTAGCTATATTATCTAACCATAAGAATATTAATATTAATAAGATAGGTTTTTATTTCAAAGAGAATGTTGGAATTTTTCTTAAATATTAAAACAATCAAGCCAGGCTTCAAAGTTTAAGCACTTAAAACTATAGAAGCTATATGAACTTTATGGGCATTTTTATAACATCTTGTAGAATTGATGTTGATCTCTTAAAACTTCATGGAAAATGGGATACTTTGTGCATATTTATACTATCTTCAATGCTGATTTTAAAAAAAAAATCTATAATAGCATGTTTGACCAGTAGCAAGGAAATATGGGTTCCAGTTTTGACTCTGCTACTAACTGAATGTACAACCTTGGGCAAGTTACTTATGTTGAAGCTTCAAAGGTTAATAAGTATGAGTAATCTTACAGGCTAAAGAATAGACAGATGCTGGGCACCACAAAACCAATTGGTTTTCAAAGATGGCCCCTAATAGCAAGACATCAAGTCAGAGAGACAGACTAGAAGAGAGTGAACTACCAAATCTGAGTGGACAGTCTCCTAGAACAGTAGCACACCCCTTTGGAAAAGATATCTATTTTATGCCTTGCTTGTTATTCATATGATGGGATCATTGAGCAGTTACTTTGTTGTTTTGCCCACCAAGGAATCTTACATAATTTTAGCACTTGAATAGAATCTTATTGGAGGAGACTCCTGGTAAGAGGAAAGTTTTAAAGGCTGCCTTTAACTCTACAGAAGTAAATGCTTTTTAAAAAAGTAATGTACCTTTTAAATAGTGTGATTGGCAGAATGGACAGATCATTAGACTTGAGTCAGAGGACCTAGGTTTGGGTTCCAGCTCTGAAACTAACTAGTTGTGTTGCCTAGCCTCTGAGCCTCACTCTGTTGTGTCATCTACACAATGGGAACAGTCATTTTTGTTCTACCTGCCTCATAGAGTTATAGCAAACAAGTTATTCTGTAGATGGAAAACACTATGTTCTTATTATTTGTGTTTGACAAGACTTATGATTACTCAAATGGGTCCTCCATAAACATACTATAGCACACATAAGACACATATATGTATTTAAATATTATATTTATATATAAAATTGGATCCTCAATTCCAATTCAAAAATTAGCCTTTGCTCTTTTTTCCTTTTTAAAAAAAATTTAAAATATTTTTATTAAATTATTTATTTTTAGTTTTCAACATTCACTTCCGTAAGTTTTAAATTTTCTCCCCTTCTACTCTTCCATTCCCCTTCTCTCCCCAAGACAGCTTGCAATCTGTTATGGGTTCTAGACATACATTTCTATTAAACACCTTTTCACATTACTTATGTTGCATAGAAGAATTATAACGAAAGGAGAATACCATGAGAAAGGAAAAATAAAACAAAATAAGAAAGAAAACAGTCTGCTTTGTTCTACATTCTGACTCCATAGCTCTTTCTCTGGATGTGGCTGGCATTTTTCATCATGTGTCCTTTGGTATTGTTTTGGGTCCTGGCATTGCTGAGAAGGGCTAAGTCTATCAAAAGCAGTCCTTGCACACTGTTCTTTTTTTCCTTTTTGCATTATCTATGAAAAAGAACCTTAAGTTATCAATGACTAACAAGAGCAAGATTGCAAATGGAATTTTAAAAGGTATTCCATAGAACAAATTATTTTCAAAGTTTTATAAACATCCACTTATAAACAAACTGATAGGTTAATTGCAAATCATTACCAATCAATTATAGCAAATCCCTGTGGAATCTCTCCTGAACAAAGCTTCTAAGTCTTAAGTTACTGTATAACTCCAAAGAGAACAAAATTATATCATAAAAATGTTCACTTCCTCAGACCTTTTCTCACCTAAGACATTCACCAATTAGTCTTAATTAGGTTTCATTGTACATATGAATACATTACTTTTATTTTGTACTAACTTATATTCTGTTCCTCTTAATATATATAATTGTCTTGCACATTTGTGTTCATGTCAAACTTACCTCTTAAATGCCACTGTCAGTACAAATTAATTTAGGCATAAAATACCTTTTGCTAAATTTAATAAATTGTCTGTTCTTTTCCCCATAGACTCATTCACTTATTAACCTTGTAGTCATATAATCAAATTTGAATTCTGAGAGTCAGATTCAGAGTTTCAGAAAAGAACACAGAAGTTAAAATCAGATTCCTTAAATAAACCCAAAAGCTCACCTAGAACTTTTTGGATATTTTCTGAGAAGCCTTGATCCAAAAGACATTTTAATAAACTGCTCATGAGGGTGGGCGGAAAATCCATCTGCATTCATGATGAAAATTACAAAAATGAGGACTTACAATATTATTAGAGGAAGCATTGTGTAGTTGAGAGAGCTCTGAGTGTGAATTCAGGAAGAATTCTGCAAATCCTGCCTAGATCAATTATTAACCATGTGAACTTGAGAGAGATCAATTAATTAACCTTGATGTACTTTGACAACTCTAGGATTTGTCTACTAAGTTATAAATGACCGCATCTGTACTGGTGGAGGAAGTTTCTCATACTGACAAAACTACCCATCTTTTGTATATCATCTAAAAACCGCGCCAAATGTCTGAATGGGAAAACAACACAATGCAATTGTCCTCTTTACCACTGTATTTAGACCCAAGCCCTAATCAGCTCTTATAGTTAATTCATGGATTAGGGCTATGTTGATTTAGAATAAGTGCCTTCAGTCTCCCGCTATTGATATACATATTCCAATATTTACTATTTAAGAAGAGGTGTAAGAAGCCATAAGATGAAACCCTAGTAAAACAGCTAACACGCAGACCTTGGAAGAAGGGGGCAGATGCCTAATTGATGTTTTGTATTGATGCATTGATGTTTACTGTAGTCTGACCTCATCTGTATAATATAAAAAATTCTGCACTTAAAGTGAAGTCTTGGTTCCAATACTTAACATGTTTTGTGATTGTGATCAAGTTACTTCAATTCTATGAACCTCAGTTTCCCAATCTGCAAAACTAGCAAAATAATTTGTAATAATAATAATAATAATAAAACTATGAGTTGTATGGCCACAGGCAAGTCAATTAACCCTCTCTTGAGTCTCTTTTTTTTTTATTCATAAAATGGAATAGTGATGCCTGCTGAACCTGCCTCAAATGTATGATTGCAAGAGTTAAATGAAAATGCACGTAAAGGACCATACCCAAATGATAAGAGTCAGTTAGAGAAACAATCAGCTAGCTTGCCTTCTATTATCCTTGCCTCCCTCACCTGGACATTTTAGAACACAGCTTCCTTTAAGGCTCAACTTATATGCCACATTCTACTCAAAGCTTCTCCCTTTAAAGGCAGCTGATGGCTCAAGGGATAGAGCACTGGGCCTAGAGTCAGAAGAAGACCTCTGTTCCAATCTGACCTAAAATATTTACTAGCTGTGTGACCTTGGGCAGGTCACATAACTTCTGTTTAGATCAGTTTTCTCATCTGTAAAAAAGGGATAATTGCACATACTAAATGAGATATTTGTTTTTAAAAGAAGTATCTCCACATAGTAGGTACTTTATAAATGTTTATTTTCTTTCAGATCCCCAGCAGTTGTCAATGTTATCTGCCCTCTCTACAAGTTAGCATATATAAATTTTTCTGTTTCCCTGTTGGTGTCTCCAAATAGAAGATAAGTTCCTAGGAGAAAAGATATTTTTGTTGTTTTGTCTGTTTCTCCAATGCCTAAGAAATGTTAGTGGAATCTTATTGTTCCAAAAGTCAAGATGAAGCAGAGTCAGACCTAGGGTGAATTGTGAATCAGGCAAAGTTGGTTCCGTTGTTTTGTTTGGTTTTGGTTTTTTCACTTATACTTTCTGAGTGTTTTCCCTCATTGTTACTACCTTCTTCCTAGGTATCCTGGCTCCCTGGTAGCCAGCAAGTCTCCATTGCCCTTATGCTATTACTTTACTACCTACAAATCTCTCCTGGACAGCCCCTGGACTAGGGTTTGGGCAGCACCCCATCTCGGTACCATTCCCTTCCCTTCTTTCTGCCATTAAAACTTACCTGGCTGGGTGCCCTAACATCTGAGTAGTGAGAGTTACTCCATAGCAGTGTGTGTTGAGGGATTTCTGAAATAAATTAGGATTTGTGTGTCAATACCATCCTGCATGTCTTGGTCTGGTAGACCAAGCAACTTTTAAAACACTGAAATAATTTGAGAAGTTATCATTGTTTGAAACTGTCAACAATGAAATTAAATTTTCTGTTGTCTTTAATTTTAAAAATGGAAATAATATTGTTTAGGATAGATAATTACATAGATAAATTAAAAAGAAACACCATTAGAGCAACTGAAAGTAACCTAAACAACTATAGTAGAGAATTTAAGTAGCAAAAATACAGAAACACAAAATGTACATACAGAATACATTAGCAAGATGACATTTTTTTCCCCATGGAAAATTAAAGGCTTCTATTAAGCTATATAATTATATGTATGTGTGTACTTATGATATAAAAATTATTTATAACACAATTTGTACTTTTATAAAATGCTTACTTTTATTTGAATAAAATATAAGCTAATAAAATTGTTTTGTGAAAAGTAGATTTGTATGAGGTTTTTTTGCAATAAAAATGAGGGAATTGTTCTATAGAGTTTGAAGACCACTAGTCTAAAGGGTAGAGTGACTGAAATTTGCATTTGGTGGAAACAATATCTACATTGGTTACATCATTGAGTCCTTGAGATATTGAAGTATTAGATTAGCTAGCTAACATGTCAATTGTCTAACAATTTAACAACTTTAACTCAACTAAAGATGCCTTGTCATAGTGGAAAGAGCACTGGAATTGGAGAAAGAGAACTTGGGTTTGAATCCTGCCTTCATTTTTACTCAGCTGTGTGACCTGGTGAGAATCTCCAAATCATTCATTCATAGGTTCCAAAAACTAGATCTGGAAGGAACATCTCATAGCAGCTATTGGAACTTCTCTTCTGCACATTTCCCCATTCTCTTTTGTTTTATAACTATTTTCATATTATCTTGCTATAGGGTGAACATAGAGGTCATATTGAGCCTTATTCTGTGTCCTAGATCTTAGCCCAGTGTTTCATCACTGTTTGTTAAATTGTTGTGCAGAGGACAGATTTCCTTTGCTATAGGCAATAGATACAAGAGTTCAAAGAAATATGAAAATTGAATTTTGTGTAACAAGTTATACTTGACAAACATGAAATTTCTGTTTTAAAGCAACTATAGTTCCCATATGTCAATTTTTCCATGATAATTTTCTTTTATAAAAGTAAAATTTTATTGATAACTTTTGTTTTTACATCACATAAATTTCCCAATCTAGCTCTCCAACCCTTGTAAGAAAGAAATTTTTTTTAAAAATAGTTCATCAAAACACATCTAAACACATCTAAAACACATCTAAAAAGTATGATATGATATGATATGATATGATATGATATGATATGATATGATATGATATGTTATAATGTGATATAATATGATATGCTTTGATCTTCATTCACAGTCTCTCTGACCTTTGTAAAGAAGAGAAGAGATGCCTTCTCAAATCTTTTCTTTGGGATCAAAGCTGGACATTACAATTTCACAGCATTCAGTTTTTATTTTGTCTTTGTTTCCATTTACATTGCTATTGTTTCTCTGGTTCTTCACTTAGCATTAGCTCATCACAAAATCTTCTCAAGTTTCTCTGTATTCATAATTTTGACTGGTAATAGCAAAATAACGTTCTATTTTGTTATGAATCCACAAGGTTATTGGTCATTCTCCAAATGACTGACACTATGATAAATTTTAAACGAGCTCATTTTGAGCTCATGATAGATAATTACATAGATAACTTAAAGTATGTATTTAAATGTATAAAATAAAATACATAGCATCATAAGGGAAACACATTTGTTGAAATACAGTTATCCAAGTATTTCTTTAAAAGTTTTTAAAAGTAATTTTTTTTGAAAGTTCATGGACCCCAGGTTAAGAATTTCTGTACTATGAACTACATACAATATAAAGTATGTACAAAGTAAACATGGGTTTGGTGGATAGAAAAGAAAATGCTAACAACCAATGGATAAGGAAAAGTGTCTCTAAGTGTCTTGATGGAAACTAGGGGTTCTAAGAGGTGCGGAGGGAGAACATTTTAGGCATAAGGGATAGTCTTGCAAAGATTTGCAGGAGGTACATTGAATGCCATATATATATGGGAATAGCAAATGGGTCCATTGAATGTCAACATAGAGAATGATATGAAGACATCTTAAGTTTGATGTTTGACTTCATCTAGTATCTTAAAACCAAGTGGCTATTAACATGTTTCCAAGTAGGCATATCTTTGGTAATTTTTCAGTAAAATCTGGCAGGTGGATGGTTATAGCAATAGATACAAACCTTTGTGTCATGGGCTGCTCAATGTCCATCACTAAGCATGATCAGAGATGTAAATAAGAAATGACCAGGCCATGTGGGTAATTCAAGGAAGAACCATGAACTCCGTTTATTGATTCTTTGAACAAGGTTTTTAAAGATCCAAAAGACAAAGATTCAAGTATTCTTATCCTAATCATATCCTGGAATTTTATTATCAATATAATATCTGCCAGACCCTGGAAGTAGCTTGGATAAGATAAGGTTTTGTTATCAAGGACCCAGGAAGTCATGGGGAAAGTCAATTGTCTCTTATCAAAGTGTATCTATAGGACAAAGGATGAGAGCAGGCTGCAATCTCAAAGACATCTACATAGAAACTGATCCCCAAGAGTCAAGTATTTTGACTTACAATAGTATAAGGAATATGTTCTTTTAGGGGCCTGAAGTCTGAGGGCAAAGGCTTTGATGTCAGGATATCAAACAAAAGTCCTACTAAGTGTATCCCTGGGGGGTCTTTCGGGGAGCTAGCCTTTATAAGCTACTTCTACTACTACTACTACTACTACTACTACTACTACTACTACTACTACTACTACTACTACTCCTACAACTACTACTACTACCACCACTACTAGGAAATTCTCCAGTAATCAAAGAAATCCTTTAGTAAATCCTTTTGTCAGATCCTTATTTATCTGTCTCATAACTTTGGATTTTTGTAACTTTCTTTTTTTTCTCCAAAATTTTATTTTAGACTCAAATTTCAGGACACAGAGAATAAAAAAAGAAGCAAAAACATATCATAAACTTACTTAAATACAAAATTAGAAAGAAATAAAAGCATGTCATGTTCATAGCATAACATGAGAGGATTCAAAATATGTAACAATAAATTTTCATCTCAAGAAAGCCCATATGATAAATAATATTCCTGTTGAGAATTGTCCATCTTTTCTTTGCTTCCATGTGAGTTTTCTTTTGTTCTCTGCTGTGCAATTTTTAACTTTGTTCTTTTTCCCCTTCATCCCCCCCCACCAGGGCCACAATAAAGTTTAGATATGTTTCTCTATAACTATAGATATATACATACACATATACATACATATACAGACATATACTTTCCCAAACCTATTCTACTTCTAACCTTTGTTTTTTATGTATGATTATATCTCTTGTTTCCTGTCCCTTCTGCCTCCTCTACTTCTATCCACTGCCTTGCCCTCCTATGACTTGCCTCCCCCCCTTCCAAGGATTCTTCCCTTTTCCTCCCATTCCCATAAATCTAAACACCCTTCTATACATCTATTTACTTAATCTCTCACCCTCCCCTCTAAAGATTCCTCCCTTGTGCTCTCTCCCCTCCCTATGCCCCTACTGTTTTATTTCTTCTGAGTATAGAAGAGACTATTATACTCTTCTAAATATATATGTATTATTCCCTCTTAAACCCATTCCTGATGAAAGCAGGTTACCAGAACTACCAGCCCTCCTCCCCCATCTGATTCCTCTGTATCAATTCTCCCTTTTCTACTTCAAATAATTACTCTTTCAAAGTGTTCCTAAATGGTTTTACTTTTAAAATTCATATCATTCTCAGGTCAATCCCAATCTTTCTTATAAACTACCCAATTATTGATAAGAATCTTGGGCGTCCATTTACATATCTAAAAAGTAAACAGTCTGTCCTTATGGGTCCCTTATATTCAGTGTTTGTTATATACCTTTTATTTCTCTTGATTCTTGTGTTTTGAATCTTCTATTAAGTTCAGGATTTTTTTTTAAACAAACTCTTGGAAGTCTGGGTGTTTATCAAATGTCCATTTTTTTTCCATTCAAGATAATATTTCACTTTGCAGGGTAGGATATTTTTGGCCAGAGTCCCAATTCTTTTGCTCTTCAATATGTTGTGTTTCAAGACCTATGGTCCTTTAATGTCTCTACTGCTAGGTCTTGTGTAATTCTAATTGTGGCACCATCATATTTCAATTGCTTTAATCTTGATGCTTTTAATATTTTTTCCTTGAGCTGAGGGTTTTGGAATTTGACTATGATATTCCTATGAGCTTTCCTCATTTTTCCTCTTTTAAGTGGTGATTGAAGGATTTATTTTTCTGTTTCTACTTTCCCTCCTTGTTCTAATCCAGCAGGATATTTTTCTTTGATTATTTCTTGTATTATTGTATCAAGATTCTTTTTTTAATCATAATTTGCAGTTAATCCAATTACTTTTCAATTTTCTCTTTTTGATCTATTCTCCAAATCTATTGTTTTTCTTATAAGATGTTTCACTTTCTCTTTTATTTTTTCATTATTCATATTTTGCTTAATTATTTCTTGGTCTGGTATAATTTCAATGGCTTCACTTTGCCCAATTCTAATTTTCAAGGTGTGATTTTCTTCCTTGAGATTCTGGATCTCCTTTTCTAATTGGTTAACCATACTTTTCTTGTTTTTCTTGGATTATTATTATTTTCTTTTTTAGTTTTTCCTCCATCTCTATCATTTGGTTTTTGAAGTTTTTTTAAAAATCTGCTATGAAATCTTTTTGGACAGGTGACCATTTAATGTTACTCTTGGGGGTTTCTTTACTCCAGTATCCTCCTCTGAGGATGAACCCTGGTCATCATTCTTCCCATAATAGTTTCTGTAGTTGGATTCTTTCTTCTTTTTTTTTTTTTTGTGGTAATATCCTAATTATTTGTAGTCACCTCTAGCCCTGGGGTATGAGAAATGGTGCCTCTTGCCTCAAATCTTCAGTTCTTCCCTTTAACCTGAAACCAAAGCCAAACCTCCAGCCTCCTGTAAGTGCCCACAGCCAGGGGCTTTCTGCCCCAATGCTTCTGCACTCACTGGGCCTGTGCTGGTTCCTTCTTTCCCTCACCACTCTCTGCAGCACAGCTGGGCTGGGTGTTCCTGGTCAGCCGAGGTTCCCTCAATCTTCCAGGGCTCATGCCCAATTCCCCTCACTATCCCTGGGGTAAAAGTTCAAGTGGCTGGGGCTGAGGTAGCATCTCAAATCAACTAACCCCAGGACTAGCCACTTGCAGTTAAAACAGAGCCTAGCCTGGAGGTACTTACTCTTCACAGTGACAATTAAAATTTTTCTTCTGATCTTCTCAAATTGTTGGGGAGGACCTTGGTTATTTTCCTGTTCTTGTTTATCTCCAACCACATTTTGTTCACCCTAAGGTGCTATTTTAACTTTTTTGTGGGGGAAAATCTTGAGAGCTTGGAATTTTCTGACCTACACCACTATCTTCCCAGAATTCTCAGATTTTTGTAACTTCCATTTTCTTGAAATAGATAATGAAGATAAAACATGAGTTCTCTTTGACATGCACTTTACTTGACTGGTCCAGGTCTCCTCATAATCAAAACAAAATTCAAGGGTGCTTTCAAGAGAAAACAGATTAAGAAGGCCAAAACAGACAGGGCTAAAATCGCTCTTAGAATGAAAGATAAATTTACAGTTAGATATAAAGAGATAAATAAAAATCATAGATTTAGAGAGGGAGGGGACCCCAGGATCTTAGAAGCTGAGGAAACTGAGGCTTAGGAGGTTAAGTGACCTGTCCAGGGTCACAAAGTTAATAAGTATCTGCAGTAGGATGAGAACCCAAGTCTTTTTGACTCCAAGTTCATCACACCCTCCACTAGTCGCCACTGCCTCTCAGAAGGTAGTTTATTTGTCCTACATCTGGCCCTCAGAGCAGCATCTGACTATTCTGGCCCAGATTCCTGAACTTTGAAGACCAAAGCAAATACAAGTACAAGATGTTGTTCAGAAATGTTTGGCCTCGTTGATATGATCTGGAGGCCATGTTATCTGCTGTTATTAATGTTTTTCCCTACTGGTTTAACTGTTCTCAAGGTTATATTAGTTTTCTCTCTCCTGAAATATTTGGAAATTTCTGTCTTTTCCCATTATATGCCCCCTATTAGTCACCTTTCTTACTCCTTTCTCTTTGTTGGCTATTTTACTAGTGGCTATATTTCAAAACTGTCTCAGACTTCTGTCATACTGGAGAATTTGCTTTTAACTGACTTCTATCTACCTTAATTGATATCGGAGAGGGGAGCAAACAGCAGAAATGACCTCAGCTAGATGATAGTCTCCTCTCCATTAGGCCTGGTGGTACCATGCTGGCACCCTGCCTCAATTGTCTTAGTTTCTCAGTTGTCTGATAAGCATTATTACAATAGTCTTCCGCCACACTGTTGTCCAAAGCAGAACAAATTTCTAGGTATTTGCAAGGGGACAGAAGGCAGCAGAGTTGGATTCATCTGAAAGCCTATGGGTTGTATTATGAAGTGCCTCTAGAACATGGCACCTGGTCAGAGAGGTGTGCTGAGTGATTGTATTTGGGTTTAAGGATTAGCTATCTTTGTTTTGCATTGGAGAAGCAGTTGGGAAGGAAGAAACAGGGGCAGGGCAAGACAAGGCAAGAGCTTATCTGGGGCACAATTATTGGGAGATTGGGGGAAAGAAGCTTGCCATGTGATAGTTTCCTATTTTAAATAATTATTTTTCCTAATTAGGCATTAAACTCTGTAGTTTATGATTCAAATTATTTCCCTGGTTATAGTTCACCTGCTCTTGTCCTATATGAATTATAACTCTGGTCAGTTGTCACCTTCATTGACTTAGATAGAAAGACCAAAGTGTCAATTCTCAACTATCACTCAGACTCGAGAATCAAAGTTTCAGTTTTCTAGGTTCTTGGAAATACTTAAAGTCACTTCCCATTCATTTCCTCTTATACCTTTGAGGCATAAAAAAAAAATGAGTGAAACCAAACTTTTCTTGCCTGGTATGCAATCCAGGGTACATTTTAAAAATATTTGCTTATAAATGCCTGATCATTGAGAAGGAAATCCAATCCAATAAACTTTTATGACGTTCCTACTATGTGCCATGCACTCTGCTAAGCACTGGCTATAAGATTAATACAAAGAAAGAGAGTCCCTACCCTCAAGGACTTCAAGAGGCAGGAAAGTAGGTGGAGGATACCAGGGGCTACTCAGCACAGGAGTATCTTATTCAGTGGAGTTGAAACCAGACAGAATAGAAGATACAATGCAGAACTGGTGGAAAACTCTGGTTTCTTACCCTCTTTAAAGAAAGGTATTGGGAGGAGTTTAGTATTCCACTCTCTAGGCCTCCAATCATGGGAGAGAAGAGGCTGAGGTGATGTCAATCAAGGCTTGAATTAGCAGCAAGGTGGTGAGATTAGAGGTGATGAGCTTAACCTGGGAAGGGCATCTTCTTCCCAGGAGTTGAAACCAATCAGAGCAGCAGATACAGTGGAGAAAATCTCATAGAAGGTAAGGGCAATGACTGTTTCGTTTTTGTCTTTGTATCTCTAGTGCCTCACATAGTGCCTGGATATAATGGGAACTTCATAAATGATTGCCAATTGATCAATAAAAGTATTTGTACATTTCTGCCTTGAAAATGTATATATTGATGGTTTATCTACCCAGAGATGTAGATTAAGATGTCCTAGAATATTGGCTAGTGTTTTTCTTAGCATGGAAGAATTGTGGACTCAGAGATGGAAGGGACTTTAGAGATCAATTAGATCAACTTCTTTCATTTTGCAGATGAAAACCCTGAAGCTTACAGGTGACAACTGACAAGATTGAAAAAGCATCAACAAAATCGATTTTCTCTTTTGCAGACCTGTGCTTATGCTTTTCACAAAAAAGAGTAGGAATTACCATGACATGAGGCTTAAACTGTCTTCAAATACATGAAGAATATAGCTTCTAAAAGATTGACACCTGGAAATGAAAAAGGTTTAACGAGCTTTAATCTTCTGAGTATGTTAGTCACTTCTGGGTGGTAGCTAAGCAAAGAGTTTAATTTTAGGTCTATTGAGAATTAGGCAAAGCTTTCCCCTCTGTGAAGGGTAGAGCATCTGCCAATATGTGTTAAGAACTTCTCTGCGGCTTTTGACAAAGTAACCCACTTTCATCAGACACACACAAAATGGCAGAGTTCCCAGAACTAATGGAATACATTATGAGATTTTTAAATAGAAAAAGAGGGATGCTCATTCACCATTGTGGGCTTTTCTTCAGAGGACATACAAGCAAAGATAAAGAGACCCCTGTAATTATTAAGCATCTTTCTCCCTTTTCTTTACTGCTGAACTTCTTGGAAAAAACTTGTCAACACCTGATACTTCCATTTTCTCACTTTCCTGTCTCTCATCAACCACCAACTCCTTTGAATCTTTGGCTTCCTTTACCCTACTGATGCTATGCTCTCCAAGGTCATTAAAGATTGTCAATTTTTTTCAGTCTTCATCCTCATTGAGCTTTTGGCAGACTTCGAACCTATGCAACACCCTATTCTATTGGCTATCCTTCCTTGCTTTAGAGTAGATACATTCTCCTACATGAATGAAAACGAATGAAAAAGCATTTAAGTGCTTACTGTGAGCAATGTACCATGCTAAATACTGGTATACAAATAGAAAAATAAGAAGTGTCTTTGTTCTCAAGGAGTTCTTAATAGGGGAAGACAATATATATGGGAGGTTTCATCTTCATTTCAGATGGAAAAGTCCCATTCTCTTTAAGGTAGAGTAGCAAAGCAGTTGGTATTATTAAATTATGGCATTTCAAGTGATAAAACCATATTCATTTTGTATGTTGAACAAATTGAAAGTACTAATGACTTTGATGGTGAGAACTCTCTTTTCTGAATCGTTAGTAGCTGTGGTTAATGAAGAGATAGAGCTACGGCACCCACAGAAGCCATTTCAAGGTCAAGTTTATTGATGGGTAAATGTTTATTGATTGATTGAGTGATTGTCTTCAACAAGGATTGCTTTCCAGGATGACTGTGGGGGTTAAGCTGGAAGCAGGGCCTTGTGAGATAGGTATGTTAAGACTATATTTTATTCTTGTCTCCCTGGCCAACTTCCCTCTCTCTTCCAGTTAGTTTAGTAAGTAAATCTGTAAGCAGCTAGTATAAGGCAACAATATTAGAGAGTAAGATTGCAAAAGGGAGCCTTAGAAGTCACTTACAGACTGTCCCATAAATTAGGAGAGGATAGGAGCCGCTGAAAACAATCTTACAAATTAACTAAAATCCTGTGAGTATGTGCTAAACATGGAAAGCCAGTTAAGTCTTACTATAAGGACCTCTTGATCCCGCTCACTGTAAGCCTCAGCTAAAGTCCAGACATACACAGAAAAACCAGAAGAATACTAGCAAAACATTATGCTAATGAACTAATCCTAAGGTGTTACTGATAACTTTGAGATGAAATAGATATGTTAATGAACTAACCCTAAGGTGACATGTATAAGACCCATGGATAAGTCCTCTACCAAAACTCTACAAAAATAAAATCCCAAACTCCCCTGAGGCAGAGAGAAGTTAAGTGATTGGCCCAGGTTCACTTAGTTGGTGAATGTCTGAGGCAGGATTTGAACTCCTTACTCCAAGTTCAACACTATCCTCTGTGCCACCCAGCTTCCTCAAATATGCTTTATTACTATGTCACACAAAAAATGTATTTCTGCGGAAACACATTTTATTGTATTTTCATATCAATACTATCATATAGACCTCACAAGAAAAATAACCTAGCTTTAAGAAAAATGCTACTTAATCATTAATGTATATTTGGCAAGAATTCTGTAGACTTTTAGACAAAACTGAAATTTCCTTTTTTTTTTCCAACTTGTTAGATCATGTGTTGATACCGTATGATGCTGAGTCCCTAACATATACAAATACATAATACAACTTTTCCATTTCTAAGTAGACCATTTTCATGTGTGCTTGTGGCCCAAACAAAAATAAATAAAAACACCCGTGGGTTAACTTTCTGGTGACGAGTTTCTCCCTGAAATTGATTAGTCTTTGGATAATAGATGCTTTCCTTTGCTGGGTCTCTACTTAAAGCATTTCCAGTTGATTTCCATTAGCATGTTTTTGGGGAATCCAGTAGGCCTTGCATACCACTGTGAAGCACTGGAATAGGACATTAGTATAACTCTTTCCACTATATCACTGTATCAGCAATGCAGTATTCACAATGCCTACAGTAACTATAAATATGCTGATATAGTTATTAATCACAAAATGGAACAGGCTCTCTACATAAGAAATATAGATAGTGCATTCATTTAAATACCAGAAGACTGAGTCCCAA
>CM053587.1:160561015-160588173 GCA_028646515.1 Pseudochirops corinnae | reverse complement strand
TTTGCTTAAGTGCTAAAATATAATTTAATTTACAAAATTAAATTGTATATTGAGACAAATATGGAATGTTCATCAAATAAGAAAATAAAATATACATAGTAAACACACACATATACATACACACATGATGGTCTTTTTTTTTTTTTAAAGAAGGCTCCATTTAGGAGGTTAAGCTCTCTTTTAAATGGGCAACAATGTAGTATACATACAAAGACAAATGAGAGAAAAATTTTCATTCTATAATACAAGTCAAATAAATCTGTTCCTGGAGATTTTCCTGCTGTGTTAACCCTATTCAACCATGAAATGAGGGCTTTCATTTTCATTACATCACATAAAATTCCAAGGCACTTTTTTTTTTCAAATTAGGATTATCTTTTCTGAGACAATCTGTAGGAGAAAAGAAGAAAAAAATCCACTTTTAAACTTGCTTTTCATTATTAAAAATAATTGATAACATTTTAATACATGGATAAGTTACCTTTTCATGCACATTTCAGAAAAATCTTTAATAAATTAAATTTAAAGTACTTGTAATTTCATCATCGGTTGAGGAGGTAAAAGAGAAGGGAGTATTGTCTCTTTTTTAACCCAAATTTTTAATCCAAAGAATAAAGACTAATATTTATTATGTTTTATCCACTTTAAAAGCCACATAATAGAAATATAAATCACTCTTTCATAATACGTGGCATCCATATGAAAGTTAGAATTCATCACTTGAAAATTCACAAAACATGCTAAACAAAAACACCAATGGATACTAATAAATCTAATTTGGATGTCTAAATAAATAATTAGAATATAGAAGACAAGATAAATTCCTTTGGCAAAAAGTTACTAGAGGAAAGTTCTAGTATTTTGAAGCCAAATATTTTCCATCTCTATCTTCTAAATGTCCAGTTTTGATAGAAAATAGTTTCAAATAAGATTCTAAATTCTAGTAGAATATCTGAATTTTGTGATTTCTTCTAGATGTTATTATTTTATTCGCAATTTATTTTCTCTTATATCAAAATTATTAAGTTAAAGAAGTTTTAAGTAACCAAAAATGGAGCTAATAAAATAATTTTACTGTTACTTAATTTGGAGGAGCTTATCAAGTTCATCAGATAATTTGTCCACCTCATGCTGTGTGCACAAGATGCAATTATCACTATAATAGTCTTTTTGCTCCTTCTTCTTCATTAGCATTACAAGTTAGCAGGTGATAAAGTAAAAGTGTACAGAGATGAATGGAGACTAATGTTTACAATGAAAGTATATTCTACTAGAAGACCTGGGATAACAGTGTATATCATATTTTGTGTGAGGATAATTTTAGTCCTTTAGTTCTGCCTATAGGCTTGTTCACATATAATTAAATTTTATGATCAACTAGATACAAAAAGTAGCCCTTTTGCAAATAGACCTGTCCACTTAAGAATTCACATAGAACTTAGAAAACAGCAAAAAACTTGATCTAAGTCTAGTTACAAAAGAATTTTTATTTTCAATGCACACTTTTTGTTGAAATCAAAACAATAAAGTTAATGTAAAAGGATTTTCATTATATTTTAGCTTCTCGATCAAGCATTTCCCTTTACTTGAGTAGGTTCTGACTCAGTGTTCTGGATGGGCCAACATTCAAATTGACCACTTCTAGCATAAGGCCATAGAGTATTCACAAGTTGAATGTCTATTAAAAGTTGGAGTTATCTTTAGTGGGATGATCTGTGGGGAGGGGGTAAAAAGACAAAACATCATTTTAACTTGGTTTTTGAAACATATGAAACAGCAAAATTTTAATTTATCAATCAATTTTTAAATGTACATTTTCTAAGCTTTCAAAGAAACCCTTCATTTTAAGAAGGTGACACGCTGCAATATTTTTGGAACTTATAACATTTCTTCTGAAACATTTTAGGGAAGTTTGTGAAAATGTCACTTAAATGCCAGTACACTTGTGTACTTGTGGAAGTGATAAAGGCAGATTTAGTTAACTCAGGCATGTCAGAAATTGGGCTGTGTGATTTAGAACCACTATAATTCACACTTTATAATATCCAGAAGACAAGGAAACAAAAATAATTTAGCCTGAGTTTTTAAAAATTGCTTGCTTATTTTATTAATGTAATTAATTTTTATTAGTATATTGATTTGAATCTTTCTTGAATGGACTTCTCCATGGTGCTGAAATTTGAGGCAGGAAAGTTTTACTGGCTACTTAAAAGAATATAAATTCAAAAGATCTTTGGCAAGCAGAATATTTTAATTTGCGGAGGTCATTTTTCTTGGATGTACATATTCTATTTGAAGATAGAACAGATTTAAGTTTGCACCAATTTTCAAGAGCTAATTCAGAGTCCTGCTTAAATTCAAGCTACTAAGGAATGAAAGATTTACTATTAGCACCTTTTAAAATACTTATATTTGGATAAATTAAACCTGCCAGATTACAAACAAGTAGCAAAATCTGATTCATCACTTTGCTCATGTCTGAGCAATATGCTGACAGTAAAATGTGTTCATCGTTTCATTTTAATTTTTTCTACCACCTTTTCCTTCCACTCATTAGTATAGCTAGTCATGTTACATTAAGCAAATATTTTTTGTTTCATTTTTAACTTTGTGACACATTTTAATAATTTAGAAGACGGAATACTATTTAATGTGTCTAATGTCTTTCTGGAACTGACTACATGAGCAAACTTTCTTCTTTGTAATGAATACTGAGTGCAGCACATTCTCTATCTTCAATACCCACACTGGTAGACTACTTCAATGGGCTATTCATCCAACTCTACGTCAAAGTCTGAAAGACAGACTTTTTTTATCTGGTGTTTTTTCCCTCCACGTGTGGATGGTTAGGGTGGTCTATTACATGGTGTTGGATCTCATTGGGGGAAGCCCAGTAATATTCTGGAGCTTGATGCAATCAATAATATTGCATCCCAAACCAGGATAAGGAAGATCTCGCTACTCATATCAAATAAGACATTTGTAAAACATGTTGCAAGATATCGAAGCACTAGATAAATATGAACTAGTACTATTTGTAGGGAATCTTTCTTTAGTGTGAATTGTGCACATCCAAATAAAGCATACATTGCCCCAGTTTGTGTCTCACTTGATATATAAATCATGAAGTTATCTTTGTTATCTCCATCTATAAACAATAATTTAATGGTATTCTAAATGTGAATATTTGACTCCTTTTTCAATGGCCTGTGAGTTGCTATGATACTAGAAGTTTTGAACAGCATCAATCAATAAGAATTTGCTAAGCACCTATTCTGTGCCAGGACTGACTGACTCACTGGGAATACAAAGATAGAAACAAAAAAAAAGTCCCTACCCTCAAGGACTTTACAGCGTACCCAAGAGGAGGGTGTGTACATATAAGTATATTGAAAATAATTTCGCACATTCTAACAATTGAACAGGATGTGTTAGGAAAAATCCTCACGTAGGAGATGACATTGATTGGACTTTGAAGGAATTAGATATTTTAAGAAGCAGAGGTGAAATAGGAGTTCATTCCTAGCAGGAGTAACAGTCTATGTGAAGTCACAGACAAGGGAGATAAGATGTTGTGTATGATTATCAGCAAGTAGGTTTGTTTTGACTAGAACATATATTGTAGGAGGAATGGTAAAGAGAAATAACTTTGAAAAGACACACTGAACTGGGATTGTGAAGAGCTTTGAAAGACAAAAAAAAGAGTCTACATTTTTCCCCAAGAGACAATAGGGAGGAGACATAGGAGCTTTTGAGTTGAATATTTCCTTGTTTAGTCTTGTTTTTCATATTATCATCTAGCTATGTGGAGGATGAATTGGAAAAGAAGAGATTTGAGGGAAGTAAACCAATTAGAAAGTTATTGAAACATACCAGGAAAAGGGAACAAGGGCCTAAATTATGGGGTTACTGTGTGAGTGAGTAAAAGAAAACAGATATGAGAGGTTCTTGCTATGCATGAAAATAAAAGATATCAGGAAGTTGTAGTTTAATAGAAGCATGGCCTCATTGGAGAGGTAAATAAAGGTATTGTCAGAGTTAAGTTCACTGTGCCCCTAAAGTCAACAAAAATATCTTTGCTTAATCTCTAGTAATTTCACCTTGACATGACCAGGATGAAGATTTGCAAAAAAAAAAACACTATGAAGAAAAGCAAACCTTATTAACCTGTGTCTGTTGCAGAAGATGAAAAGGTAGAAAAATTCTAGGGAGAGCTTGACAAAATCATGCAAGTAAAGTCAATGGTTATAATGATATTTTGTAACTTCACTATAAAAGTACAAGCAGAGAAGTCTGACATATAAATATACATATATACATACACACATACATAATATATATGTACAGTTGGAAATATAGTTTGAGGTTAAAAAGTAAAATATGCCAAAAGCTTGTACATCATTCAGGAGTTTGTATATCACTAATACTTTCTCGAAGAACAAAGGTATTACCAGTTTTAATGAGTTGGTCAGTGTTAGCATGTGACAACAATGACATACAGCACTACATACATTATAGGTAAATAAATTTTCCATTACTGGAAAATGACAATTTGCCTTAGCTCTTAGTTCTCCCTCGTAATAAGCAATAGAATGAGAACATTCTAAGTTACATGAAAACTACATGTTGGACTAATTAGCTTCATGCTACTATATTAGTCACATCCTGATAATAAAGCCAGGAAACGCAGCAGAAGGATAGTACAAAAATAGGTACATACTTGCATGCCAGATTTTCTAAGGCTGTGTACACAGCGGGCTCACTGCTAACCTTGTTAGCAGTCTTGCACATCTTTTGTAATCTAAAAAAAATAATGAGTGGAAAATGGTTCATTTTAGATACTCTACAGCTAACAAATTCAATAGTAGTTGTTAGCTTAAGTTATCATTTATCATCACCCATAATGGTCATATCATCATATGTAACTAAATGAAACAAATCTTTGAAGGGACAGAGTTTATTTCTTAATTTCCTTTGTATTTCCCAATTGCAGTGAATATTTGTTTTATATGTAGTTAACATTCACCAAGTCTGTGCCTAATTAAGTAATTTTGCTTTGATTTCAAGGTGATTTTACTTATCTCTACATCTAATAAGCTATTCTAAAGCTGACTTGGTTTTGTTAACAGTTTTTCCTTAAGACAATATTTTATTTTCTTAAACATGAGATTATAATTTCAGAAAAGAGAACTCTGAGACTTCTAAAAAACATATCCCATTACATTAGACCAGCGATTCTCAATCTGTGGGTCATGACCCCTTTGGGGGTCAAACGGGGTCGCCTAAGACAATTGGAAAACATATTTCTAATGGTCTCAGGAACCGAGACACTACTCTCCTATCTGTCTCCAGGGAGGTCTGCCCACATACAGATATGCCCACATATGACTATTAAAGGGTTGCAGCATTAGAAAGGTTGAGAACCACTGTGTTAGTTAATAGTAAGTTTGATAGTACATGGTCATTTACTCCAGCTGCCACCTAATATAGAAATTCCCTCAACAATATCTCTAATAGTAGTCATTCAACTTATGCTTGAAAAATTGGAGAGAAAGGAAATTTATTACTTCACTAAGCTGTCCTTCCCATTTATGGACAGCTCTAACTGTTAAGACAGTTTTCCTTATATTGAGTCAAAATATGTCCTGCTATAACTCCCACTCCTTGGTCCTAGTTCATGTCTATGGAGATATACAGATTAAATTTAGTCCTTCTTCCATATGACAGTCATCTGGATATTTGAACACTGCTAACATGACTACTTCTAAGTCTTCTCTAGGCTCAATATTCCTGTTTCCTTTGATAATTCTTCCCATGATTTTAAGCCTCCTCAAAACCTCCCTTTGCATATATATTCCAGGTTTTTAATGTCCCTCTTAAAGAAATTGCCACCGTAATCTATATCTGATCTTATTGGAACTAAGTAGAGTTAGGACCATTACTTCCTGTGTTCTAGGCACTATACCTGTATTAACACTATATGGGATCTTTTGGATTTTTTGGCTGCTTCATCACACTGTTCTCCTTTATTTGCTGAAATATCATTTCAAAGTTTTGAAAATAGGTTTTATTTATATAATTTATTTTTAAATTGTCTATACATTTCTCTACCCCCTCCCTGAAAGCCATCCCACAGTTTTCTGTTATGGAATTTGATCAACTAAAATCCATAAGTATTTTTCATAGAAAGTACTGCTCAGTTAGTTCTTACCTATGTATGATATAATAGTTACAGTTGGAGGGCACCAAAAATCATCTAACTCTGCTCCATAGCCTTCACAACACACATAATGAATCCTCTATTTTATAGAAGACTCAAAAGGACTCTTTTGTCCAATAAACAGAAAACATGACAAATCCCTTAATCTATGAGAAACCTTGATATCTATGATACCTTGAAATCCATAAGAACCTTGATATAAAACATAAATGTGCTTGATGTAAAACAAAGTGGGATAAAAAAATTGAATTTTGCAAGAACATCATGGATGAGGTACTGAGAAGGAACACAAGCTCTCCAGCATCACAAGTCAGTTTCCTATTCACAGACATGCAAGTGTGCAGAACCCCAGCTCTTAGTCTCACAGGCAAATGTAAGTAGTGGTGTAGGTTTATGGTGAAATGACTAACCCAAGTGCGAGCATAGATCTCTGTTTCTGCTGTTACATCTGACTGTTGCTACTGAGCAGATTCACAGGGACCAAGTGGGAGAGAGACTTTAGGAGAAGTCATTTCAGTGGGTGCCCTGGACTATGAATCCCTTTATTGATCATTGGTGCATTGTGATTAGGAAAGTCCTATCTGTGCATATCTGGATTAAATATTCCTTGTCTTGATGAAGCTCAGTAAACAAGTTATTGGGCACATAGTAACTTTCCAGTATGCAAGCTGGTTAATCAGTGTTCAAATACTTCTGTCAGCTAGGACCTAGTAATAGACCAATCCTCATAAATATATGTAGTCATTCTTTTCTATTCACTGGCTTTATTTTCATTGGAATGCATGCTTATAGGAGACTATTATATGTAGGAAAATGGAGACATATTTTAAATTATATCATTTTACTGTTATATTTGAAAATATCATTACTTTCTGCAACTTAGGTTTCCTGAGGAACATATTCAATATTTTTTTAAAATAAGCCTTCGTTGTCCAGGAGAACTTACAAACTGTTTGTGTATGGTTTTATACTAGGAGCTAGAAAGATGCTTCTTTTTATTTTTCAATTATTATCTTGTGAGAAATTTTTAACTTGTAATTCAGATAACATTTTTTCATCACATGGATGAAAAATATTTTCCTGCCAGATATTTTTGAAAGATGATAACAATCCATTTGGGTCTTGATGGAATCTGGCTTTTTAAGGTTTGGGTATATTCCCATTTAGAAAATGGTACCACTCAGTGTATTTATAATAGAATATAGCACTCAAATCTCATCAGTTGTATAAATAATGTCACAAAGTGTTTGGTCTATTGCCTTCCAAGTGTCAGGAGCATGTGGTTAAAGATCATGTGCATTTATTGGAGAAAGATTACATTTAAAGAAAAAAAGTACTTTCAGTCTTACTTACAAGCTGGTATAGTGCAATCCCTAGTATTGTGATACAGTCGATGGAAGTGTTTGCTACATTCAGCTGAAAATGTGACTGGTCCTATTTAACAGTAAAAGAATGTTTATTATACAGAGAGCCATTATCCAAACTACTTTTCTAATACTTATTGACAGGGATAATGTGGCTGCATAGTTCACAACCCTGCATTCCCTTAGAAGACCTTAACCATTTTCCTATGTCCTTATCCCTCCTCTGTGGGAAGAAGCAAATCAGATTTATCATAAACTATTTTTAAAAAATCTTCCAACTTTATCATCTCTTAACCATAGTTCACATACTGGAACCTCTATTTACTTCCAGGAGGGACTCTTTAGTATATTAGCAGGGCAAGCATTAGACTAATATAGAAGAAGCCTGGCAATAGTGGGTGCTAAACAGAACTGCACATATTGAGTATTTTTTTTTCTGTTTGTTTCCTTGGGAATTTTTGTTTATAGAAGAGAGTTATATTGTCTAAAATTAGGCATTCATATTCTGTTAGACTTTCATATTAAGAAATAATAAAGCAGCAAGAAACCTGAAGGTGTCTCCAGATTAACAGTTCTCAAAGTGTGAGAGTCTTTCAGGGAGTCTATGAAGTCACAACTATTTTCATAACAATACTAATATGTTTACCTTTCTAACTCCATGAATAAAAGTTCTTTTGAGAGATCCTCAATAATCTTTAAGAGTGATAATGGGTCCTGAGATCAAAAAGTTTGAGAATCACTGCCAAGAGTTTCAAACACCCTACTTTCAATAAAGTCTACATCTAAACCTATCTTTTTTCTTCAAAAAGAACTCAAGGAGATAAAAAATTTAATCTGCAACTGAATTAATGCATTGACAAGTTATCATAGTGTTTAATATTGTTGGAGAAGTCTTAATCGAACTTATATCCCTCAAACCACTTGTTCTCTAAGTACAACTCTGGTGTCAATTACATTCTCACTTAAGGTTTAAACCAGAGCATGGTGTAGTGAATAAAATTCTGGTCTTGGAATCAGGAAGAACTGCATTCAAATCCCACCTCAGTCACTATTATTGTATGACCTTCCTCTCTGAGTCTCAGGCTTTTTATTTAAAAATAAGAGATCCATATTCAACAACCTCTAAAATTTCTTTTGGCTCCAAATTTTTTATTCTATAAGAAGTCTAAAATGATAGAAAAAAACAAGAGCTATACCATTATTTTTCCTAATTGATATTTGGTATGTGATGTATGATACATGACAATTGAATATCTAATCTATGTTACTTTTTTGCTTTCTTAGTTATGACAAATTGAAATCTTATAAAGAAACAAAATTTTTACCTGTAAAATGCTTTATGAACTTCTCCTTCAGGTTCAAATCCCTTGGAAGTATGTCTACAAAGAAAATGTTATATTAATTATTTTAAAATATTTTAAATACTGAAATAAACACACAATTATGCCATTAATTTTCTGGAAAAATGCTTCCATCCAGTAAACATATAGACCAGCAGAAATTTATTCCCACAGTTAAGAGTTTTATAGTGGGATATAAATCCAAGTATACACAATCTCATTGAAACTGTTACTGTTGTGTTCTTAGCCTTGTGTGTAGAAAATATGAATATGCTTATTTTATAAATATAAACATCTTAACAACAGAGCTATAATACAGAATTTGAGGCATCCTTTAGGTTTTAATTTGAAAATGACAATTTGTACAAAAAGGCCCCAGAATGTAGTGGATATTACATTCTGCCTCTGACATACACTACTAGTTCTGTGTGACCATTGAGAAATCATACCTCATTAGGTCACAAGTGACTCTCTAAAACTATAAATTACAGATGTGCAGCATTGGTGGAAGAAGACTTTAGTTGCTTAAAAGTCATGAAATCACAGGTCTGGATAAAAATATCAGTTTACTGTACTGGAAATCAGAAAGCTAGAGTTCTATTTCTGGATCCACATAGAAGTGCCATAATATTTCTGCCTATCTCAGAGGCAAACATTATAAAACTCTTTAAGCTCCTTGGAGACAAACACTATATATATACACAGACACATAAAAATTTAAATTATTCCAATTATGGTTATTCTTAGAACAGGAAGATCTAAGTTCAGTCCCTGCCTCTGACCCATACTGGCAGAGTACTGCTGGGAAAGTGATTTAACTTCTCAGTATTTTGTTCAACTCTCAAGGTTCTAAGTTGCGGAGGTGATGATTTGAATTGGTAGAGGGAGTTTCCTCACCTAGGAATTCCCTATACCAACAAAAAAACATAGATCTGATCTCCATCCCTATCCCTGTCCCTATCCCTATCCCTATTTCCATCCTTATCCCCTAGAACAGTACTATTGAGAAAAATCATTATTAATAACCAGTTATGGGGAAGATCCAGGCTTTTTTCCTGTACTATTGCCTTGTTCAAAGTCCAGTCTTTGAAGGACACTATTGATGTCTGCCGAAAATATACCCTACTTAGACCATCTTCTGTAGGTGAATTCCTGTCCATTGTGTTCTACTTAGGTTTGGGCAGGGATAAATTCTTTGATTAGATTATCCAAAGCTGAGCAATTTAGAAGTAAATGACATAATCAAAGTTGCATTTCCCTAGTCCATCACTGGATTGAGTCCACCTCTGATTGTAATAGTCATCCTCTAATTAATTGTTAGCCAATTAGAGTTGATTGCCACCCTCAGGAACACCCAGTCTTCCAAGGGCATACAGTCTATGAGCCTGACACCATGAGTCAACTTAGGTCCAAGAGAGAGACAGCCAAATGACCATTTCTTTTATTTTAAAAATGCTAAAATTATTAATAAAATCATCAGTTACCCCGAAACATCATACCATGCAATTCATCAATGAGCTCAATTGGAATTACACTAGGGTCAGTGGGAAGACAACATTTTCCTTTCTTAAGAACATATCAGTGTCATTCTAACAAGCGCTGGCTTTGACTACTATGCACAGACAGTCAAGTGACAATGATTGAAAGGCTGGATTTAGAATCAGGTATACCTGAGTTTGAATCCTACTTTCAAACACAATATCCAGACTATCTGTATGACCCTCACCAAGTCACTTATCCTCTCTCTTCCTCAGCTTCCTCATCCAGAAAATGAAATAGCACCTACATCAGAGAGTTGTTGTAAGGATCCATCATAGATAACACTTGTAAGGAGCTTTTCAAACTTTAAAGTATTATGTAAATGCCAGCTTTAATTAGTCATTTCTGCCACCAACACTCAAGGCCCTAGCAGAATTTTCTCTTTGTGACAATGTCAGATCCCAAGTAGTCAGGCTACTACATAGTTTTCTCTCATTGCCTCCTTATAGACTTATTCCAACAATGATTACTATAATGATGATGAAGATAACTTACATGTATATACCACTCTAAGATATTAAAAGGACATTCTTCACTATACTGTGTGGAAGGTAATGTAAGTATTATTCCCATTATACAGATAAGAAAATGAAGATTCTTAGAAATTAAGTGAATTTCCCATGGTTACCTATATAGTACAGATCAAAGGTACAACTTGATGTAAAATCTAGAATTCTTTACGTTATATGTCACTTTATTCCAATTTTAGTATAGAATTACTTCCAGCTACATATACATATGTAATACGATGGGGGATATTTATTACCCATATTCCACAGGTTATTCTGGGCCACCATTCAATATAGTATTACCTTACCTGGAAAAGTCAGTACTATCTAGACTTGTGCACATAAAGAGGAGGGAATTCTTTTACTCAGGAGCTATGCATATCCTGGAAGCCAGTAAATTATATTCTCCTTTGGCATAAGGGAGAATATAAGCATCTACCCAGTGTAGACAGCACCCCTTCCTAAACTAACTGCAGGCTTAACAAAAGGGAAACAACATCAGACCTTAACTCCATTCCATTAATAGTCCAACTAGCCACTGGCAACTTCACAATATATGCAAGCAAGAATTGGGTTGTCAGAATAATTAGTAAGAAAAATCTGATAGTGTTCTCCCATACAGCCATGAATTTATTCACTAATGTCAACTGTTCCTTCATAATTCAGAAAGCACTCACAAATATACACTACACTACCATACATAGCAAATTGGTCTCTGTGGTGTCAATATTCTGTGTGATATTTGGCAAGGTAACTATAGTGATCGTTTCTGGGAAGCAAGCCAGCTGAATGCAGGAGAAGATTTTATAAATACTTTTAATGGCTAAAAAGCAATTTGAAAATGTTGTTTATTCTATAGAAATAAATGTGTCCCTCCAATAATTTAATTATCTTTTCCTGTAACATGATTTTAAAAATTACGTGTGCTGCCTTTGACCCAGATATCCCATGTTCACTCTACCTACCACCCAAGAACATATGTGTGTATGTGTGTATATACAGATGTGTGTATACATATATACTATATATATATATATACACACACACATATATACACACACCTATACACACACATACACAGACATATATATGTATACACACATGTGTGTATGTATAGTTCAATGTGCAACAAATATTTTTATGGAAACAGTTTTTGTAATAGCAAAATTGGAAACAAGGTAAAAGCCCATCCCTGGCAAATGACGAACTATGGTATTTAGATGTAATGGAATATGATTATCCCATAAAATACAATAACTAGGAAGACTGTCAAGAAGCATGGGAAGACTTAGATGAACTTAGGCAAAGTAAAATAGACATAAAAAAGAAAACAATATGCACAATGACTACAGTAAGGCAAATGCTGAAATTTTCAAAAACAATAAAATCTGAATGTTATATAATTGTAATGAACCAACTTAACCCTGAAAAAGAGATATGGGAATGCAATTCCATCCCTTCTTTGTAGAAGTGGGCAGCTATGAGTGTGGAACATTGGCTATAGTGTCAAATATATTCTTAACTATGAGCCTTTTTTCTTCTTTTTTCTATATTCTTTGTTTAAAAGGAATAAATAAAGGGTTGGGGAGGAGATAAGGACAAATTGGAAGACGAGAGGATGTAAAAAAAAAAAATGATAATGCTAGAAATAGGTTTTAAAGCTTGCAGGCTCAAAATTCACCAAGAAAGAAAACCCACAAATTTTAATAAATGATCAACATTATTTTAATTAGTAATTCTATTGTAATTAATTTCTATAGAGAGCTTAGATGTAGGTTTTAAGTACTATAATAACAAATAAATTTTCTCTTATCTTATGATTAAGTAGGTAGTCTCCGATCACAAATTTGCTATTTGGTAGCCAAAGTAGTATATAAAGCATGACTTTTTTGGGGGAGGGAGGTTTCTGTTAGAAAATATTTGCTTCTCTGGAAGCTGCTAGATAAGATGATGTTATAAAATGATTTTTGTAGGTTAAATTTTCCAAAAAAATTAAAATAAAATCTCTGGCTAATGTTTAATAAGCATCTTGGAAAATCTCGGAAGAAAAATAAGTGAGTCAACCTCTTAAAAATATCCTCTTGGGTTGAATTAATAAAAATATACTATCTAAAACAAGATAGGCAACATTTTGGATGCATACTACTTTGATCAGACTATGGCTAAAATACTTTGCTTGATTTTTGGCCACTACATATCAGGAGAAACATTGACCAACTGGAATGTGTATGGAGGGAGATAGAAGTATCAAATGAATATCAACTGATAGATTTGGGGATGTTTTTAGCCTGGAAATGAAGGAACTTAGGAGATACCTTCCTGGTATTAGACAATTAGAGCTATCTAATAATGGAATAGTTTGACCTATACCAACTAATGGAATAGTTGGTAGTGATTTTTCTTTTACTAGAGGAAGGCTTCAGTGGAAGACTGGAATATCACTCTGTGGGAGAGTCATTGGGGTAGGGAATGTTTCTTTGCTTTGTTTTGTAGGGACCTAACAAAGTTCCTTGTACATAGCAGATACTTATTGAATTTGTAAAATGGATTTCACTTTTTCTGCTTGGTTCCCAAATATAAACTTTTAAAATGGGTGGGACTTGGAGACAGATTTTGGATCAACATGAGTAAAAACTTCGTAACAGAACTCAAATAATAGAATAGTTTGTTCTAGTTGACTGGTGAGTTTTCTGTTACTATTCTAGCTTTCATGAGAAGCTAGAATGCCACTTTTTGGAGGAGTCATTAGTTGGGTGAACTATATGACTTCTTAGATTCCTTATAATATAACAATTTTATGAATCTATAAAGGAGCAGCCAAGTAGCCAGCATCCTAGGCTAATTATTCAAATAGTTCCTTGGTCTGAGCAACATGGGTATTTAAGAAGATATGTACATTTTAATTCTTCTTTCTCCTCATCTCCTATTTTCCAAACTTTTCTCAAGACCTGCTGGTTCTGTTTTGGCAATGTTGGTCATATCCTTCCCTTTCTCTTCACTTGAATAGCTATTATTCCAATTTGGGCCTATTGTAAAATCTGCCTAACTGATTTTGCCTACAGTCTTTCCCCTCTCCAATTCATCCATTACATAACTATCAAAATTATCTTTCTTATATAAAAATCACTTAGTGGCTCAAAAATATTGAGTGACTCTCTATCGTCTAAAACACTCCTCAACCTTGCTTTTAAAATACTTTCTGATAGGGTTTCAATATACCTGTCCATCCTTATTTCACTCTTCACCATTTTATAACAAAACTAGACTGCTGACTTTTCCTCATTTTTTTTTTTTTACCACACTTAATCACCATAAGTCATCTCTCTCTCTCCAATCTTCCAGCCATGCCTTAATTATATTCCCTTCACACCTCCACCTGTTGAAGTTCTTTTGCCAACTTAGATGTTACCTCCTCCATAAAGTATGATTGCTAAGACATGCAGAGTCCAAACTATTTTTAGAAGAATACACTGGTTATACACTGTAATGTGCATTTGGCATGTACAGTATCTGTAACATTCCAGTACTAGTCAACTACTTAAGTATTAAGAAGGCTGTGTTTAAATATTTGTAAATCATTTTAGTTAGATCATATAGAGTTATATTGAATCGTACTCTGCATAGAACTAGACATTGGAGACTTTCAGAATGATTTAGAGTCACATTTTGCCTTTTCACCACATACATTAAAGCAGAAAGATCCAAAATGTTCCCCAAAGCCTACAAGGATGTTCACTAAAGAGCAAAGTGTTTGTAATGGGTTTATGTAGAAAGCTAAAGAAATTCTTGCTCAAAAATAATCAAGTTGATTTTTCAAAATATTTTCCCCTGTTTCTGAAAAACATAGCAGGGAAGATTTTGTTCCAAACTATATTTTTAAGTTTAACTCCTTCTGTTTGAAGATCAATCTTGTTCATATTTTTTCATACATTTATTTTATTTTAATGTAAGATTATAATTTTTAATGATAAGTTTAGGGACTGGACTTGTTATTTCATTGGTACAAGTAGTTTCCAGGTAAGAAAACACCTTTGACTAATGTAGGTCATCACCGTCCACAATACAATAAACCAAGCACTCACTATGTGCTGAGTACAGTGTTAATGCGTCTCTGAAACTTAGAGTGTTAGAAAGTTGAATGGAATACTGAGGAGAGCCTTGCCCTGAGTTACCCAGCTAGTATGTATGAGAGGTAGATGAACATTGGTCTTCCCTGGACTTGAGGTCAGATCTCTATCCTCTGCACCATGCTGCCAGTACCTTAGATCCATAGCCTGATACTCCATGATGGCAGTTAAAAGAGAGGGGAGAAACAGTGTTGCTCTTCTCAAGTTTTTTTTAATGGCATTTTTAGGTTAGGGCTGAATGATTATTGTGATCATTTTCTTCATGAAAATAACAAATTCTTTGAGAAAGCAACAACAAAATAGATTAATAATGAATAATCCCCTTGCCAAAATATGCTCCAGTACAGCAAAGGAAGAGCAGATATGCAGTCAAAGTGCTATTACTGGTACTTATGAAATGTGAGAAGACCTAAAGGAAGGACTACAACACATTAGGTAGTTTCTTTGTGTAGGACTATGGTTTAATATGAACAAGAACTGCACGGGAAAGGAAGACATGGACAGGTCATGAAATATACCTAGGGAAAAAGTACATATTTTTATAAGCTTGTTTGAAACTGGACAAATAAAATAAAAAATTTACCAGCAGCTAAAACTTTTCTGCTTCAAGGACTTCAGCTGTATTTGTAGTTCATAGGCTTTTATTAAGCACCTACTATGAGCTAAATGCTGAGACACAAAGAAAGGCCCTCCAAAATATAGTTCTCTCTCCTTCCATCAATTTAGTCTAACTAAAGCTAATCTACTTGTTTCCCTTCAAGTACTATTCATTTTCCTGCCAAAGTGCCCCAAAGTGAAGAACTTAAAGCATTCACTATAGCCAATCATGATTGGGATGTTGCTATTCTGATATTTTACTTTGGTTTTTCTATTTTACAAATTTTCTCTAATAAAATATATGTCTCCATGATGTATCTCAAGAGAATCAAACAATTGCAGAGCCCTAGTTCATACAGAAGATAATGCAGATCTGACTAATGACAATAACAAAATATGGTTCTGACATGTGTAACTATGGCTACACACTCTAATAATGTAGTGCTTGTGCTCTAAACACCCAGTGAAATATGATATCTTTGGCGTTAAATTTCTATACAAAAGGGTAGAAGAGTGACAGGCTAGACTACAGCCCCTCTTATTGTCAATAGAAAAGAATCTTTTTTTATTCCTTGGGTGGAAAAGAGCAATGACTCGGTTGTGGAAGGAAGGAAGGAAGGAAGGAAGGAAGGAAGGAAGGAAGGAAGGAAGGGAAAGGAAGGAAGGAAAGGAAGGAAGGAAAGGAAGGAAGGAAGAAAGGAGGAAGGAAGGAAGAAAGAAAGGAAGGGAAAGGAAGGAAGGAAAGGAAGGAAGGAAGGAAGAAAGGAAGGAAGGAAAGGAAGGAAGAAAAGGAAGGAAGGAAGGAAGGAAAGAAGGAAGGAAGGAAGGAAGGGAAAGGAAGGAAGGAAAAGAAGGAAGGAAAGGAAGGGAGGGAGGGAAAAAGGGAGAGAGGAAATATAGAGAGAAAGGGAGGAAAGGAAGAGAAGGAGGGAAGGAAGGGAGGGAAGAAGAAAGAAAAGGAGGAAGGGATGACAGAAAAAAGGGAGGGAGGGAAGGAAAGGAGGGAGGAAGGTAGGAAGAAATTTATTAAGAGCTTACTATGTGACAGGCACAGTGCTAAGTTCTGAGATACAAATAAGATTAAATAAAATGATCCTTACTCTCAAGGGCCTTACAATCTAAACTGGGAAGACAAAGCAGAAAAGGAAACTGGAAAGTGAAGGAAGGGACTGGAGGAGAAAACCTGTGTGAGGACAAGGCAGATAATAGAGAAGTGGATCAGACCAAAGAGTAAATCGAGCTGGGAATGAAGTGAGAAGTGTGGCTGAGTCTTTGGTTCAAAGGTATCAAGAGTTTCTTCCCAGGATCATATCCTATATTCACTTTGGGGCTAAAAAAGCTTGAAGGCATCTCATCCTCATCCCACAATCATGTTATCATCTACAACTAAATTTACCTAACTCTTTCATATAATACCTTCATGAATGTCAGTTTTCCAGACTATTCCAAACACTTTGTCATGAAGTATTGAAATCAACAATTCTGAAACTGAATGATTATTTATTTACTTTAGATCATAGAGCTAGAATTGGAGGGACCTTAGAGGCCATCCAGCCCCTCTTTTTGCTGATGAGAAAACTGAGGTGCATAGAGGTTAAATTACTTGCCCAAGGTCATCTAGGCAGTAAACACAAGAGGGTAAGATCTGAATCCAGATACTTCAATTCCAGCATCACTGTTCTTTCTATTGAACCACATTGTCTTCTTGTTGATGATCAATTATAAGTTGCACCAAATTTTTGTTCAAGTATATATTTATTGCTTCCATTCCTACTCCAAGGCCTCAGCTTGGTATGGGATGACCTTGAACAATGGAGAATAAGCTCTGACAGAACCTAACAAGCTTCAGGTTTTACATACAAGTCTAGCAATGCAAGTCCAGTCTAATTAAGTCCAGAGAGACTAGCCACTGAAGTTCATTAAAAATTATACAAAAATGTTATGCTGCATAGGTGGGGGTTGGGGCTGGGGTAGGGATAACAGCTATACCCATAAAATCATGAATGCTCAAAGACTTGAAGTAAATACCTTCTACTCTGTTAAAAATCTAATTTCATTGTTGGACATACTTGAAAGTACACAGAATTGGGTATTTGAAGTTCATAAGCCAAAATACAGAAATGATTAGTGGGTTCACAGGTAGCCCCAATGTTTGTATGCTTCAAAGCACAAGACAATCAATCACCTTATTTAATATCTGTTCACCTTGACAACTGTGATCATTTTTTCCCCAAAAAACGATTAAGTTGCTAAACCTTTCCTATTACGTTCAAAACATTATGCCCCTAGAAAGACTTGGTACTTTACTAATTATGCTAGTAATTAATTTGGGTTCATCTGACAATAATTTTAATACAAATTATGTCCTTTTCAAGCAACACTTTTATGGCCAAAATTGATTAAGCAGTCTAAGAATAGGCCCTTAGAAATAATTACAGAGAAGGATAAAATTCCATCCCTAAAAGGTGGGAAAGGAGGAATTTCATGGTTCTCAGGAATAGAAATGGATTACTGTTGGCACAGATAGATATTACATGAAAATATCCAGACTTTGAATCACTAGGCATGATTTTCACTTTTCTCACTTCAAAGGCATACATGAGTCAATACCCTGACATATGTGCACTGTCTACTAGATGAAGTTCCCAATGAAGTACATATAGTAAAGAAAAATGACCATCTATTTGATGCTTTTGAAAACATTGAAAGGCTAAACTAGTATCATAGTGATTCTGTTCTTATTCAAAACCACTTTGGAGCTCCCTCTTTTTTTTGTTTTTAAGTTTTAAAAAATCATTCTCATTAATTTATAGGTTTTTTTTTTTAGTAAAAATAACTAGCTTGATAATCCTACCCCATTTATTCATCAATATTAACCTCAAATGATGTTTTCAAAAATCAAATATATGCCCAAAGCACACAGATTTGCCATCAGGTTATATATTCAAAAGAACGCGTTGCTGGGTGTAAACACAGTTACGAAAAAAGGAATTGCAAAGATGTTTCTAACAAAAGACACAACCACACTGGATATCCATTACTAGACAGAGAGAGTCTCCAACTGTGACTGCCTTGAGGGGGAAAATGCTTTTCTAGAAATATCATTTCTGGTGACATAAAGAGTTAGCATGTGATACTTTTAATTTCTGGTGCATAAAATTAAAAAAATTAATTAGTTACATTGCATTGTAGTGCTCTCTCTGTCTCTGTCTCTCCCCTTCTCTCCCTATATATATATATATATATATATATATATATACACACATATATAAACATTTTTGTTTGTAATAATTATATGTTGTCTTTAGTTTGTCTTAAATAATTTAGAATATAACTAAATAGAAATCACTTCTATAAGCATAATCTTCTACTTCTGTGATTGGTATTATGTATTTTGAGGGTTATGGAAGTCATAGTGTCAGATGATTTATCATAACATCAAAAAAGCATGAGGACACAAATTACTAATAGATTATCTGAAATGGTAGGCACAGATAACATCACAGATAAGAGTCTCAAATTTTAAATGGCTCCCTAGGTAATTATCAATCAAAATCAACAAATTTATCTAGAATCATTTATTTAGTACCTAATATGTATCAGTTATTGTACAGCAATTGTTATTGTATGACAACTCATACTCTCAAGAATATTCACATTCTAATGAAAGAGACAATAAATACACATATAAGTATATACAGAATATAAAGAATAAACACAATGTAGTTTTGAAGACAAGTCACTAGAAGTCGTGGGGATCAGGAAAGACTTCATGTAGCAGTGTTTGATGGGGAGGCTACGTGGCACAGTGAATAGAGCACCAGCCCTGGAGTCGGGAGGATCTCAGTTCAAATCTGACCTTACTAGCCCTGGGACCTTCTGTAAATCACTTAACCCCAACTGCCCTGCCTTCCCCCCTCTCAAAAAGCACACACACACACACACACACACACACACACACACACACACACACACAAGAAATCAGTGTTTGAGCTTTGTGTTAAAAGAGAATCAGTCTTGTAAGGCAAAAGTGAGAAGGGAGTGTATGGGAGAGAGTGTATGGGATCCTAAGATAGGAGATGGATTGTGGTATAAAAAGAACACAGAGAAAGTTAGTTTTGATAGTTCATGGGGGGAGGGGGGATTAATATAGACTAAGGTTAGAAAGATAATGTAGGGCCATGTTTTGAAGGGCTTGAAAAACTAAAAAGATGAGTTTATATTTTATCCTAGACACAATAAGAGAGATACTGGTGTTTGTTGACTAGGGGACTGATATGGTCAGATTTGAGCATAAGGAAAATTATTTTGTCAGTGTGGAAGATGGATTGGACTGGGAAAAAAGGAGGCAGAGAGAATGATTTAAAGATCTGTGTAATAACCAGGAAAGAGCCGATGAAGGCCTAAACTAAGGTTGTGACTGTGTGAGCAGACAGAAGTGGTTAGATGTGAGAGATATTTGAAGCAAACATCAAAAACTGATTGGATATGTGGGGTGAGAGGGAGTGAAGCTTCAAGGAGCACTCCAAAGTTAAAAACATAGGAGAGTGGAAAAATGAGGATGCCTTTGACAAAAACAGAAACGTTTCGAAGTGGAGTGGATTTAGGAAAAGTTAATATGTTGTGTTTTAGACATGTTGAATTTGACATATGCCTGGGACACCTAGGGTGAAATGCACAATGAGGAATTGTTGATGCAGCACTGATGCTTGAGAGAATGAGCCTCGATATATAAATCTGTAAGTCAAATATAAAGAGATAATAGACTTACCTTTGGAATGAAATCACACAGAAGTATAGTTGTTTTATATTACATATCAAAATCAGAGCCATAACATAAATTACAAGCGCACTGAAAATCTGTTCTTCTAATTATATTTGGAATATTATATCTACCTACTAATAACTTTTTCAAAGTAAAGGTTATTATAGAAATAGTCCTCTTTATCAGAATACACATAAGAGCATATTCTAGCATACATAAATAGACTAGTCAATTTACAAATTGCACCATAAAACAAATGTTTGTAGAGTCATATTTTCCCCTGGGACAATGTTATAATTGGGGAACCAAGGACTGTGATATAGTCAAAAGAGTGTTGGATTTGGAGTCTAAGGACCTAGGTTCAAAGCTCAGCTCTACCACTTTCCATGATGAGTGAATGATGGTGGTTAAGTCACTTACCCCCTCTAGGCTTCAATTTTCTCATCTACAAAATGAGAGTATTATGCTAAGCTTTTTTCGGTTCTAAATTTGTGATTCTACAAACCCATTTTTACCAAGAATTTGACATAAAATTAATCATAGAGAAGGACCAAAAATGTCATTATTATGACATGAGATATAAAAATGACTGTAGACATATTGAATATAAATACATACCACAGAATTATTTAAAATAGTAAGATTATGCTCCAGGTTCTAAAAGATGTGGACGAATTTGCTTGTATGTTTATGTATATACATATACATACACACAGGGCCTCAATGTTCATACTCAAATACAATTCGAATGCTTCATCACTTTTGTCTAAAACAGATGCAAATTATAATAATTAATTAAACATTTAATTTATATTAATTTTGCTTATTGCTTTAGAATTTTAAAATACTTTTTAATAGATACTTTGGATGTCCACAATCTCTTTAAAAAGTTTCACAACATGAAGTTGATGCCTGTACCCATATACATATACATATGAATAGAGATATTGTGCAATGCTGTGATTACAGGGCTAGCCTTGGAGGCTCAAAAACTTGGATTCCAATCCTGCCACTGATATATACTAGCTTATGACCCTAGTTCAAGGCTATACTACTTGATTTCTTAGCACACTAGGCAACTTTTTAAAATTTTAAATTTGACTTATTATCTTTAGTGGTGGATGGACTTTCCATACCAGGAGTTCCCTACATTCATAACATCATAGTCCTAGAATATTGAACAGATAGAAAGTATCCATAATAAGCAGAAGTATTCAAAAGTATCCACCTTAGAGTAGACCTTAGAACTACCTCAAGAATGACATGTTTAGGATCTGTTTATTGACAGTAGTTGTATTTTTCCCATTTTAAACTTTTAAACTTACACACCAAATCAAATGGACATTTTCATATGTAAAGTAGAAAAGAAAAAAGTATTATACGTGAATCTGCCACTCTCTATTCTTTTCTTTTTAAAGGTATAATCAGAGTATTTTTAAATAAAGTATATGAGATTATAAAGGAACCAGTTATATTGAAAGACAGTTATCAAAATTAAAAACAAGCGGGGCGGCTAGGTGGTGCAGTGAATAGAGCACCGGCCCTGGAGTCAGGAGAACCTGAGTTCAAATCTGACCTCAGACACTTGACACACTTACTAGCCGTGTGACTTTGGGCAAGTCACTTAACCCCAACTGCCCTCCAAAACAAAAAAAAGCAAAAAAAAAAAAATTAAAAACAAGTGCACAGACCACAGGTTAGAACCCTTGCTCTACAGAATTGGTAATACAAACATAAAAGTGTACTAACCACAATGCCAATAGTCTTCTGCAGAAAGAGCAGAATAATTGGGTAAAGGTAGTGAGAAATATAACATATAAAATCAAATAAATGGACTAGTGAAATGCTAAGTGAGAAAAATGAGGACTTCCTACATAAAACCATTTGTATAATTAAGAGGAATATTTTAATTTTAAAATCTAATTTATAGAATATTTTAAAGAAACCATGGTTATTTTCTAGTTTGTATAATACGCTAAACTAAATTTTGACAAAGTACTGTATTACCAAGTAGAAATTTTATTTTAATGAGAAGATGCTTAAAATATAATAAGTATGTTGCTTGAGACCAGTTGTACAGCAAAGCATGTGCAGCTGACTTAGGAGGAAAACACAACTGGGTAGAGATGTGAGACAATCTTTTGTTCACCAACATCTTACGGTCTTTCATCAAAACATTAAGATATTCTGACATGTTTCCATCTATTCCCCTTTACTATCCAATTCTAAGATGATGCCATCCATTCCTTTTATTATCTAACTTTATGCTGACGGCCCTCTCACCATGTCCTACTAAAACCCTTCTTTCTCTTATTTGGATAACTCCCCCAACCACTGTTCTGTTACTCTTGACTTAGCCCTCTGAATTTGTGAACTCTTCATCTTAACATAGTATTCAAATAACTCTCTCTAATCATAGATTGTTTAAAAAATTGGAAGGAGCTTCTCTTTCCTCTTCTCTCCCTCTGATTTGTTAATTATTCTTAATCAATAGCATCCATTGACCTCATCCAAAAAGGCAGCTGCATATTAAGCAAACTCTTTTTTCATAGATAGTGCTAAGAACAAATCTAATTATCAGAAATTAATTCTAAATTAATGAAGACTAAATTAATAAGGTTTTATTGTGCTATATACTCTAACGAATCTTGTTTTTCCTTATCAGAATATAAGTTCCCTGAGGACAGGAACTGTCTTTGCTTTTATATTTATATATGATTAACATATTACTTGGCATATAGTAAAAATTTAATAAATGCTTTTTGAATCACTTATTCATTTTTGTTTCTAAAACCATACTTTTCTGTAGCAGAATTTGCTCTGTAACTTTTTATTATCTAAGTATATAGGCTCTGAAGACCTCATCATCCTTATAAGACCAGCCCAGTTTTCTCACCTTTAAGAAATGCCAGAATTGTGCACCTTTCGTGCTAAATGCTGCAGCTAGATTCTATCCCTAGAAATTTCTACTTGCAATTTGTTATGTTACACATATTTCATATAATTTACTGGCCCCATAAAAAATAGTGGGATAGGAGCAGCTAGGTGGCACAGTGAATATAGCACTGGCCCTAGAGTCAGAAAGACCTGAGTTCAAATGTGGCCTCAGACACTTAACACTTACTAACTGTGTGACCTTGGGCAAGTCACTTAACCCTAACTGCCTTGCCTTCCCCCCTCCAGAAAAAGACCCTCCCCCCAAAAAATAATGGGATATTAACATGATTTACTAAATTAAAAAAATTCTCTCTATCAATTCCTTTAAAATAACTCATCCCTCAGAAAGTGAGAAAAATTAAATTCTTCTGTCCTAAACATATGAATTATTATGAGCATTGCTCTATTTGACTCCTCAGTTTTGTTTTTTTTTTAGCTATCTAATTCAGAGGATAGCATTCTGAATTTTTAAGGAAAAAAACCAATATCTTTTGAAATGTCAGACCTTCTTTCTAAATTAGATGTTCTCTTAAAAGTTCAAGAAAATACATTTACTTATATTACATATCACAGAATCAAAGAGTGCAGAAATGGAAGGAAGTTCAGCAGTTCTCTTGTTCAATCTATCCTGGAAAAAGAAGCCCTACCATAATGTAGTTTACAAGTCATCATCAAATCTTTCCTTGGAAATCTATGAGGGGGGAATGCACCACCTCCAGAGATATCTCATTCCCCTTCTGGACAGCTCTACTTCTGAGGAAGCCCTATCAGGTAGAAATCTGTCTCTTTCCAAGTTCTACCCATTGTTCTTGCACTCTGGGGTCAAACATGTTGTTTCCTCCAAAAGAATAAAAGTTACTAAGAACTGATTTGTTTTGTCTTCATATCACCAGCACCAAGCAGAGTGCCTGGCATATAATACATACATAGATATGTCCCTATACATATATATGTGTGTGTATATGTGTATAAATATTTATGTATATGTATGTATGTGCACATGCACACATGCAGATACATACATGTAGGCAACTATATACACTCACATATACTTATGCATACATACATACATATATACATACACAGATACACAGAGATACACACACACACACACACACACACACACATACCATACTTCTATTTCTGTTTGGGGGGCGGTACAAGGCAATTGGGGTTAAGTAACTTGCCCAAGGTCACACAGCTAGTAAGTGTGTCAAGTATCTGAGACCAGACTTGAACTCAGGTCCTCCTGACTCCAGAGCTGGTGCTCTATTCACTGTGCCACCTAGCTGTTCCCCAGACCTCTATTTCAATTGCATAATTCCCAGGAAGGAAATCTCCTCTACTAATGCATGTCAGGAACTGTTCTACAACTCACAGTTCTGAAAGAGTTGCCCAAGCAAACTGAGAGGTTAAGTGGACTTGCCCAGGGCCATAGAGTCGATAAGTGTCAGAGATGGGACTTAAACCCAGGTATTCTAAGGCCAATTGTCTACATTGCTCTCACTGCCCTAAAAGTGATAAAAGTACTTAATAAATGATCTTTGATTAAAATTAACATCACAACTGTCTATCATACCCAGATTGTGTTGTTTCTATTGCACAACAAATACACATTCATTAAGCACCTACGGCATGTCAGGCCCCCCCTACGAAGCAATGGAAATACAAAATAAGGCAAAAGACAATCCCTGTCCCTGCTGTCCAGTATCTCATAGTCTAATGAGTCAGGGGAGGCATGAGGCAGGTAACAGAAGGCAAACAATTAGGCATAAACAAGATATATACAAGAGAAATTGGAGATGATCAAAAGAGGGAAGGTACTAACATTACAGTGGAACGGGAAAGCTGCCTTAGAGATGGTGGGATTTTGGTTGAGACTGCAAGGAAGACAGGAAAACTAGAAAGTGGAAATGAGGTGGAAGAACATTCCAGAAATGGGGGACAGCCAGGGAAAAGACCCAGAGTTGGGAGATGGAGTATCTTGTTTTAGGAATAGCAAGGCCAATGTCACTGAATTACTGTATACATGAAGGGCAGTAAAGTATAAGACTGGAAAAGTAGTAAGAGATCAGGTTATGAATGACTTTAAATGCTGAGGATTCTGTATTTGATCACTGTGGTGACAGAGAACCTGTGAAGTCTATTGAATGGGGGGGGGTGGGTGGAAAGGTCAGATCTACACTTTAGGATGACTAATTTGATATCTGAGAAGACAAATTGAAGTAGGGAGAGATCTGAGAAAAAGAGACCCGACCCTTCCCCAACCAGGATATTCCAAAGTCCAAGTATGAGACGATAACGGCTTGCACCAGGGTGGTGGCAGAGTGAGAAGAGAGAAGAAGACATATATGAGAGATACTATGAAAGTCAAATCAACAGAACTTGGCAACTGATTGGATATGGGGAAGTGAGAAAAAGAGGGGAGTCGATGATGATGCTTAAGTTGTGAGCCTAACAGAGTGGGAAGATGATGGTGCCTCAACAATAACAGAAAAGTTTGGAAGGGGAAAGGGTTTGGAGAAAACAATAACACATTTGATTTTGGAGTTTAAGTTTCGAGTTTAAGATGTCTATAGGACATTCAGTTTTAAATGATAGGAAGTTGGAGATACTAATCCGGAAGTTAGAAGAGAGTTTAAGGCTGAAAAAGCAGATCTGGGAAACATCAGCATTGAAATGATCATTGAAACCATGGGAGGTGATGAGAGCAACACGTGAAATAGGATAGAGAAGAGAAGAGGACATAGGACATCATGGGAGGGGTTCAGTGACCTGAATAAAGACCCAGCAAAGGAGAAGAGCTCACACAGATAGGAGAATGAGGATAGGGTAGTGTCATGAGTAAGTAACTATTAGATATATTGCCAAATTTCATGATAAATTTTAATAAATAATAATAATGATTAAACCTTACATTTGTACAAAGCCCTAATGACTCCCGACATGGACAAAAACCTTGAGAGATAGTATGATTCAACAGGTATGGTCAAATTAGCATTTTCAGTGACCTTATGACCCAGATACATCACAACCAGAATATTTTTAATATTCTTTGTATCCCAAATCTCATCAGCATAGCCTGGCATCTAAGACATCTGGCACTGTCCAGGGAATACTCACAGCAAAGGGAAAAATACACTCTCAGACATAGATGCTAAGAACACCCAACCCTTGCAGCTAAGCTATGAAACTTCCAGGTTTCTTCCCTCTCCTTCCTCCAAAGATCTACTCCATCAGAGTGCTGAGGACTGGCTTCCAACCAAATGCAGCGGTGTTTAAATTGTGATTGTTTGCAAGCAGAGCACTGGGCAGGAAGTTCTGATACACTACTCAGAGCCACTGATTGTAGCTTTTGCCACTTCCCCCCTCAGTTCAATTGAACAACCTTCCTGTCTATACTAACATTAGGACCCTACAATTGACAAAACATTTCTACATATGTCATTCATTTGATCTACACAATAAATCTGAGACAAATAGGACAGGCATTAGCACAGCCATTTTACAGATGAGGAAACAGGCTTTTGTTTAGTCACTTTAAGGCTGATGGCCAGTGTTTTCAGAAACAATAAAACCCAGATTATTTAAAAAACATACAAGAGATTGAAATAATTCTGATTAAATTACATTTAGAGAATATACTACATGTGATTAAGGTTTTAAAAGAAGATACATTTTCATGTAAGCTAAACATAATAGGAAAATTCTTAGAAAATGTATTCTGTATATACATACATATATGTGCATATATACATGT
>CM053587.1:160524895-160560515 GCA_028646515.1 Pseudochirops corinnae | reverse complement strand
TGGAGACCTTTTCGGCCAGATGTTTATCTCCCTCTTTCACAATCCCCACTCTCGCAGCTGGTGCTAATCCCCCCTCCTCGCAGCTGGTGCTAATCCTCTGCTCACCTGAGGGCTTTTGAGAGCTTTCTCTGCATCTCCCGCCCGGCCGCCCCCGGGGCACAGCCGAGGCTTCAGGCCAGGCTGGTTTTGGTTCGCAGTGCTGATATGGTTCCTCGTAGCCGAGCTGACTTTAGTGGGAAGTATCTGTGTGCGTTTTTGAAGTTCTGGGTTGGTCCAGAGTCCTATTCCATGGGTATTTTGGGGTGGCTATGTGAAAGCTGTGATATATTGCTGCTGCTACGCTGCCATCTTGGCTCCGCCCCCCTATAATTGTCCATTTTTAAATGTGGCATCCAGAAATGAACAAAATGTTCCACGTGTAATCTGACCAAGACAAAATACAAGAGGACTGTTATCTCTTTCCCCTTTGGCACCATACCTCTCATTGCAGCCAAAGGTCTCACTAACTTTCTTGTCTACTGTATCATAATTGAATCAGTTTGAATTTGCAGTCCACCAAATCCCCAAGTCTTTTTCAGACAAACTATATAATTATGTCTCAACTATCTTGGACTAATAAAATAGATTTTTAAAATTTTGTGTATATATATTTATTTAAATTTTTTAGTCTAAGTATAAACACCAAAAAACAGAGCATTTTCATACACAGAACAGAACATTCCAAAAAAAAAAAAAAAGATACTATATGGAATCTCAAATCTCTATTTCATACCATTTACTTTTTTAAAATGTATACAATAAATTTCAAAAGTTAATCCCAAAACTGTCCTGCTTATCTGTGCTTCCTTCTGAACCTCTTTATCTTCTTGAAGTGGATTTTTTTTAGCCCAAATTATAAGAATTTGTCTGTTCAATTTCCTCTTACTAGATTTAACGCAATATTCTTGTCTGTTGAGATCTTTCAGCATCTTGATTCCATCACCAAATGTATTAGCTATTCTTTCTGGCTTTGTGTTATCTGCCATAATTGATAAGCATGCCATATGTGCAATTATCCAGTTCATTTATAGAACATTAAATAATACAGGTCCAATAAAATATCTTTCATTAAAAAATTCTGCAGAGGGGGGCAGAGCCAAGATGGCGGAGTAAAAGCAGGAACTTTCTTGAGTTTATCTCCAATTACCTCCAATAGCTGTAAAAAATGATTCTAAACAAATTTTAGAGCTACAGAACCCACAAAACAACAAAGGGAAATATGTCTCCAGCTGAGGACAGCCTGGCAGGTCAACAGGAAGAGTCTATTGCACCAGATTGGGAGCAGAGCACAATCCCATGTGGGTTGCACTGGCACAGACTGGTGGTACAGACCAGGCCACAGCAGACCTCAGGGGACTAAATCACTGACAGCTGTGGCAGTTTCCATTCTTCTCAACCTATAAATGCCAAAGAGAAAGTAAAAGGTCAGTGGGGAAACTCTTTTGGACGTGGTTGAGAGAAGGGCACAGTCTATCCCCTGCCTCCGGGGTGGTAGTGGCTGCAGTGGTGGCAGCAACAGCAGTGGCAGCAGCAATGGCAGCAGGTGCACAGGTAGTGGGGGGACCAAGCGGTTGACCAGAGGGCAATTGCAGGAATCATTTTGTTGGTGCTGAGGCAGGATCCTCTTGCTTTGCTTCGCTTGGATCTGGGTTGCAGTCTTAGGTGGCAGTCCTGGGGTGAGGAGCGCTGACAGAGTTTGTTGAGGCTGTAGAGAGGCAATCATCCTCATAGTTCTGAGGCAGGTGCCTAGAAGAAGCTCTGACAACAGCTGCACAAGACCCCACAAATTTGAGACATCACACTCTCCACTCTGGAAGCACAATTCTATCATGGCAAAGAGCTAAAAAGTCAAGTAATTGGCTGGCAAAATGAGCAAACAGAGGAAGAGAAATCAGACTATAGAACTATTCTTCAGCAACAAAGATCAAAACATAGAACCAGAAGGAGACAACAAGTCAAAACTCCTGCATCAAAAGCCTCCAAGAAAAATATGAATTGGTCTCAGGCCATGGAGGAGCTCAAGAAGGATTTTGAAAATCAAGTAAAAGAAGTAGAAGAACAATTGGGAAGAGAAATGAGACTGATGCAAGAAAATAATGAAAAATGAGTCAACAGCTTGCTAAAGGAGACCCCAAAATACTGGAAAAAAATACCTTAAATATTGTTGGAAACTAAAAGTAAATAAATAATTTTTTAAAATATCCTCAAAGAGTGGTACCTTCTCTATAACTTAATAGTCTCAGAGTTGGCTGAGACACTGGGAGACTAAGTGATTTGTCCAGGGTCACAGTGCCACCATGAGTCAGGATAAGACCTGACCCCATGTCTTTAGGACTCCAAGGTCAACTTTCTATGGGGACATATTCTAATACTGTTTGGATGGAATGTTCAGAAACATCATCTACAACTTGTTTGCAAGTTGAATATGTCTTGACACAATACTGACATGATAATCTCAAAGAAGTAAGATTTGAGAATTCCAAGTTCTACCTTTAAAGAAAAGATAATGAATAACTTTATGTGTGTTTACAATAGATAAAATCTGATAAAGCACATTGTTAAATCATGAAAATTCACTCTGTACATCTATAGTTGTCAGTCTGAAAATTAAATAAGAATATAGCATTTGGAAGAGATGGTTTAGCCTTGTTAAAAAAAAAAGTTTCTTTGAGCCAGGATCTTGGCATCTGTAGTGATTGTAGATACAGGACTACAAAAGGTATTGACATGCCACCAAGGGAGGAAAGGGAGAGTGGGGGAAAAAGAGAGTGCTATGCTTCAAAGCAAAGACATCCACCATCAAAAACAATTAACAACTTTGCATGAAAATTAAACTTGTTTGCACCCTGAAAAAAAAGAATATAACACAGTAAAAAATAGACTAACTGAAATGGCAAAAGAGGTCAAAAAAGCCAATGAGAAGAATGCCTTTAAAAGCAGAATTTGCCAGATGAAAAAGGCATTTCAAAAACTCACTGAAGAGAATAATTCCTTCAGAATTAGATTGGAGCCAATGGAAGCTAATGACTTTATGAGAAATCAAGATACTATAAAACAGATCCAAACAAATAAAAAAAAATAGAAGGCAATGTGAAATAACTCATTGGAAAAACCATTGACCTGGAAAATAGATCCAGGAGAGATAAGTTAAAAATTATTGGGCTACCTGAAAGCCATGATCAAAAAAAGAGCCTAGATATCATCTTTCAAGAAATTCTCAAGGAAAATTGTCCTCATGTTCTAAAACCAGAGAGCAAAATAGAAATGGAAAGAATTCACCAATTGCCTCTTGAAAAAGATCCCAAAAAGAAAATTCCTAGGAATATTATGGCCAAATTCCAAGAGTTGCCAGGTCAAGGAGAAAATACTACAAGCAATCAGGAAGAAACGATTTGAGTATTGTGGAAATACAATTAGGATAACACAAGATCTATCAGCTTCTACATTGAGATCAAAGGGCTTAGAATATGATAGTCCAGTGGTCAAAGGAGCTAGGATTAAAACCAACAATCACCTACCCAACAAAACTGAGTAAAATGCTTCAGGGGAAAATATGGACATTCAATGAAATAGAGGATTTTCAAACATTTTTGATGAAAAGATCAGAGCTGAAGAGAAAATTTGACTTTCAAATACAAGAAGCAAGAAAAGCATGAAATGGTAAAAAAGAAAGAGAAATCATAAGGAACTTATTAAAGTTGGACTGTTTACTTTCCTACATGGAAAGATAATATTTGTAACTCACGAGACTTTTCTCAATATTAGGATATTTGGAGGGAAGATATATGTATGTATATACATCTGTGGGTATATACACATACATGTATGTATAGGTGGGTGTATGTGTGTATATATGTGTGTGTATAGATAATAGAGGGCACAGGGTGAGTTGAATATGAAGGGATGATATCTAAAAAATAAAATTAAGAGGTGAGAAAGGAATATATTGGGAGAAGGAGAAAAGGACAAATAGAATAGGATAAATTATCTCACATAAAAGAGGCAAGAAAAAGCTGTTACAATGGAGGGGAAGAACAGGAAGGTGAAAGTGAATGAGTCAATCTTACTCTCATTGGATTTGGCTTAAGGAGGTAATAACATACACATTCAATTGGATATCATACCCTACAGGAAGGTAGGGGGGAAATGGGTAAGAGAGGGGAATGATAAAAAGAAGGGTAGATTGGGGGAGGGGGTAGTCAGAAGCAAACATTTTTAAAAAGGGACAGGGTCAAAGGTAAAAATAGAATAAATGGGGTGTGGGATAGGATGGAGGGAGATATAATCAGTCTTTCACAATATGACTACTATAGAAATGTGTTGCATAACTACACATATATAACTTATATTGAATTGCTTGTCTTCCCAGTGGGGGGTGGGTGAGGAGGGAAGAAAGAAAAGAATCTGGAACTCAAAGTTTTAAAAACAAATGTTAAAAAATTTTTGTGCTCTTCAGTTGTCTGTAAGGTGCTTGGTTCTTCTTTGGAAGCTAAGGCCACATTGGGGTGAACCTCACTTCAGCCGGCGACTAACACCACTACAAACAAGCTTTTCATCCGTCTGCTGAAATGGCCGTCTCCGAGCTCGCCTGCATGTACTCTGCCCTCATCCTTCACCACAATGAGGTTATGGTCAGGTCACGGAGGATAAGATCAATGCCCTCATTAAAGCAGCAGGTGTAAATGTTGAACCATTCTGGCCTGGATTATTTGCCAAGGCCCTGTCCAATGTAAACATTGCAAGTTTCATCTGCAATGTAGGAGTTAGTGGACCTGCCCCAGCAGCTGGTGGTGCTGCCCCTGCTGGAGGGGCTGCTCCTGCTAGCACAGCTGCCCCAGCTGAGGAGAAGAAGAAAGAGGAAGCAAAAAAGAAGAATCCGAGGAGTCTGATGATGACATGGGCTTTGGTCTGTTTGACTAAATATTTTTTGTAACATTAAATAAAAAGCTCAACTCAAAAAAAAAAAATTGTTGTTACATGCAACTGGGAAATAAGATATACAGGCAATAGGGTATAGAAATCCATCTTTCCCTATTAGAAAGCAAGGGGGAAATGGGTAAGGGGAGGAATAGAGGGGATATAAGAGAGGGCAGACTGGGGGAAGGGGTAATCAGTATGCTTGCCATCTTGGGGTGAAGGGTAGGAAAGAGATGAGGAGAAAATTTGGAATTTGTGGAAATGAATGTTGAAAACTAAAAATAGATAGATAGATAGATAGATAGATAGATAAATTGATAGATTGATTGATAAATAAATCCTCCAAATTGACATTGAGTAATTTGAAAGGTAGGCAGCATGGCATAGTAAACAGAGAACTCAACTTATAGCCAGAATACCCTGATTCGAATGTCTCTTAAGACACTAATTGTGTGATCATGGGCAAGTCTTAATTTCTATGAGCTTTGATTTCCTTATCTGTATAATATAATAATTATATATATAATATAATATAATAATTCTCTCTTATTACCTACCACACTGCACTATTTTGAGGATCACATAGGATAATATAAGTAAAAATTTAGAAAACTTAAAAACTATATAATGTCAGTTTCTTTTTCTTTTTTCAAATTTTTTGGTCAGTCAGCAAGCGTTTAATAAGCATTTACTATGTGTCAGGCACTATGCCAAGTGCTAGGAATACAAATACAAACAGAAAGAAAGATAGTGTCTACCCTCAAAGAGCTTACATTGTAAAGAGAGGAGATGATCCACAAGTGGATGGAGGGAAGGGAAGATGAGACAAAGTCCTGTGGAAATGAGTCACAAGTGCAACCTGGGGAAGGATGAAGACATAATTGACCTGGGCCTTCTCCTTAAAATGGAGGTTCTGGAAAAAGTTCCAAATCCATCTAACTACACCATTGTTTAGAATACAACCCTCCATCTTGTCCACAGAGCTAATAGGTGAGATTTTTGCACATTTCACTGAAATTAAGGTATTCTATTCTACTTCATTACCTTAATCTACCATTGAAAGAGAAAATGAGTTTCATCTGGCATAATCTGTTGCTATGAAATCATTCTTGTTGTCTCTGTCAGCATAATATGTTTGTAATTTGTTCTATTTGTAATTTTTCTCATTGTAATACTTTAATAATAAATTCTAGAATTTTGGCATGAATTGTAAATCAGCACCCATGTGTTAAATTATTATCTCTATGCTGATGATTCTTAAATTTGCTTATCCAGCCCTAACCTCTCTCCTAACCTCCAGATTCACATTTCCAACAGCCTATTATGTATCTCAAACTGGATACATCTTAAATTTAGTATGTCCAAAACAAAACTCATCTTTCCCCTCACATAGGTTAGAAAGAGCTAAGATAGTTTTGCAATAATCATAAATTTGAAAAATATATCTCATATTTGGCAGCACACATTTGTCTGTTTTATACTCCAGACAAGTCAAGAGAAAGCACGTGCTATTTTTGCTATATTATTTGGAGGAAAAAAAAAATCAGGAATGCCAAAGATGGAAGCAAAGGCATATAAATAAGGAAGAAGACAAAAGGACAGCATGAACACGTAAAAAGGGTATGCAGGAAGCTAAGGTCAAAAATGAGGTGACTCACATGAAAAATTATTCTAAGAATAAAAAAATCCTTAAATATTATATTTGGATTAAAAAAACAAGCAAAGGAAAGTCTGTAGCTTGTGGTAGATAGCATAATGTCAATAGGTGACAGGAATAAAACAAGACTTTTAAACTCCTATTTTGTTCCCATATCATCTGTCAAAAAGACAAGTGGAAATGTAGGTGTGGATCAAAACAAAATTCTCTGTCAAAGAGAATTTTCTCTAACTGGAAAGGGGATGCTAACATAAATTATATGTTTCTAGATTTCCCAGGGAGGGAGATGGTATTTTCTGGTTTGATAAATTTGACACATTGTTTTAATGTGATTAAAATAATGAGAAAGCTGATTTGGGGGTAGCTAATGAAGTGAATGATAATTTTTTGCTCTTTTGGGGGTGTGAGTTTTTAATAAAACAATATAAAAAGAGAAAAATAAAAGTTTAGCTATAACCAAAATTATGACAATTGCAATTCAAGCTTTATATCTAAGATTACAATTCACTTTAAAGTTCATAACATTTAAAGATGGTAACCTGGTGACTCTTTTTTTTGTAAATTAATGCAATGTTTCAGAGTAGATGAGTTAATCCTTGACTCAAAAGGATTGGCATGTTGGAAGGCAACAAACTAGTAATCCCACTAGGAAAATCTCCAAAATGTCATACCTGGTAAGCCTACTATAAAGTACACGTAACTTTTCCCCTTTAGTCTTCTTAAATTGTCTTGAATATGAAAAAAAAAATTCCTTTGAGATAAATAGGAACATATGTCTTCACTAATAGTCTTATGTGTCTTTGAGGTGGATTAATATGATTATTTAATCCAAACCTCTCCAAAAGGATTTTAGAAGTATAATTTAGTTATTTTAATTTCCTTTAGTACTTTTTAAAAGACTATTTAAAGTAGTTCTGTGGTATATCTCATGAGCTTTCCTTTCTCAGTTTTTAATCCCTTGACAAATCCTACCGCTGTCTGCTCCTCCACATTAATACAATTAAAAGCTTAATTTCAGTTGAGGTCATTTGCCTGAGACTACTCTTGTTCTGTTGACCTCCCCTTTAACCATTCTTGTTTTTTTAAACTAAAATAGTGTCCTTAAATAATCCCTTGGTTGTCACTTCAACCATACCATTCTTGAAACCCTTAAAGGAATCTCTTTAATTTATTATTAAGTGAGTATTCATTAAATATCTACTACATGTCATGATTAGGATAAAAATTTGAGGTTCAAAAATCCTCTATCTATCTCAAACTACTTAACCTTTCAGTGAAATCACACTAGCCTGCCAAGATATGCTAATAAATTGCTAGTATAGAGCACTGGTCGCCAAAACGGGACATGTAACCCTAAGTGCTCATGACATAATCCCAAGGGGTGTGCATGTAACCAATTAATAGAAGGATCAGAAGGGTGTCATCTTGGGCTTTTCTCCAACATAACCACACCCTTCACCCAATATTTGGTCAACATTTGGAATGTTAAGCCTCTTAGGGAAGTTAAAATTTCATTCCAACCTAGATACCCATAGCAGCAACATCGGCAAAATTCTCCACCCCTGATCTAATCATTCCTACACAGTGGTACCAACCCCATCACCTGGGCTACATACTGCCAATGGGCTCTATGTTCTGTGTTCTGGGGAAGTAACAAGTAAATAATTTCCTCATTGCCCTCTTTCATTTTCATTGGATCAGAATTAGTCACATTGAAGGAACAAGCATGGATAGGTTGAAATTTATATCTAACATCTCATATGATTATCTTTATCCCAGAACTCACTCACTCTTCTTCCAAATTTGCCTGTTATTGCTGAGAGTAACACCATCCTTCTAATCACTTAGGTTCACAAGTTCCATGTCATGTTCAACTTTTCACTCTACCTGACCTTCCTGACTCCAAATTAGTTGCCAGATCTTGTCCCTTCTCCCTCTACAACATCTCTTGAATATGTTCTCTTTTTTAGTCTAGTCTTTCATCACCTGTTGTCTGGATTTTTACAATAGTCTCTTGATTGGTCCTCTTGCCTTGAATCTCTCCCATCTCCAATCCAGCCTCTATCAGATTTCAAAGTGATTTCCTAAAAGGTAAGTCTCATATGTCATTCCCCTATTCAATAAATTAGAGTGGCTCCTTACTAAATCCACAATCAAATCTTATTTGGGGCAGCTAGATGGCACAATGGATAGAGTGATGGGCCTGGAGTCAGAAAGACCTGAGTTAAAATTTGGTGGTGTGACCCCGGACAAGTCACTTAAACTCAACCTGCCTTAGTTTCTTCACCTGTAAAATGGAGATAATAATAACACCTGCTTCCCAAGGGTTTTGTGAAGATCAAGTAAGATAATATCATAAAGTGCTTAGCACGGTGTCTGACATATAGAAAGCACAATACTAATGTTAGCAATTATTTCACCTTTATTTCATCCTTTTAATTTCTATTTTTGTGTTAGTTATACAATACATAAAAATATTAGTAAAGTAGCGTGTGTATATAGTTTGTCAATAAAAATACACTATGTGTGTTCTCTGTTTTCTTTTATTAATGAGATATACAATCAAGAGTTTATAGAACACTGGTATAGAGTATTTAATTCTTTCAATGCTTCTGGGGCTAATAGTTTTCTCAATCTGAGTACTCCTTCCAACGGTGCAGACTGCAGCCCCTTCCATGCCTTGGTTGACTGCTTTTGAGAGTTGTGCCTGAAAAATTCATTATTCTCTGAAGTGCCTCTGTGAAATTAGCTACACTGGTTTCCATATGACAAATGTACCATTAGCCCTTCACCACACCCATGTTTCCTTTCTTGTTTGCCAAAGTTTGTCCTCTCTCAGTAATAACAATCCAGAACCTTGGGTTACCTTCATACATACCAAAATGAGGTATTATTTAATAGAAGAGAATAGTTAGACAAATTACTTAAATTCAAGGCTTTATCCTGGTGTCCAAGATCTAACAGATGTTATTTCCATAATCTTTCTGACTTTTTTAAAAAAGGACATTGTTGGAGTTTGGCTTTTAGTGTCTGCTGTGTTTTGTTTTGTTTTGATTTCGTCTTCTTTCAGCTGATAATGAGGATTTAGGATATATATACTAAAATGTTACTAGGACGCAAATGTCAGAAGCAAGTCTCTTAGTCAAAGATTAATTTAATAAATGAATTTTTTTAAAAATAACAAGACTGATTTAACATAAAATAAAGTCAAAAATACAAGGGAATAACACAGTATCATTATGGCTAAATAGACATCATTTGTTATTTCATGTTTTCCAGGTTAAAAGAAAATTCCCTATTCTTATCAACATCCAGTAAATGGTTCTTTCTTATTAAAGTTTCCTGTCAATATCTGAGACTGATATTTAGTTAGAAAACACTCTCCTACAAAATTTGCTGTGATAACCAAGCTCAAAGCAAATATCATATTTGACTGGAGTATCCAGACGATAACCCGATTATTTGTAATTCAATTGAATTATCCCAGGAACACAACTTCAATAGTCAGTGACTCATTGAGGTTGGAATCATTTTTTCCCCAGTAACTTATATTGTAGAGCAAGAAAGAAAAGAGAAAGGAAGGAAAGAGAGAGGGGAAGGAAAAAGAGGAAGGAAGGAAGGAAAGAAGGAAGGAAGGAAAGAAGACAAGAAAGAGGAAAGGAAAGGAAAGAGGTAAGGAAGGAAAGTAGGAAAGAAGAAAGGGGAAGGAAAGAAAGAGATGGAAAGAAAGAGGGAAAGAGAAAAAGAAACAGAGGAAGAAAGGAAAGAAAAAGGGAAAGAAAGGAAAAGAAAACAGTGAAATATGAGTTGGAATAGCTATAATATACCAGGTTTCCTGAATCAATGAAAATAGATAATTGCACTTTCTCTATTAGATAAAGTTCTAAACATATAAATTTACAAGTAGAAGGGTAGAGATGTTTTTATCGGTTATATATTGCATTTTATACCATTTTTCCACCACAATAATTGTCATAGAAGTGTAAGAATCTCTTCATTTTACAAGAAATTGGTAAGGTGTAAATGGACATTGAAAAGAAAATAGGTTTCTCTGTCTTTGTATTCTAAGACACACATAGAAGCTCTTCTGCCAATCTTTTTCCACAGTTTGACACTTAGTTGACTAAGTCCCAGGTAGTGTTTAAAAGCCAAAAGCCATGCAGAACCTGCCATGATGCTGCCCTCAGTCAGTGATGCCTTGCCTTCTAGCCATCCACTTATGTTTGCTACCTCAGTAAATCATGAACCCAAGCATCTGAGTACAACCAGTGCCTTCAGAACTTGCTGACCAACATAGATTTTCCAAGAAAGTTCTATGTGTTTGTATACATGTTGGGGAAGGAGAATGGAGAGAAGAGAAGAGCAGAGAATGTCTGATTCCTCAGAGTATATAGTCCAATGGTTGTTTCCATGACTGGTCTATCTTTAATTTTCCTATCAGTAACACACTTCTCACAAAAGTGGTCACTGTACACACTTGAAAACCTTCTTCCTTGATCTCTGCTTCATGATTCAATATCAGTTAATCAGTAAGACCTTATTAAGTGAGTGAGATGATGAGAATACAAAGGCAAAAGCAAGAAGTCCCTAAGGGAATGTGATCATATATATGGGTATGTGGGGCAGCTGAGTGGCACAGTAGATAAAGTGCTGGGCCTAGAATCAGAAGGCTCATTTTCTTGAGTTCAAATTGGAACTCAGATACTTACTAGCTGGACAAGTCACTTAACCTGGTTTGCCTCAGTTTCCTCATGTGTAAAATGAGCTAGAGAAGGAAATGGCAAACCACTCCAGTGTCTTTGCCAAGAAAACCTCAAATGGGGTTTGAAGAGCTGGACAACTGAAAAATAACTGAACAACAACATATAGATAAAGGCAAAACAAAAACAAAACGGGTATTGTACAAAATAATCTTAGGAGGATAAGCACTAGTGGCTGGGGAAATCAAGAAAAAATTTCATGTAGAAAGTGGAGCTTAAATTGAGTCTTCAAGAACACTATAGATTCTTAGAGACAGTGGTGAGAAGTAAATGCATTCTAGGTAAGAATGAGGAGCAGTCACTACAAAGGCATGGGGATGGGAGATAGAGTGTTGTGTGTGACAAACAACAAGAAGGAAACTATGGATGGAAGAGAGAGTTCAAGGAGAGTGACGTTCACTAAGGCTATAAAGGTAGGATGGAGTCAAGTTATAAAATGCTTTAAATGTCAAGAAGGGAGTTTACATTTGATCCTAGAAGTAATAAGGAGCCACTGGAGTTTTCTGACAGGGAATGTACTTGAGAAAAATCATTTTGGTGACTATGTGGAGTATGGATTAGAGTGTGGAAATAATTGAGGCTATTTAGTAGTCCAGGCATGAGGCAATGAGACCCTGTACCAGAGTGGTATCTGTATGAGTGGAAGAAAGGGACATATCTGGGATATGTGACAGGTGGAAGTGACAAGATTTGGCAACTGACTGGATATGTAGGCTGACCAAAAGTGATGACCCTGAGATTTTGAATCTGGACGACTGGAAAGATGGTGATACCCTCAAACAAAATAGGAAAGTTTGGGAAAGTGATCGGTTTGGAAGAAAATATAATTTCTGTTTCTGACACGTTGAATTTGAGATGTGTTTAGAACATCCAGATTAATAGGCAGGATAATGTAGGACTGGAGTTCAAGCAAGAGTTTTAGATAGATAGATAGATAGATAGATAGATAGATAGATAGATAGATAGATAGATAGAAGTTGCCAAATGAGTGAGTGTAGAGTGAAAAGAAAAGGGAGCCCAGGATAGAACCTTGAGATACACCATAGGTAGGTGGCATTTCAAGAATGATGATGTAGCAAATGAGACTTAGAATATGAGACAAATAGGAGGACCAAGAGAGAGAACGTTGTCATGAAAACTCAGAGGTAAGAGAAGGTGGTCAAGAGTATCAATTATTGCAGAGGGGTCAGGAAGGAAGAGGACTAAGGAAATACTGTTGAATTTGGCAGTTGAGAAATCATTGGTAACTTCATATACAGAGCAGTTTCAGTTGAGGTTTGGCAATGAAAACAAGTTCACAAAAAAATTAAGAAATGAATTAGAAGAGAGTAAGAGGTAATGAGTATAGACTTTTTCAAGGGGGTAAGCAGAGAAAGGGAGGAGAGATATAGACTTATAGCTTACAGGGTTAGTTGTCAACAAGCTTTTTTGTATGTTTGCAAAAGACATTTGAAGCTCCATTTCACTTGACTCTAAAACTAGTCTCCATTTCACTAGACTCTAAAACCACTCCACCTGATATCACAGATCACATCTTGTTCAGAGAGCATCATGCCTATATTTTTTGGCTCTACTAAGCCTCTAGGTGCAATTCTGTGTCAAACTGATTAGTAAAGCATTAACCAATTTACTGAGTAAATCACCTGTTTCTCAATGCATCCTTATGGTAAATTGGCTATTCTACTGATACTTTTCCAGAGTTGGACTGAGGATATGAAAACAAATGAAATGTTCATTCTCACATCACTGAATCTGGTAGCTTGGTGGTATAGTGGATAGAATTCTAGAGTAGGAGTTAGGAAAACCTGAGTATGAATCTTACCTCAGATATTATCTATATGACCCTGGATAAATCACTTCATCTCACCCAGTTTTACATTCCTTATGTGTAAAAATAATAGTGGTGTAATTGTAATATCTCATAGGGTTGTTATGAGGATCCTAGTAATAACAGATGTAAAGTATTATGCAAACCTTAAAACACTATTTAAATCCTAGTTATCATTATTATTATCTCAAGACACCTTCTAGAAGACTGCAAGATATCAACACATTAGGTAGGGGCAAAAAATTCATTTTGATAGCTATTCTACCATGACTCATCTAGCTTCCTTTTTTAACGGAAAGAACAATATCTTTAAAAGAGATTAGGAGGATGAATTAAGCAATGTATTATCAATACAACTTGGAACTTTTGTGAAAAAGCCTAAATTCTTCACACAGAAATCATTTGTAAATTCTTCAATTGTTACAAATGAAAAATCTATTCATTGTAAAACTAGATAATTGGTTACATGTTATTTATAATATAGATAATATGACTAGAATCTGATGATTTGGGGTACTTAATGTCACCATCTTGATGATTTGTGTATTTGTATTTTTTTTTAAAGAAGTTCTTCCTTAGGATGGAGAAAAGAGATGGCAGAGTGTGTTTGGGGGAGGGACTCAGGATTCCTATGTAAACATAACTTAAGTATTATGTAATCTTGAGGAAACAAGCTTTCTTGTTTTTTTTGGTTCATAATGATCAAAGCAATTACAGTTTTTAGATTCCCTGGGTGTTGAGTTGAAGAAATAAAGTAGAATATCATAAACTTGATTACCAATGATTGAATCCCCACCATTACTTTAGTAACACAATTATGATTGTCTTCTTTGGGACCATACAAGGGAAATGGTGAGATTTTTGCCTAGTCTCACCTTCTGCCACTAGGAAACATATCCAGACATATATTAGATGAGCAGATGGGCAGTGATAATCTGTTATTCCCAAGTAGATCAATGGAAGGCTAAATGCCTTTTCATTTGTTTTGTATTGTACTACAGAAATAAGAATTTTTGAGGTTCCCTAACACTGACCTAAAAGAAAAATGTGTAGGTGCTGCTGGTTTCTGAGCTTATTAAAATTAATTTAAGCTTCTCTGGTTTTCAAGACAGTGTTATATGACAAAACCAAAGTAAAACAACAACAAACAAAAAAGAAACAAGCTCTGAATTCTTCATTTGTTATGTTTTTAATCTTTCCGGGTTTTTTTTTTTTCCAAGTTAGTGTTGCTAACAGAGATTCATAATTATAGATCTGGGCTTTAGATCGGACCTAGAAGGAGACGACCTAACTTGATAGTTTTTAATTCAATTCAGTTAACACTAGTCTTAGCAAGACTAAATACGGAGGAAGAGAGAAAAGTGAGCAGCACATCAGTTCCCTGATTTCCAGGAAATTACAATGCAGAACAAGGGTTTCTTCATCTCTTATGTGTTTCAGAATCTTTGTGTAGAACCCTAAGGGTCCCTTCTCAGAAAAGTACTTTAAAATGTATAAAATAAAATACACAGAATCACAAAGGAAGCCAATTTTTTTGAAATAAAGATGTGATTTTTTTTTTTCTCATCCAAGTCCATGGACATCTTGAAATCTATATCCCTTCAGGATGGTCTGTTCCCTTACAGTGACCAGAGCCATGACCCAAACCTGATATACTTTCTCCAACTATCCAGCAGAAATAGAGTCATATAATAGCATAAGAAGCTCAGGCCCAGAAACAACTAAAATAAGTAAAATAATAACTTTCTCACTTAAAACAAAGAAAAAAAGGCAGAAATTGTACTATATGTAGCTGGTTAATGGAGTCTGTTCCTCCTTCTCCCACCCCACTTCCTAATCCCTCCCTGCACCACCCTCATCCCACCCCATACAGGAAGCTCTGGAAAATATACAGCTTCTCTGATCTAACTCCTCTGCTTTAGATGTGATTGATAATCGTGTAGGTTGAGTTTATTAACTAACCCAGCTTCTACAGAAATTGTTTAGAATTTAAGAGACATAATTAGGGAGAAATCAGGGTGTTATATTGGCTCCATCACTTTCAGAGGGTTGTAAGAGAGCCGGGAATAATACCCTTTCCCAGGTGCCTGAGTGAGAAAGGATGTTCAATTTTGTAGACATTACATCTGAACCTCATGTCAGGGATTGGGACGCTAAGATACGGAGAGTAGCAAGACTATCCTCTGGGCAAGCCATGAGGCTGGTCAGTGGACATAGCAGTGAAAGGTAAAAGGCAGTCAAAGGTGGTACAGTGGTTAAAGTGTTGAATCTAGAGTTAGGAAGACCTGAGTTCAAATTTGTCCTCACACGTTTACTTACTGTGTCACCCTGGGCAAGTCATTTAACCCTGTTCACCTCAGTTCCTCATCTGTAAAATGAGCTGGAGAAGGAAATTTGCCAAGAAAATCCAAATGAGGTCATGAAGAGTTGGACACGAATGAAACAACTGAACAACAACAAAATGCGCCAGGCTCTGTGCTAAATTACTGGGGATACTAAAAAAGCTCAAAATGGTCTCTGCCTTCAAAGAGCTTACCATCTAATGGGAGAGATAACATGCAAATAACTGTGTATGGAGGCGATATATACAGGAAAACTCAGACACATTCTCAGATGGAAGGCCCTAGCATTAAGGGGGTCTGGAAAAGGCTTCTGGAAAAAAGTGGAATTTTGGCCAAAACCTGAAGAAGGCCAGGAGTTGAAGATAAATAGCTCCTCGGTCTGAGCACTGAGAACTTAAAGGAAAGGACACTTGAACAGAGCCCTACCTAGTTATGACTGTAATTGACTAAAATACAAACATAAAACATAATAATAACTTGCATTTATATAGTGCTTTTAGGTTTGCAAAGCGGTTTTCATAAGTTCATTCATTCAATGTCTTGGGGAACGTGTGACCTGTTGGAAAGTGTCTTTACTTTCCAAAAGTTCTGCTGGAAGCCCTCTTTTGCTGAATGAAACTCTCCTCCATGAACTGTTTGAAAGTAGGGCTTTGATCTTGTGTACTAGTAGATGCGCCATACTAGGTACTGTTTATACAATGTCATGTCTTTCCTATGCTGAGGCTATGGGCCCAGAAAGTCAAAAAATTCCCCAGAGCTTTTCTAGGCCTCTCAGTGTCATGAGATTGTCTAACACAAGGATGACAATTTGGGGGTTCATCCAGGATCATCTCTGGGAGACCATATCTTCTGCATTTGAAGTAAAGGGCTTTCACCAGTACCTATCCCTTTTAAGTCCTAGGCCAGGCTGTAGTCCTACTAGATAATGAACTGTGGTGTGAGGGTGCTAAGGAAATAGCTTCTCAATTCTTACAGGACTGGTGAATTGGGAGGCAGCTACATGACACAGTGGAAGAGCTTTGTATGTGGAGTTTGGAAAGCCTGAGCTCAAATCCAGCCTCAGACACTTACTAGCTATCTTACCCTAGGTAAGTCAGTTAATAGTTGTCTACCTCAGATTCCCCTTCTGTGAAATGAGGCTAACAGTCACACCTACCTCCCAAGGCAGTTGAGAGGATAAAATGAGATATTCGTAACCATTTTATAAACTTTAAAGTCTTATATAAATGTTAACTGTTATTGTTAAAGGATTTTTAGTTTGGATAAGAGCACTAAACTGTAATGTGGGAAGTACTGAAAAACTGCAGACTGATACAGTGGAAAGAGTGCTGGCTTTGGAGTAATAAGACTTAGGTTTGAATACCAGCTCTACCACTTATCACTTGCATGACCTTGGGCAACTGGCTTAACATATCTGAGCCTTAATTTCCTCATCTACAAACGAAGAGTTTTCTAGGTGACTAATCTCTAAAGTACCTTCTATTTCTAAACCTAAAATCTTATGGCTACTTTGGAGTCTCTGAGCAGAAATAGAATAATGGTTAAGATATACAGGGGGTAGATCAACAGTAATGTTGCCAAGGGTGAATTTTATGAATCAAGAGACCCTCTAAGATTTCCAAGGGCTGGAGGAAGGGGGGGGAGTGATCATAAAAGCTTAGATACTGAGCTTTTGGAGAAAGTGATCTGCTTCCTAGGGACTGGAAAGCTATGTCAGATTGTTTTTGTTTCTGTAGTTCAGTCGCGTCCAACTCTTTATGACTTCATTTGGGATTTTGTTGGTAAAGATACTGCAGTGGTTTGCCATTTCCTTCTCCAGCTAGCTTTAGATGAGGAAATGAGGCAAACAGGGTTAAGTGACTTGCCCAGGGTCACACAGCTAGTAAGTATCTGAGGTTGGAACTCAGACCTTCCTGACTCTAGGCCTGGTGCTCTATCCACTGTGCCATGTAACTGCCCTAACTATGTTAAGTATCACATAACTTAACACAGTTATGTGATACTTAATCTCCTGCCATGTGACCAGGAGTAAAGGCATAGATATTGGCTCAGCATTGAGGCAGATATTTCAATTGTACTGTGATGGATATCTCTAGGAAATGTTCATTATTCTGTTGTTCTAGGATAGAAAGAAAGGAAATATTTTAATTCTGGCTCAAATGTGTTGCCAAATGCTTTTTTTTTTTTTCATACAGAAGATACAAACTATGTAGTATTTAGGACATGAATTTGCACTTTGGGGATTCATTTAAAATTTACACCAAATATGTATAGCAATAGCCATTTTTTTCTGAGAGTATATGTCCTTCTGGTCTAAATTCATAAAGAATGCATTATTTTAGACAGTTATGAAGAGGTCTAAGGATTCATAACTGGAAGTACTGGGTTCTAGTCCCAAATCTGCTCTATATGTATTTGTGTGACCATGAATGAGTATCTTAACCCTCTCCCTTCAGTTTTTTATTAGTAAAATGAAGATAATTCTTGCCTTTACCACGCTCACAGGGTTATCATTTGCATCAAATGAGATAATGATTGTGAAAGCCATTTGCAAAGTGATGCACCATTCTAATGTGGTTGTTAATGGGGAAAAAGGATTCCTTCACTATCCAAGACCAAACAATAGGCCACCCTGGAATTTATCTCTAGGACCATAACTTCCATTTTCTCAGACTCCTTTGTGTTATGACATATGACATTTGCAATCCAGAGACACAAACCAGATCACCTTTTTTTCCCCCTAGAGATAGTTCCTTGGGGAAGGTGGCAGCCAATTTAAAACAGGGATTCAATGAGACAGGAGGAGCCTTGAAAGCAAATGTGCAATATGAGATTTCCAAAGATAGAAAACAAATGAGACAGCCCTAACGTCTCAGTTAGGATAGAGTCAGCCAGCATTCTTAAGGCACTGCTTAACACGCATGGAATGTAAATCATTTGCTCAAACCCCTCTGTGTAAGGTCTGCCTAAGTGCTGGTACTCTAAGCTTTTGAAGGAGAACTTGATGCTTGTTAAAAAAGAGAAGGGTTTCCTGAAACTCTTAAATGGCTATGACCTAACAATCTATACAGCCCAGACTGGATTTCACTAGATCCTGGAAATAGTATTGAATTTGCCAAGCTACCTCTCTGTGTTCTTTCACTGGGAGTGTAGAGAGATACAAATGAGTCTTGGAATTGTGAAATTTCCAACGGGCGACCTGATTAGGTCATATCAGTAGTGTTTATATTTGTTCAATAGGTAATAATCCCAGGAAGAACAGAGTAAGAGTGCAAGAAAGGTTTGAGCAGGAGTCCAGAGGAAACTTTTAAGGAAGGAAGGTTTATGTTCTACATCAATTATTAATGGTGTACAAGTTGTAAGTAGGATTATAAAGATATTATGGTAAGAGGGACTTGATGGGAACTCAAAGAATCATTTCATTGTCAACTTCTGGAAGACAAAATAAAGGAGAATTAGGTCCTTATAAAGGTGGGGAAAAAGCAGGGTGGCAAAGGAGAACCAACCTCAAAATCAGGAAAACCCTGATTCAAGTCCCTTCTCTGAACACATAATGGTCATGTGGCCCTGGCCAAGTTATTTAATTTCTCAGTGCTCTAGAATCTAGACAACTAAGACTAAAATTTGCAAAGAAGGTTTCAAAATAGAGCTCTGGAACTGGAATCAGAAAAATATGAGTTCAAATCCTCCCACATTTACTAACTGTGTGACACTGATTAAATCATATAACCCCTCTGAGTCTCTGTTTCTTCATCTGTAAATGAGGATAATGATAGGATGAAATGAGATAATGTTTATAAAGCACTTTGCAAAACTTAAAGTACTACATAATAAGTATTATTATTATTTCCTCTCCTAGGAGTTCCCTAAGTGAGTGAAATTCCAAGTCCAGTCCCTGTTCCCAGTGATAATAACAATAGCAGATAGTTAGGTACCCTTAGAGTTGGGAAGACCTGGGTTTAGGCTGTGTCTCTATATCCATTAAGTGTATGATCATGGACAATTCTTTTAACCTTCCAGGGGCTCCAGAACACTCTCTAAGACTTTAAATTAATTCAAGTCACCCATTACAATAGTAGAAGGAGTTTCCACACTGGAAGCTCCACATACTAATGATATCCCAGGTGTAAATTTTTAAAAAGGGGGTGAATGGTGGGATTCGACTGCTATATGCACATGTATATATACTCCCCTCTTACTCCTCCTCCTCCGCCTCCTTCACTTTCTCTCCCCAGCATCAAATAAAGTAATAATAGTAAAGCACTTAGCCCATTGCCTAGCACATAGTAAGTACTATATAAATATTAGCTATTATTATATTGTAATCTGTCCTTCAGAAGTAAGATTGGTCATGGCATTTCTTCTTTGTTTGGCTAACTTTTAGTGCTGTTTTCTTTACATTTTATAGTCATGTAGATTGTTCTCCTGATTCAATTTTCTTTATTTTGTATTAGTTCATATAAGTCTTTCAATTTTTTTTTTTTTTTGCTTTTTAGAGGAGGGAAAAGCAAAGCAATTGGGATTAAGTGACTTGCCCAAGGTCACATGGCTAGTAAGTGTTTAGTCTTCCAACATTTGCCTCAATTTCTTAAATCTCTTGCTTCTTACAATGAATTCATATAACACAATTTGCTTAAGTGTTATTTCTAGGATTTGGGGTTGTAGGATTTTTTTTGCTATGACAAAAAGTTTTGTTATTAATATTTTGATTTACACAGCACAAAGAGATTTCAGTGGGGTATATTCTCTCTCTGTATATATACATATATGTGCGTATACATGTATATGTACGTATATACACACATACATATATATGGATACACATATATACACACATACATATGCATATATACATATACATATGCATATGCATATACATATATCTAGCAGAAAGAGACAATAAGCACTTACATGATCCTGTTCAATAACAAGGCCCAGCCACTGGCAAAATCAATATAATGATGATAACTGTGAAAGACTTAGCTATTCTGATAATACAATGAACCATGACAATTTCAGAGGGCTCAGGTTGAAAAAGGCTACCCATCACTCTATTTCTTAGCCAGTATAAGTAGTTTTGCTGACTGCTAGTTTATAATACAGTTTAAGATCTGGTAATAGATAATACTAGGCCACTATTCCTTGCATTTCCTTTCAGCTGATCATAGTCACCATCCATCCTCCATCTAACACCAGAAAAATGCTTAGAGGAAAAGAGACACTCTTTATGGTTTTCAGAGAACTGCTTCTATCTCTTCACTCAATTCCTTCTGCAAAGGTTTTGTGGATATTTCATTAGTATAGGATTGTGTTTATGTGGATTCACATAATTAGCCTCTTGGCACAGCCCCCCAAACACCCTCTTCCCTTACTGAGGAGTTTCAATGAATCTCAATCATGTAAGCATAGTGTCACCAAATTACCAAATCAAGCATGACTTAGTAAAGAAGCAAAATGAAGAAAATATATTAAAACAACTATCGTTCACACTATAGCTTACCAGCTTCTCCAAGAAGCAGGAAGTTATTAGGTTCCTAGAACTGATATGAAAGCAATATCCTCATCCCTGCCTCTTGTAAGTTAGGATAGTTTTCCTTAAAAGGTATCTAAACCATCCTGAAGACTTGATTGACTCAGGGGATTAAAGGATCAGGTTATTGACACCTCTTTCTGGTCAACTGTGCACAAAACTTCTTTGAGGAGCTCCAGGCACTCACTCTGATTTGTAACTGGTGGCACACGATTGGTAGCAACTCAGGCCAAGCCTGGACTGAATCAGTTTGGGGTACACTCAGTGCATATCCTTATTCAATATCCTTCTGCTAGTAAGACTATCGTTTTGTGCCAGAGTGCTTTTTATGTGCCAGGCAGTATGTTAAGTACTTTACAAATAACTCCTTGTTCCTCACAACCACCCTGAAAGGTAAGTACTATTATTATCCACATTTTATAGCTGAGAAAACAGAGGCAAACCTAGGTTAGGTAACTTGCCCAGGGTCATATAGCTGGTGTGAGGCTGGATTGGAACCCAGGTCTTCCTGACTCCAGGCCTAGTGTTCTATGTACTATGCCACTTTCTTAACTGATGAATAACTTACAAATGTCTCATTTATTCCCATATCAAATATAAGCTACTAGAATACCACCCCGAGTCAAGACCAGTCCAAAACAGTTGTTCAGGTGCTCAGACACGGAGTCTTCTAATAATAACCACCATCAAGCACTAGCAAACGTTTCCAGTGCTGTTTAACTCACAGCTTCCAAGGAACTTCAGGGCCTCAGGCAATGATCCCTTCTCTCCATTTTCCCTCACTCGCTACTCTTTCAATCAGCAAGCATTTATTAAACACTGACCACAAGCAACAGCAAAATGGTGGATAGAGCAGCAAGTCTGGGGTCAGGAAGATCTGATTTCAAATCTGGCCTCAGGCACTTACTAGTTGTGTGATTCTGGGCAAATCACTTACCCTCTATTTGCCTTAGTTCCTCATCAGTAAAATGGGGACATACTGGAGAAGGAAATGGAAAATCACTACACCATCTTTGCCAAGAAAATTCCACGGACACAAAGTCCACAGAGAGTCACCATCACACCAACAATGTACAGACACTGTGCTAAGCACTGTCTCCGGCTGAGACATTTCATACTAGCCTTCAACTGCTTCCCAGCCCAGCTGGTTCATTGACTGATCTAAATAGAACCCAGTCACTCCTTGTAACCTTCTCATCACTAGTGGAATTGAGAAACAGATTCAAAAGCAGGCCAGAACATGAAGATGACTCCTTCGCCTCTTACAGCTACTATTTCTCTTTCTAGTCCTTGACTCCTTGAATATCCATTCATCCAGCTGCATCCTCTATCATTTCCATCCCATCCCTTCATCTCATTTCATATCTTCCTTCAGAAGATTAAGGTTAATGGGCTTACCCGCCATCAGAACTGTTAGGTATGGAATTGATCCAGACGTGGGAGAAGTGGCTTATTTCCTTTTTCTCCTCTGCCCCTTTAGAATGGCATGCGGAGGGGGCTACATTAGTATTTTTGGAACATTTGATTTTTTTTAACCAATGCTTTCCCCTCTACCCCCAAAGTTTTGTATTTTAAAATCAAAATGACTTGTTTTCTGTTTTAATAATTTTGTGACATCTGCTGAGCTGATTAACAATATCTTGGAGATTTTCAAAAGCCATAATGACATTCCCTTATGTAGATCCCACCTGACATTCTTTGTGTGCTGTAGCTCTCCTGAGAGGGAAATAGTGGAGTAATGAGAATTCAGGGTTTCACCTGCAACAGTAAAACTAGATTAGAATTTGTATCCATATGCCTCCTTTCATAAGTTCCTGGGTTTTATACCTAGAAGAGACTGTCTAATCCTTTATAGCTTTGGGTGAAAGATGTATTCTTAACCAAACAATAGATAAAGGCAATTATGAAAGATAAAATAGATAATTTTGATTATTTGAAACTGAAAAGCTTCTGCATAGAGAACATTAATGTATATAACATAAGAAGGGAAGTGGTCAAATGGGGGAAAATTCTTTTTATCGCATTTCTCTAATGAGGGTTTGGGATCCAAGACACATAAATAATTAATAAATAAATATAGGACTAAAGGTCATTCCCCAATAGATAAATTGTCAAAGGATATGAACAAATAGCTCTCAAAAACCAAAACCCTGCAAAGTATTCATAGCCACATGGAAAAAAATGTCCCATATCACTAATTTTAAGAGAAATGCAAATCAAAATAACCTTGTTTCACTCCACACTTTGCAAACTGGCAAAAATGGCAACACTCAATGTTGAAAGAATTGTGAGAGGATAAGCACTAATACATTGTTGGTGGAGCTATGAAACAGTACAACCATTTTGGAAAGTAATCTGGAATGATACAAATAAAAGTGCCCATACCATACAAGCCAGCTACTCCATTATTGTGTTTCTACCCCCAAAGGAAGCCATTAATAAAAAAGAAGTTTACATATACTCTGAAATATTTATAGCTTCACTTTTTGTGATAGCAAAGAACTGGAAACAAAGTAGACAGCCATGTATGGGTGAATGGCTGAACAAATTGTGACACAAGAGTGAAATAAAATATTATTGTGTGTGATGAATATAGAGAAGCATGGCAAAAGCTACATGAACTAATACAGAGTGAAATAAGCAGAGCCAAGAAAACAATATTTACAGTAACTTCACTAATATAAATGGAAAGAACAACTACACATAAAAAATCGTAAGTAAATGTAACAAAATTATGAAGCTCAATTAGGGCTCAAATGAAGAGTACAAGAAGACATCCTCAACCTTACCCCTTTGTGGTAGTGGGAGATCTACAAGTATTATACATTGTGCACGTTTCCAGACTTTTTCAATGTATTAATAAGTTGCCCTAACTTTTTTTTTTTTACTTCTCAAAAGAAAAGACTATATGTCATACGGAATGACTCTGAGAAAGGAAGGAAAGAGAAGATACTTGGGGAAACTATAGTGATAAAAAAAATAGAAAATATCAATAACAACTTATTAAAAATAAATTATCTGGTCCAATCCCCTTATTTTATGGAAAACTGCAAATGCTTAAAGAAAAAAAAAATTCTTCCTATTGAGCACATCTTTGCACTTAACACTTTAGGAGGGTCCCCATGGCTCTACTTTTCCTCTATCAGGCAGCAAATATCCTTTAAAACTCACTCCTCCTCACCTCAAATGTCCTAAATTCCAAACCACTTACCAAATCAAAACACAGTGAGAGATCTTGGAGCCTGAGGCAGGGAACAGTTAAGGGAGGATGACATAAATCTGAATCTTAAAGTTGGAAGTCACCCTAGGAATCATCCATAACCTATTTTGTGAATCTCCTCTGCAATATCCTACAAAATCCATAAAGACTTCACATGGTCTTCGAGGAGACTATCTCCAGAGACAGGAAATTTACTGTGTAACAAAACATTTTGAGACAGTTTATATAGAAAATTCTTTCTTTTCTTAATCCTAAATCTGTTTCCTTATAATCTCCTATAGAAATTAGATTACATCCCTGGCAACTCTCTAAAATTATAAATTGCAGAGCATGTGCTGATTTGCATTAGTAGAGGGAACTTTTTCATCAGTAGAAATTACCTATACTGACAAGATAAGAGATCAATTAAAAAAAAAAACTCCCAGAGTTTGGGAATTATTAGTCCTAGTTCTGCACTTCAGAACTAGCTACCCAGAAGTCTTCCTAATTTTCTCCTACATAACAACCCTCCATTATTTGAACAATCATTGTCCTCCTTAGTCTTCTCTTCTCCAGTTGAAACACCCCATTTTGTTCAAATATTCTTCAGATAGAAAGGAAGGGGGGCAGGAGGAGAAAAGAGAGAAAAAAGGATAGTATGCCAGGAATAGGGAATAATATGAGCAAAAAGATGGGAGTTGGAAAAGCAGAGGCCAAGTTTGAAGGAAATTTTTAATACATCAGAACAATATACACATCAACCATCAAGTTGGTTTTATAAATGCTTCTTCGATTTAAATTAGGGGGGTCATGATATACTTCACCCAACACCACAGCTTTTTAGCATTACGCATATTCATTGTGCTATTCCTGTCACTATTTCATACATCTGACACTTCCTGGGATCTGCCATTGTTTCACATGTCTGGAATTTTCTACAAATACAAAATGCATGACCAAGTTTTATTCTTGGAAATATTTTCCAGTGTTTATGGTTTTCAAATAGAAAAAAAAATCTTTGTACTGTAATCATTAGCAGAGCAAGTGTGGAACTAACCATACATTTCTCCTTCCTTTCATTTTTTTTTTTTTGTGTGGTCTTTTGGGTCCTGGAAAAAGTTAACAAAAAAATCAAAATCTGGATAATTTATTATGAAAGAATCCTCTGCCATTTCCTGGCTTATAGAAAACTTAATTGGCCAGTATTTTAATTAGCGAAGCTGTCTTTCTTCTTTTGCCTGAGGGATATAGAATCATAGACACATAGATTTTGAGCTAGAAGCAAGCTTAAAGGTCATCTAGAGCAACTTCTTAATTCTCCCAATGAAGAAAATGAGTCAAAGAGAAGTTAAGTACCTTACCCAAGGTCACATATGCATTAAATGTCAGAATCAAATTCTAACCCAAGTCCCTGACTCCAAATCTTTTACTGTACTGTGTATATCACCAAATAACTTCTTCTCTGGAGTACCCTCCAAAAGGTCCTGAATCTAAGATCCTCTGAGACTCATTTTCATCCTTATGCAACAGCAACATTGGATAAATGGTATTTGAAAGGAAGACATTAAAGGAAGACATCGATCCATCAACCTATGCAAATAAGCCAACAAGTATGCCCTTAAAGAACATATAGTCCCAGAATTCCACTCCAGTGACTAGACAGCACATGTAATTCAGAAGAACAGCAGCCTCTAGTGCTTATTCATCAAGCAGGGATGACAAGACAGGTGCTCCTTTGTGTGATACAATAGGATTTAGAGAAGGGGAAAATCCATTTCATTTGTAGTAGTAAAGGAAGAATTTAAGGAAGTCCTGGGCACTTGAGGTAGGTCAAAATAATTAGATTGAATTATTTTTCCCCAGTCTGAATTTACTGATTTTAGAGTTGACTAAAACAATTGTACATGTAGATACAGTCTGAATCATCTGGATTTTTATTCATTTAAAATTTAGTAAGAAAAAGTCAAATCATAGTAGCTAGCTATGATCAAGCCCAACTCATTCTCAACAGAAAAGCATTTTTGTTTTTAAAGGCCTCCTCAACCTCCTTTATTAACCTTCTCTAATACTTGACAAGGCATATTTCTTATATAAAATTATTGTAATCACAGAATTTCAGAGTTTGAAGGGGTCTCAGCAGTAATCTACTCCAACCCATACCCCAAAAAGATTCCAATTACAACATCCCCAATAAGTGGTCATCTAGCTTTTGCCTGAAGACTTCCAATAAGAGGAATTTCATTCACTCCTAAGACAATCCATTCCATTTTTGTCTCTAATAATTAGGAAGTTTTTCCTGATTTCAAGCCTAAACTGACCTCTTTGAAGCTTTTCCTGTTTCTACTCTCTGGGGACAAACTGAATTAGTCTAATCCCTCTTCCAAATAATAGCCCTTCTGTAGTTCATTATTTCAGTCATGTCAGACTCTGTTAGCCCATTTGCGGTTTTCTTGTCAAAGATACTGGAATGGTTTGCCATTTCTTTCTACCTTTCATTTTGTGGATGAGGAAACTGATGGTAAAGTAACTTACCCTGGGTCACATAAGGCTTCTGTCTGAGGCCAAATTCAAACTTGTGAAGACCAGATTTCCTGACTCCAGGCTGGACACTCTGTCCACCGTGCCACCCAGCTGCCCCCAGCTCTTCAAGTACTTGACAATTATTAGGGAATCTGTGTTTCTTCTCTTCTCCAGGCTAACCATCCCAACCACCTTCAACTGATCCTCATGTGACATGGACTCAAAGGCCCTTCCTATATTGTTTTTTTCTCTTTAGGACACTCTCAAATTTATCAGTGTTCTTCCTAACAATGTGGCGTATAGAACTGCATGTAATGCTCCAGATGTGGTTCAATCACCTGCAAAGAACAATGGAACTCTCACCTTTAAGAGCAATTTGGGGTCAGCTAAGTGGCCCAGTGGATAGAGCACCAGCTCTGGAATCAGGAGGACCTGAGCTCAAATCGGGCCTCAGACACTTGACACTAGCTGTGTGACCATGGGCAAGTCACTTAAACCTATTGCCTCACAATCCCCACCAAAAAGGAGAGGTTTGCCTTTATTAAATACCTCAAAAACACCTTTAATGATTGCAATATCAGTATCACTCTCTAAACTGATAAGGAACATTCAGTCTACTAAAAAAAAACAAAACGAAAAAACCCCCAGCTTTTTTTCAAATAAATTGCTAATTGTGACCCCCTTCCCCCTAATATTTGTGTAAAAGGTTTCCTGAACCCAGATATAAATTGCAATTATCTCCTTGCAATTTATTACATTTAATTAGATTAAACACAATGTTCTAGCCTATTAAGATCTTTTTTGGATTCTATTAGGCGATGTATAGGTATGTAGGTTATCCCTTCAAACTTTCTAGCATATATCAGTTTGATAAGCAGGCTGTCTAAGCTCACATCTAATTTGTTGATGAAAATGCTAATTAGTACAGATTTAATACTCCCTTCATAACCCCTTACCTCATGCACTTCTCTGATGACTTCTTTTCAGACTGGCATCAAAATTAATGATTACTCTTTGAGTTCAGCTGTTCAACCAACTCTAAATCTATCTAATTGATACAAATGAGCCCAATACTTCTGTATATTTTTCACAAAAAAAGCATGAAGTATTTTATCAGAATGTAATGGGGTGGGGGGGGCGGGTCTAGCCAATAAGAGCCCAGTCTTTAGAATATGATCAAATGTTCCCTTTTTGGTGGATTATACAACATATTTTTCAATATTCCCTGTTTGGTCCCAATTCATTTTGCTTTTTTATCATGAATTTCACAATCATGTCCAAGCACAAACGTTTCAAGATACAAAGAACAGGGAATATGAGAAATTTAAAAGTTATGTGAATTTTTTAATTTTTGAAAGATATATGTATATATATATATATATACACAAAATATATATATGTATGTTTATACATGCATGCTTAAGGGCAACTAGGTAGTGCAGTGAATAGAGCACTAGCACTGAAATAACTAAATTCAAATTTATCCTCATATACTTACTAGTTGTATGACCCTGGCCAAGTCACTTGAACCTGTTTGCCTCAGTATTGTCATCTGCAAAATGAGCTGGAGAAGGAAATGACAAACCACTCCATTATCTTTGCCAAGAATACCCCAAATGGAGTCATGAAGAGTCGGACATGACTGAAACAAGTGAAAAAGAACAAAATTTCTTTATTTGTGTCTCCTGCCCTTTTTTCCTTTGCTGAATTTTTAAAAAATTAATTGACTTTTTTTATGCCTGTCACTACTCACTTACCTGCCTTCCACACTGCCCCACCCCCCATGTTCAAAGTAAAAGCCTTCCATTTTACTAAATTTGCATAGTTAAACTCAAGAAATCAACACTATGGCCACGTCTGATAATATATGTCTCATTCTTGAGAGAAATTATTATTTCTCTCATATTAATAACCAATTATTGAATTAGGACCAGTATTTTTTCAGAAGCCTGTAGATTGTTCAGTCTCAGAAGGACGTTGTTGATAGATGAGATTACCCAAATCCCCCGTGTAAAAGTCTTTTTGCTTCCTGGTGAGAGTTTTTGCCCCACCCAAATAAGAGAATCTTACAAAGAATATAACCTAAGGTGAATTCCAACTCAGGCAGGTTTGTGCAGGGAGATAGTCCCAAAGCTGGGGCTAGTTTTGAAGTAAATGACATAATGAAAGTCATGCCATTCCTCCCCCCACCCCCCAAGTCCTTGATTAAAATAGGTCCATCTCTTATTATAATATCCATTCTCTCATTACTTGTTAACCAATCAGAGTTGATTGTCACCTTTAGGAACACCAAAGGACATATAAGTGTTGAGTGGGTTCCATGAGGAATCTGTGGCATTTGGGAATGTCACTGGCCCCTTTTGTTACGTGGTAGCATGATTAATAAAATGATTACCCAGAAACTATGTCTCTCAAACTTTTTGTGCATCATATTGCACACCTATAGTGCATCACATCCTATGATGTCTTCCATTTTAGGAACTCCTAATTTGAAAACTCCTTTCACCAATGCAGATCAACAACTAGTCTATAACTTATAATCTTAAGGAGTTCTTTGGGGCCCTATAAGGTTAAGGACTTACCCTTGGTCACACAGCCTGTATATATCAGAAGCTGGATTTGAAACCACATCATCCTGACCCCAAGACTGGCTCAATATTTCCTACGTCATCCTGTATTTTAGTATCTCACGCATTATGTCTCTCTTGATGTGAACTCAGAATACATTCTCTTCTTGGCTGCCATATCACAGATTTGACTCATCTTGAACCTGAAGTTCACTAAAAGCTCGATAAGTTTTCAGATAAACTGCTATCTAATCATGGCTTCCCTACCTCATATTTGCAAAGTCCAAATGGAGGCTTTACCTTTATTTAGTTCCACCTTAGAGTCAAACTGAAGGTCTAGCCTCCAAGATCTTTTCAGCCCTGAGTCTATTATCAGTTTGTTGGCTATCTCACCTAGCTTTATGTTATCTGCATATTTGACCAGCATGACATCTATTTTTCGATCCAAGTCACTGGTAAAACAAACAAACAAACAAAAACTGTTGTTTTCTTTCAGCCAGGTCAGTATCGACCTAATTGTGCTATCCTCCCTAGGCAGATATGGGTTAGGGGCAATTCAGTTAAATAGATAAGTCTATGTGGACAACATACAAAGTGGAGCATTCTTTCTCATATCTAGGAGAGAAATACAAAATTTATACTTTACATCTAATGGGAATCCCTGAGGCTGAAATGCAAATCCATTAGCAAGACCGAGTAACTATATTTTAAAGCATTTATTTTCCTCATACAATGGCGCAAGGATCCTCTCTTTAGTATTATCAAAGAAGTCTCCTTAGATTTTTGTTTTGTTTCATTTTACTAAAAAAAAGAGGGAAAGAAAGAGAGAAAGCAAAAGTACAAAAAGATAGCTTTAACATGTGCCTCCACCTGATAAAGCAATGTGCTTGCTAAACACTCTATTGGTGCCACTTTGTGGAGTATCTCTGAAGTGCAGGAGGAAGATAGGACCAGCTCCAAGTAAGTGGGGGTGAATAGAGCCATCTGTAGGTGATATTAGAGAAAAATGAATTGAATGACAAACTGTGTACAAAACACTATGGGGAAATACTTAAGAAGTGTTCTCTGCTCTTTAACTTATCCTGGGGGAAAGAAGGGCATGCCTGTGCTGATGGATATGCCAATGCATGAAAATGTATAGTATTTATGCAGGCTCCTCATCAAATTTTGTGTCATTTTTCAGCTCTTGAACTTTGACAATTTAAATTACAGATGTAATAGAAATAATGTTTACATCATATCTACTAATATAATTTTCAGTTCTTCTAGTCATAATATTCAGATGATAATTTTACCTACAATCACAGGAGCAGACAGAAGAAATGCAATGTTTGGGTATCTCCAAAGCTTTCCTATCACTCCACTTCTAGTCAATCTTTTGTCTTTACAATGTAACATCCAAATTCACTTGCCTAGCATTCAAGGCCTGCCAAAATTTGGTGCCATCATATATCTCCAATTGTAGCTTCTCTTATTCCTTCTCACATGCTTAATGGTCTAGTCAAGCTGAAGGATGTCCTCTGGCCACTGACCATGGGGCTGTGTTTTCCTACCTCTTTGCCTTTGTTCACACTACACTGTTTATTATTTTGTCAGTTTTCCTGTTTTGAATTTTGCCACTCCTTTAAAGTTCAAATTAAATGTCACTTTCTCCACAAAGCCTCCTCTCATTTCCTCACTCAATAATTACCTTCTTCTTCACACAGAACTTGGTTTTTCAATTCTCTAATGCATTGTAACAACAAACACCCTAGCACACCCAGGAGGGCTGCTAGCACAAGTTCTTTGATCTGCTTTTCTAAAGGAATGCAATTCAAAAGAGGGTTAACAATCTTACTTTAATCAAACATATCATTCACTTAGTTCAGGGGAAAGAGTCAGCACCCTGATCTTCAGAAAATACCGACAGAAATTACAAACAGACAAAAAAGACAGAGAAAATAACACAGTTCAATAGACCAACAGACAGGGCTTCTAGCTATCTGACCATTACATACATACAGTGTTAGTTACCAGAGAGAGAAGCACCAACATCTGGGTGCTTCTACCATTATATGCATTTATCATGTTACATTGCATATTATAGTTATTATAGTCCTCCCCTCCACAATAAACTATGAGCCCCATGAAAACAAGGACCATGTCTTATTTAAATGTTGTATCTTCTGCAGTGCCTCACATAGTGTGATGTATACTATAGGAAGGACCTAAAAAATATTTGCAGAAGGAAGGGAGGGAGGGAAGGAGGGAGGAAAGAAAAAAGAAAAGAAGGGAGGGAGGAACAGAGAGATGAAGGGAGGAAAGGAGAGCAGGAAAGAGGGAGGAAGGGAAAGAGGGAAGGAGAAAAGGGAAGGAAAGAAGGAAGGAAGGAAAGAAAGGAGGGAGGGAGGAAAGGAAGGAATATTTTGACAAATATATTTCCAGTCTGCTATTTATATAGGAATAGCAGCAGGAGGGAGAGGAAAAAACAATGGATCTGAAGTCAGAAGACACATTTGGATTCCCATTCTGCTACTGTTTAACAGTCTTTGAAATTTTAGCCTAGTTATTTCATCTTTCTCAGGCTCATTTTCTTCATCTGTGAAATGAGGGAGTTCTGTAGGTGGTCTTCCACAGCTCTAAATCTTATGATACTATAGTGGTGAGTTCTTGCGGACTGACTGTGATCAACAATCTTAGTGATTACCCATGAACACTTTGCCTCAAACAAACCTCAAACACAACATTCTATCTTCCATCTCCAGGCCCTTGCCCTGGCTATCCTCTACACATGGAATGCTTTATTCTACTTGTCTCAGTCTCTTAATTCCCATGGCTTCCTTCAAGACTAAGCTAAAATCCACAAATTCCTATTCAAAGAACTGAGTTTTGGTCTTAAAATGGACAAATGAAATCAAAAATATCCCAAACCTGAAATCCACAACAGAGTGAAATATACACTTTTTATATAAAGGCACCTCGATTTACCATTATCCAAGTTTTTCTTTCTGTATCATTGTCTGTGAATGTGAATACTTAGACTATACCTATCCATTCATTTGTACTCCTAGGAAGCTATATAGTCACTGTGATCTGTCTCCTTCACATCTGTATTTCTTAGCAATGCGTATTTAAGAAAAAGTATTACTATTATTTTAATTTATATGTATGTTATATACAACATAAACATGCATGCATATCTGTACATATACACATATGTGTACAAACACACATGTTCACATGTGTAGATTGCTATATGCCCATATAAATTCTCTATATGTAGTATATAATATTTTCAATAACCTTAATTTGGGAAGCATGATTTACAAAGGAATGCAATGGAAACATTAGCTACTAGTTGAAATATTCATATACGCTTGGTCATGATGGTTTTATGGGTGGAAATTCCATCTATATTTTGTTTACAAACTGACAAGTATAAAAAGTCTCCTGATGTATTAGTCACCTTTTCCCTAACTCATTTTGTGGAACTGGTATTAAATGAATTCATAATATAATTCTCTAATGGTCACTTTGACCATTGAATGTTTTCTGAAAACTACTGAACCTCATCTCTTAAATCTACCTGTGCATCTACAAAGAAATAATTTAAGCCCAGTAAGGTAATTTCACCATGACAGAAAAAAAAAAAACAGTTAAAAAAAAATACTTGTTAAAGGAGTAGTAATATTTAAACAAGGAAAACCCATTCCTAACATTTATAGGGATGGCATAGGGATTTTTCTCCCTATGTTCCCTGAACAGAAAGTCTTTGTACAAACTATCATAAATTTAATGCTAGGTGGGACCTTAGAGATCATCTACATATGAGGTTGTAGTTGATTCTTCCTTCTTGAAGAGAACCAAGACCTTAGGGAGATGATGACATGATTTGCAAATGACTTTGTGGCCAGATATCTTATCAGAATGACTTGGAGATGGCCCAGGATGCAGTAGGAGACCTTGGCCCTATTAAGCTAAGGTCTTTTCAAGTGCTCACTTTGAATGGGGTAATGCCCATTGAGTGAATAGGCCTTAAGGAGTGAATCAAGGATGGTCCCTTCAAAAAAAAAAATTCCAACTGGGAAGGGAAGACCCTCAGGGTTGCTGGCCAAAAAAAAAAATAATTGCTGTCTACATTCACTCTGAGCCCGGGTCCAAACAAACAACTATTAAGTGGTATTTGGGCAGAGATCAATCCCTGAGATCCAGAGTGAAGTGAGTTTAAGGCTTAGCCTTGGAAAAAGAAGTCTAGACAGTAAACCCCAAATTAACTTGGGAGCTTTCATTAGAAATTCATTAGAATTTCCCTTCCTAGGGGTGTGGAGCCAAGATGATGGCGTAGAAGCAGGAAAACTCCTCAGCTCCCCCCATAACCACCTCAAATACCTATAAAATATGACTCTAAACAAATTTTAGAACTCCAGAACCCACAAAAGTACAGAGAAATGAGGCTTCCACTGAAGGCAGCCCAGCAGGCAGAACAGGAAGGGCTCATCACAGCAGCATGCTGGGAGCTGAAACTAGCCTGGCCTGAAACCCCAGCTTGGCCCTGGGGTGGCCAGGACAAGCCACAGCTGGAGCATTCGGGAGAGTGGATCACCAGCAGCTGTGGCAGTTTCCAGAATTATCAACCCATAAGAAACAAGGACAAAGTGAAAGGTCAGTGGAATTCGGCTAAATTTGGGGGAAAGAAGTGGGTCCAGCCAGCTGCCCCCAGGGCAAGAAAGCAGTGGAAGTGGCACCTGCAGCCGTCTCCACATGGTTGCTTCAGAGCTCGTGGCCTGCAGATTGCAGGGGGGCCAAGCGATCATTCAGAGGCTAAGCGCTCTTGCCTTGAGCTGCCTGGATATAGATCATGGTCTTGGGTGGTAGTCCTGAGGTATGTGAACAGTGAGCCAAAGCTGGTGGGGGTTGCAGAGACAGCAACCTCCTAATAGCTCGGGCAGCTGCAAAAACCCCAGCGATTTGGGACAGAGCTCTCTCCTCTGGAAGCAGAGTTCCACAGAGCTAAAAAGTCAAGTAATTGACTGGCAACATAAGCAGGCAAAGGAATCAAAGTAAGAACAGCAATCCAACTTTAGATTCCATTTTTGGGGACAAAAAGGATCAAAGCATGGAACGAGAGGAAGACAACACAGTCAGAACTCCTGTACCAAAAGCTTCCAAGAAAAATGTAGACTGATTACAATCCTTAAGAAGGATGTTAATATATATATGTATGTTATTATTATTATTATTATTACTATTTACATGTAACTGGGAATTAAGATATAAAGGCACTGGAGTGAGGAGATCCATCTTGCCCTACCATAAAGCCAGAGGGGTGATGGGAGAGGATAGAGGAGAGAGCAAATTGGGCGAGGGGGTAAATATGGGATCTCTGTTTTGGGGTGGTGGGTAGAGAAAAGATGGGGAGAAAATTTGTAATTCAAAATCTAGTGGAAATGAATGATGTAAGCTAAAAATAAACAAAATTTAATTTAAAAAAAATTTCCCTTCCTTTGGATCAAACACCCTCAGGTGAGGGGAGGGAAGTGGAGGAGGGGAGCTGTGTTGCCCAGTTGGTACTGGCATATATTCATATATGAGGTGATCAAGGCCTAGGGAGCTAAACTGATTTATGTAAGACCATACTGGTGGTAAGTTGTGAAGGCAGAATTTGATCCAAGTCCTCAGATGCCAAATTCAGCACACATCCCATTGCCCCATTTGTTGAACATGGCATTGCTGGCAATAAACTATAGCCCATTTTTTGATCTCACTCCAAGTTTCCCCATTGACCTTTGGGTAGTTTGAAATTTTGGTTCCTCAGAGATGTTGATATTCTATACTTCATAGTCATATGGCATCTCCAGAAGAACATTGGCATTAAAAAGATAGGCTCTTATTTCAGAAAGAAATCTGTAGCAGTGAAAGGGTGGTGAAATTATCCCTACTTTTATTGGTTTATTTTTTTAAGTGACTTTTAAAAATATTAAATATCACAGATTAAGCTCTTTTGCTTGGCACCTGAGTATCACTCCCTAGAAATAAGATAAAGCTAGGTCTTCTGACTCTAAGGCTAAGTTGTTATTGCCTTTACAGTATGCTACAAAAGATAATGCACTTCTAAAATAATGTGCAGATAATATCATATAATGTACAAGTGTGACATACTTTTTCAGGAATTAATCAACAATATTAATAATAGCTAACACTTATATAGTACCTACTATGTACCAGGCACTGTGCTAAGTGCTAGGAATAACAAAAGAGGAAAAAGTCCCAGTTCTCAAAGTA
>CM053587.1:160465708-160524395 GCA_028646515.1 Pseudochirops corinnae | reverse complement strand
TGAAAGAATTATTCTCTTCAGAAAGCTTTTGAGATTCTTTTTCCATCTGGCAAAATCGACTTTTTAAGGCATTCTTCTCCTCATTAGCTTTTGGGGCCTCTTTTGCCATTTGAGTTAATCTATTTTTTTTTAGGTGTTAATTTCTTCAGTCAGGTTGTTGACTCTCTTTTCATGATTTTCTTGCATCATTCTTATTTCTCTTCCCAATTTTTCCTCCACTTCTCTAATTTGGTTTTCAAAACTCTTCTTAAGCTGATCTCTACCTTTCATGCAATTTTCATGTTTCTTGGAAGCTTTTGGTGTGGGTGTTCTGACTGTTTTGTCTTCCTCCCATTCCCTGCTTTGATCCTTCTTTTCTCCAAAGAAGGAATCTAGAGTTTGGTTGCTGTTCTTACTTTGCTTCCTTGGCCTGCTTATGGTTGGCCAGTCAATGATTTTTTAGCTCTGTGGAACTCTGCTTCCAGAGGGAAAGGCTCTGTCCCAAATCTCTGGGGTTTTCCCAGTTGCTGGCACTTTTAGGAGGCTGCTGCAGCCCCCACCAGCTTTGGCTCACTGAAAATGCACCCTAGGACCACCACCCAAGACCATGATCTGGATCCAGGCCGCTCAACAGGAGAGCACTTGGCCTCTGAACGATTGTTTGGCCCCTCTGCAGTCTGCAGGCCGGGAGCTCCAAAGCAGCAACGTGGAAGTGGCTGCAGGGCCTCCCCTTCTGCTGCTTCCTTGATCTGGAGGCAGTTTGGCCAGACCCGCTTTTCTCCCCCAATTTTAGCTGAGTTCCACTGACCTTTCACTTAGTCCTTTTTTTCTTATGGCTTGATAATTCTGGAAACTGCCACAGCTGCCGCAGATCTGCTCTCTGGAAGCTCCAGTTGCGGCTCAGCTCAGCTTGTCAGGCTGCCCCCAGGGCCAAGCTGCTGTTTCAGGCTGGGCTGGTTTCAGCTCCCAGCGCTGAGACAGTCCCTCCAAGTCGAGCTGCCTTCAGCGGAAAGTATATTTGTGTGCATTTTAGAGCTGTAGAATTTGTTTAAAGTCATATTTTATGGGTATTTTGAGGTGGCTGTGTGGAAGCTGCCATACCTTGCTGCTCCTACACTGCCATCTTGGCTCTGCTCTCGAGAGCCGACTGTTAAATTCTTAGTGTGAGCATTTAGACCTCAGAAATCTGGCAATTGCTACAAATCTGGGCTTGGGTTTTTTTTATTTGTTTGTTTTGTTGACTGTCTAGACTTAAGAAAGTGAAGGAGGAAATGTTAATACAGATTAAACTTAAAAGTTTGTTGTGAGTACATCTTCCCCCCTCCACAAACATACAGAAAGCCACTTATTAAACATTTGCCAACACATCCTTAGTTGGAGGCGACCTTATCAATCATCTCATCTGATTCATATCCTACCTATAACCTACCTGGACAAGTAGACCAGCCTCTTGTTAGAGATCTTCAAGGAGGCAGAATCCACCCTCTACAGGTATGCCTTGCTTCTTGTGAACAGCTTTAATTGTTCTGAAGTCTCAACGTCAGGTCAGCCTCTTTCCAGCTTATGTCTGTTGCTTTGGTTCTCCCTTCCAAAGCCAAGCAAAACATATCCAGTCCCCCTTTTCTAAGTGGCAATCCTTTAAATACTTTGACACAGCCATTACTTCCATCTCTGAGTCTTCTTTTCTTCTGGTTTTTGTTGCTGTTGCTGAGTTTTCAGTCATGCCCAACTCTTTGTGACCCCATTTGGGATTTTCTTAGAAAAGATATCAAAGTGGTTTGCCATTTCCTTCTTCAGCTCATTTTACAGCTGAGGAAACTGAGGCAAATATGGTTAAGTGATTTGTCCTGGGTTACACAGCTAGTGTCTGAGGTTGGATTTGAACTCAGGAAGAAGAGTCTTCCTGAGTTCAGGCCCAGTGCTCTATCCAATACCACCTAGCTACCCCCTTTCCCTGGCTAAACATGCTTAATGAAGTTGAAGCATGCCATAAACTGAGGGTCTTTCACCCTTCTGGTTGCTCTCTTCTGGATATTCTCCAACTCATAAACATTCTCCTTTCTCTCCTGATATAACTAAAAGAGCCCTTTTTGTTGCCCTTGGCATTTCATAAACTTCCCTGTAATCTTATTATCATTATTTATTCCCAAGATGATAGCGCCTCAGGTTGGAAGGAATGTCAGACTAACATCTAATCTAATCTCTATCTATACCAGCAGTTCTCAACCTGTGGGTTGCAACCCCTTTGGGTTTCACAAGTGTCACAGGGGTTGCCTAAGACCATTGGAAAACATATATTGCCGATGGTCTTAGGAACCGAGACACTGCTTCTCTACCCATCTCCAGGCTGGTCCACCCACATGCAGATATGCCCACATACCAGTATTAAAGGGTCGTGGCATTAGGAAGGTTGAGAACCACTGATCTATACAGTAAGCCCCTTTACAACATCAAAACATCACTAACAGAGACAGAGGATTCTTACTTTCTGGATATAGCCCATTCCACTTTTAGATAACATGGAAAATACTACTTGTATTATGGGTTTGTTAATTAGCTTTAAAAGTCCTGATCCTATACTGATTGCATGACTGCCTATGTGATAGGTCAAGTTAGTCAGTCTATAAGCATTTGTTAAGTGCCTACTATGTGTCAGGAACTGTTCTAAGCAATGGGGATGCTAATCAAAAGGCAGTCCGTGCCCCTGAGAAGCTCACAATCTAATGGGGTAGAACACTATGCACAAGCAATAGACGAGTAAATAAACTAGTGAACACTCAATAAAGAGAAAGATTAGGAAAGGCTTCTGATAGAAGATGGGATTTTAGCCGGTGGTTAAAAGGAAGCCAAAGGTTCCCCAAGATAGAGACGAGGACAGAAAACCTTCCAAATGTGAGGAACAACCAGTGAAAATGTCCAAAATGGAGACAGGGTGTCTTGTCTGAGAAACGGCAAAGAGGTTAGTATCATTGGATCTAGGAGTATGTGGTGGTTGGAGGGTGGGCGCAAGGTGTAAGACCAGAAATGTCAAACAGAGAATTTCTTATTTGATCCTGGAGGTGATAGGGAGCCACAGGAGTTTATTGAATAGAATATTCTTAGTTCATACTTGTGCTTTAGGAAAATCACTGGTGGCTAAATGGTAGCTGGTCTGGAATGGGGAAGAGACTTTTGGCAAGCAGACCAACCAGCAGGCTATTAAATAGTCTAGGCATGAGGAAATGAGGAGCTGCACCAAGGCAGTGGCAATATCAGAGAGAAGGGGGCATGGTGAGATGTTACAAAGCTGAAATTGACAGAATTTGCCAACAGTTGAGATATGGGGGTGAGAAATGGTTAGGAGTTGATGAAGCTAGGTTGTAAGCCTGAGGAACTGGGAGGATAGTGGTGTTCCTGTCAGTAACGTTTTGCTGTCTTACTCCCTCTGCTAGGTGCCGCTTTTACTTTTTTTATTGACTAATTTCCCTGGATTCAGCTTTCCTCAGTTCCTTTTTTTTGCTTGTGCCCTCTGAAAGGCTAACTAGGAAAGAATTCATCTTGAAACTGTGCTAAGGGCCCCAACCAGAGTCACAGGCTCAGATGTCTGTCCTGTAGGAATTGGTCTCTGAAATACACTGCTGCATTAGTATTTTTCCACCTTTTAGGGAAGAGTTGTGAGTTCATTTAGGGAGAGGGCAATGACTCTGAGTTGAGAGTTGATTAACAGGGCTTGCTGTGTTTTCCAGTAATCACAAAACTGAGTCTCCCGCTTAGTTGTACAGCCAGCAGGACTGCTGGTTCAGGAAATCTCAGAATTCATTCTGTGTATTGGGCTTTTAGTTAGACGTCTGAACTAACCACTCCATGAAGAGGGTACCCGATTTTTTTCCCCTTTCAACTTCTTTTGAAGAATCAGGAAATAAGAGAAAAGAATGTGTATCCAATAAAAAGAAATTGAGTGAGTTGAAGGATTTTGGATTAGTGAAGAAGGTCAGAGGTTAAATTTGAGAAGAAATTTGGGAAAAAATTGGGATAAATTGAAGAAAATTTGTACAACAGTCTCTAGGTCCAGGCAATGATCTGGATTCTACTTTCTGCATAAAAAAGCAGCAAAATCAAGAACAGTTAAAGAGGATACAAAAAGTTACTTATAATATTGGGATGACTGATTCTAAAGACACCTAACAAAGGTTGGTAAGCATATATTTGACAGCTGTCTTTCAATTCTAGTTAAGGGAACCTGAATTTAAAAAAAGATAGGGGAAGAATAAGGCGGCCTATATATAGTTCCCAAGTTAGATATCATAGCAACAAAGAACAGCAACCGAGACACTCAGAAATTCACAGCAGACAAAATTCAAGAAAAGAACCAGTGGTAAACTCAAATGTCTATGCACAAATGTCTAAAGTTTAAGGGGGAAAACACAAGGAACTAGATGTCTAGAGGCAAGAATTCAGATTAAATTTCAAAGGTATCTTTGAAACTTGTGAAACAAAATCCAGCACTAGAACATGGTTTTGCATAGATATACTTTATTCCAAGAAACATGGTAGGTAAAGGGGGTATGAGGTATTATAGTTATTGTACATTTTAAAAAGTACACACACATATAGGGACAGCGAGGTGGTACAGTGGATAGAGCACTGGCCCTGTAGTCAGGACCTGAGTTCAAATTCAGCCTGACACTTACTAGCTGTGTGACTCCAGGCAAGTCATTTAACCCCAATTGCCTCCAATAATAATAATAATAAAAGTATATACATATGATGAAATTCTGAAACCAGAGAAACATATAATGATAAACATATGATGAAATTCTGAAAACAGAGGAGCAGAGCATGACTAAGATTATTTCACTTAAGTTAATGTAAAGGAAGAACAGAAATGTCATCAGACATACAGACCACCTGTATGAAAAAGAATAAATAGTTGAAGAATTTGGAACAGAACACAAGTCTGCAACAAGAGAATTTCAATCATCCAGAGATCTTCTCTGCTCCCTCTTTACCAAAAGTAGGGCACTGATCAGTAAGCTTACTTATAGGCTTGCTTTAATGATAATTTTATCCTTCAAAAGGTGAAGGAATCAACACCGGCAAATTTTATTCTAGATCCCATTCTCATTAACAGACAGATAGTTGCTGGGGTAGAATGATAGGAAATCTTGAAGTGATACCCAAACCAGTGTTACTGAAGAAAAGAAATCTGGGCACAGTCTGAGATGAACCCTACCTCTAAGGAAACTAACTCTCAAGAGCAACAAAAGAAAGAGGGATAATTAAGGAATTAAACTCAAAACATGCAAAGAGAAAAAAATTACAATGAGGAAGGAAAATAGATGTGGATACCCAGGGAACTCACTAACCTAAGTTTTTAAAAGCATACAGAAATTGGAAGCAAAGTCAGGTCAAAGAAGATAAATGTGAGAATGTGGCATAGACTTCTATAAAAAATAATGCTACAAATGCTAATGCTCTGAATAAGCTGAAGCTAGAGAAGGAAGCCAAGGACTTTTCTTCTTTTTTCATCTTGTTTTTTAGTTGCGTGAGAGTTAAGAGTATCAAAGAAAGTAAAGGTCCTTGCTTGTGGTATGTGGAGCAACGAAAACTGACAACACAGAGAAGGCAAAGATGCACAATCCTAGTTCTATTTGTTTTCTCCGTAAAAATGGCCTTTACACCATAAAAGAGAGAAGATGAGTAACAGGGAGCTGATACTCAAGGAGGACACCTAGATGCTCAAATAACTTGGCCCAAATCAACCACACCCTTGAATCCTGAAAGAACTGGCACCACTGTCACTGTCACTGATACCTGAAAGATCCTAGAAAAGGATAGGTACCACATTACTGGGAAAGGATAAACATCTTGTTTTTGGAAGAAAAAAAAAGGGAAGAGAACAGAGTTTATAATAATAGGTCAGTGAGCTGGACTCCAATTACTGGGACAATTCTAGAACAGATTCCTTATGGGATAGCTGATGAATATCTAGAAAGTAGCAATTACAGTGAGCCAGCGTGGCTTCATCAAGATCAAGTCATGTCAGACTGACCTAATTTCCTTTAACAGGATTCCTAAACTAGATGAGGAAAATGCTGTGGATCTAGTTTCCCTAGGTTTTACAAAAGCCTTTGAAAGAATATTTAGCACCATTCTTGTGGAGAAGATATGAATTAAATTGTTATGATCAGATGGATTTAGAGCTGAATTCAAAGAGTTGTTAGTTTAGTGTCAATTTGGTACGTCTCCTGTGCAGTGTCCCATATAGATCTATACTTGGCCCTGTGCCAATCAGTATTTTTATTTGTGACTTGGATACAGGTATAAATGGTATATGTGCTCACTAACTTGCAAATGGCACAAAGCTGGGATGGAAAAGTAACATAATAGATGACAAAATTAGTATCCAAAAGGATCTGAAAGGCTAGAGCACTGGTATATAAGATAAACAATAAAGACACATTTAAAAGCCATGTACTTGGGTAAAAAAAAAAAAATCAGTTCCACAAATATAAATTAGGGAAAGCACGGATCTAACTCCAAATCCAGCACAATTACATTCATTTTTAAAGAAGAAACAAAAGTCTTAGAGGGCTCTGTGAAGCCACTTACTAAGGTTAAGTTATACCAAATTGTTTGCCATGCTATCATTGAAATATAGGTCAGTAGAAGAAAATCTTTATCTATTTTAGGAAAATTAGCTTCAATTTCTAAAGAGAAATTTCACATTAGCCAATGCTGGGGTTTCCTAAAAGGAGGGATCATAAAAATTCAGTTTTGTAACTCACCATAGGAATACTACAAGTTTGAGCTTTGTTGAATTTGGCATATGAAAGCATGTCACAGAGGATGCCCTTCCCCTCCATGCTTCTAAATGACTATTATGCAATAATAGTAGCATTGTACGTAGTATACAGTTGTTGTATCCCTTAACATAAAATTCCTGCATGTGGCATTGAAAATAGATAACTTGTTACCCTCGTCAAAAATTGAAATGAAAGAACTTTTTTACCTTTCCTTGCTCAGTCACCAGTTTAGGCTATTTAGCCATAATTAGGCTGAAGCAGATTAGTCTAGCTGGTACAGTGGAAAGAAAGCTGGGCCTGTAGTCAGGAAGACTGAGTTTCAATTCAGCCAGACACTGACCCTGGCAAAGTCCTTTAACCTCTGTCTGCCTCAGTTTCCTTAACTGCAATACAGGGATAATAGCACCTACTTGGTGGGGTTGTGAGGATCAAATGAAGTATCTGCAAAATGTGTAACATGACGCCTGGCAAAGAAAAGATGCTGTATAATTATTCTATTCCAAACCTTTTGTGGCCTTCTGAGCTGGACTTGCGTGTCAAAAAGCAGCATTTTGTAAGTATTTAAATTTTTTTCTGTGGAGGCAGTCTGAGTAGGCCTTGGATGGATAGAAGTCTCATCTGAAATCCACTGTGTGGCCCCAGACAAGTCATTGAATCTTTATGTGATTGGCATCTCCATCTTATCTGCTACATCCTTTTGGACTTCCTTGGTGGAAAGACTTTCCATGTCCAGATTCCCTTATGCTGCTAGAAACAAAGATCCTTCTAATACTCATATAAATCCGTCATATTCAGAGAATTATGTTATGATTATTTTCATCTCACACAAATATAGGTTTAAAAAGTGATCTATGACTCCTGCCATTACAGGCTAATTTTGAAGACTTTCAGGTCAAATCACAACAAATTAGGAGTCAACTCGTGTACTACAAAGTTGCAGTTGATGCTGATAATTGTATCATTTTCTAGCCTATTTCCTTCCTTCTTTTCCTCTTTCTATTTCTCCATTCCTCTCCTTCTTGTCTATAATTTAAGTTTTTGACAACTAATGAGGTCGTTGCTGGGGGTTTAGGCCTTAGCTCAGGGGCAACCCGATGTAGCAGGAACACTGAGGTTGGAGACAGAATAAGGTACTGGGCTTGTATGTTACTTGTTTCCTGTTGGGTAAGATACTTCACCTATTTCCTTTATTTGTAAAATATGGAGGCTGGAAGAGAGGATCTCTCTGTAAATCTCAATATAAAACATACTTGAGTCAAACTGACCAATACTGTTTTATGCCAATAAAATAATGACCTCAAAGTCCTTCCTAGGCTAACAAATTTTGACTTATACTGCAGAAATAAATGCTTTGTTATATTTATTTGCAAATAGAAACTAAGAGAAATTTTAACTGTAATATTCGATGTTCTCTTTGCTAAACTTTTTTTTTTGCTTTTTTTTTGGAGGGCAATTGGGGTTAAGTGACTTGCCCAAGGTCACACAGCTAGTTTTTGTGTTAAGTGTCTGAGGCCAGATTTGAACTCAGGTCCTCCTGACTCTGGGGCTGGTGCTCTAATTCACTGTGCAACCTAGCCGCCCCCTAAACTCTTAATAGAATATTAAAGATATTTTCAGAAATTAAGCAAAAATAACCTAATACTAGAATCTAGTATGGTTAGGATCCTTTAAATTTAAATAAAATTTTGCTGTTTATTTTAAATGTGTTTTGAAGTAAAAAATTCTTAGGACCTAAACTGTGACTGATGCAGAATATCACCAACAGTGATTTGCATGTAACAAGTGATATAAGGTTTCAGCAGTGATTTGGCACCAGAAAGTCAAGTCTATGAATATCTTACTGAATTTTTCACAACGTAGCTATGTGACACTGCAACTACTGCCTCTCTGGTAACTTTACACAAATACCATCAAATTGAGTCTATGTTTGTGCTTTCCTTTGGCTTATGGGAGAAAAATTTTATTTCTCAGATGAAGATAGACGCAATACAAAACAGTTTCTTGGCTATTTCTTTTGTACCAAGAAGTCATGGACAGATTGAATAGAAACATTTTAAATCATTCATTCATTTATTAGTATGTTGTCAAACTCAGGAATTTTTTACACTGTTGTATTTTTTCCATTTTGCTTTCTATTCTAATAGATACACATCTTTTAAAAAAACATTTAACTCTTTCATGAAGAAATACTGTTAAATATTTAATGCAAATGAATAATTTCATTATTGTCCTACAGCAACATAACTGAAACACTATCCTCTTTAACCCAATAACTCATTGAAATGCCTTTGCTTAACAGTTGCTTCTATGAGCAAAGGGAGTTTGCCATGATTCATTTCTATTTCTTAGGAAAACACTGCTTTACCCTGTAATATAAAGAATACCATTTCTGTAATACAGATGTTTCTCCGTGCTGTAATGATACAAAATAATCTTGTCACACTCTCCAGCATTCACTCAAATTTATTAAAAAACTTACCATTTTCTTTAAAAGGCACACACATTTACAGGTTCAAATCTTTATTGTTTTAAAATTCTACATGTCTTTTACAATACAATAATTTGTTACTTAAATGACTTTTATATGGTTAATGTACAATGAGTGTTTTTTTTTCCTGAAACTCAACTATGAATTACAATTTCATCAATATGATTTTTCTAAATAGATTAATACAAGACTTCTGTGTTATTGGGAAGGTTCATGTGCTTACATTTAAAACTGTCAATGGCACAGATACTTCCCTTCAGAATCTATATGATCAATCCATCGAAAGTGCTTTGAAGATTGCTGATTACCTGCGGCTGATCTTAAAATCAGTCAATCCAATTCTAGGGTTCCTTTTTTTTTCTTTCTTGAAGCATCAAAGGGCATTTAAAAAAAATAATGAAACAAGTTGTGGTAGTTATCTACAGAGGCAAACTCATGTTTAAGAAAATTATATGATTATCTGCATGCAATGACACTCCTCTTTAAATAGTTTTGGAGAATTTATACATATTATAAAGAATGTGTTAAAGAGAGCAAGTATCCTGATAATGATTTCACAAACGGACAAATGCTGGTAATATTGGTAACTAACATTTAACATCTAAGTTTGAGCTAATGTATATTTAACAGGCAATTAATATGGCTGATTTATAAGCCACAATGTACAGGGTATGCCCTTTGAGAAAATGAACTAATTTGGTCCGCATTTCTAGAGTCATCTGGGTAAAAAACTGTAATTCAGCCAAGGGATTTGATGAACTTCTTGGTTCTAAAATGTAATTTGTTAAAAAATAAATGTTGTACATCAATGAAGTATATTGTCATATTGACTTCTGTATAAAAAAAGATGGCCTTCTACTTTTTGGAGTGATGGATGAACACTGTAGGAAAAGGCAGAAAAAATATGACAAAATGAAATGAATTTCCTGTGAGGGTTATACTTTCTTGTTCCACGGCACAGCTTTTACTCTATAAAATTTGGTACCCAGAGGAACTTTAAATCTGTTTTGTGCCTAAGAAGAGAGAAGAAATATTTCTTTAAATAATCAAACCAAATACATAAGTATTCTTATCATGCTACTTGTTGCATGTGAAATTCAAGCTGAGGTAAGACATTATCTAAGAGAGTTATTACTGCAAGTAACTGAAGGACTTCATAATTACTTGATCTAGAAAACAGTCCTGTAGTAATTATAGAGAATTAGAGTGAATCTTCAGTGGTGACTCAATAGAATGAATGATGCTATTAAAAATGAGACGTACATGCTTATTAATTATTTGTAAATTATTGACACTAAACCTGTTATATTTTACCATGAAATAATGCTTTTGCATCTTCACTCAGGGAGGTCTTGATAGATACACAGGAAAATATTTCTATATCAGAGCTCCTTTTTGAATACCATCAATTTATGGAGTTAACCTTCATATAAGAAGACACTAATAACTCAGCAGGGGTAAAGCAAGAATTAATCTTCCAACAAGTAACCAAACTGCTTATTTGTTTTAAGACTATTTGCTAGGATTAATCAGGACTAGACAAACAGGTTACCTTCTTAGGTCTCATTGAAATCATGCTCTAACTCAGAGGTTCACAAATTTATTTGTCTTAATGCATGCTTTAAAAAAATTTACTCAGCACTCCCTGGGGTTAGGGTTAATCCTTATTTTTACTTAAGGTCCCTCAATGGCACCCGAGATTACTCCCACCCACCTGGATCATTCCAATGCCCCCATATTGCTTACTTTGGGAACCTATGCTCTAAACTGGATAGGAAGTGACTATTAACTGATTTCTACATAAAGCATTGTAAGTTAACACATCCTATATTTTGTTTTACCTTTTTGGCTTGACAATATTCCTTTTCCATTACTTTTCCAAGTACCCAGGGTCTTCTAGATGTACCTGAAGCTAATAAGTTATAGCATTAATTTCATTTTAAAAATAAAATCTCCTATAAAGCACTTTAACACTTTAAAAAAGAAAAAATAAATAAAATCCTCAAGTTACGAATTTATAACACAAAACAAGGAACATCTTAAATTCTTGTGAACAATGTTTTTAGCTTTATCATTTCTCCCCTTAAGTTAACTCATAAGGCATAACTTGAATGGATTAGGGAATAAATTGAATTCAAGTCAATATTGAAAGCACGGCACACCTATTATCTAAGAACTCACAACTCCACAATGGTGCAAGAGTGCCACCTACTGTACTAACCAAGAAGATTTTATCAGAAGAAATGCAAAAAAATAGACAAGATTCAGATTACCAGGTGCAGCAAATAAAAGGATTTTTAAAGTAGAAAGGTCCAAAATAAGTGAAGGGCAGAATGTGTTTGAAAGGAAATAGAAAAACTCTTTTCAACTCGCAAAGCTGTCACTTTCGTAAATAAATGTTGGATGATAGTGACAGAGGCACTAAATTGGGTGAGGCTGTTCTAGACTTTTAAGATAAATGAACAGGTTTAGGGATAGGGAGCACTGACTATTATGAAGCATTGTCATACAGAAAAATAATTAGATTTTTTCCCCTCATTCAGTCTTGGAGAACAAGAAGCAATGGATGAAAGTTGCTAAGAGGTCAGTCTAAGCTTGCTGTCAGGCAAAACTTCCTGATAATTAAAAAGCTGCCCCAAAGCAGAATGGGCTACCTAGAACAAGAACCAGTGAGATTCCCCCCTTCATGGAGATCTTCATATAGAGGCTGAACACTTACTGGGTATGTTATGGTATAAATTTTTCCTTTCCTGGATAAATTAGACTAAATGGTTACTGAGGTCCCTTTCAATTCTCAAATTCTGTGAAATTTTATGGTTCTGGGAGTGCAAAAGGTTCTGATGATCACTACTATACCCAATCAAACCTAAGTGGAATGCCCTTCCCCACCATCTTTAAAGTACTTAGAAACAAAACAAATATTGTCACATTACAAACTAAGAAATAAGCTTTCTCTTTTCTTTTCACAATCAGTGACTTCCAGACAACAATGAATCCTGTGATAGTAATTCATCAGATAATCCATCAACCCAGTGAGGAGATACTTAAAATTAAATTTCTCTCTTCATATTTTATCTGGGAAATATATACAAGATTAAGGCAGAAACCTTGGGAATTTCATCTAAATAGCCAAGTATATTAAGGAAAAAAATTCCAGACAGAATTTCTGCCCTAGAATTCCAGAGCGAGAAAAGGCCTTAGAGATCATCTAGTCCTGTCTTTGATTTTACAGATGAAGGCACAGAGGCCCTAAGAAGAGAAGTTACTAGCTCATAGCTAGTTAGTAGCCAGATCCCCTTCTCCTAATAATGCTCGTTTTCCTTTAGTCCATGCCTAGAAATTAAGTTGAAGAAGTTAAAATCTAGGCTAAAAGCCCAGTGGACTCAGAAGTACTGCCTAGTTTCCTTCCTTTCTCTAACCCTTTCTGCTCTACTCTGTTCAATGGCAGCTCTTTGGATTGACCTTTGTGGCTATCCACCAACTTGAGTTATGCTATAGGGAAGCTGAAAAGTAATGGCCTGGCACATAAGGCCAGAGAATGCATCTGTGAAGAATCTATTAATATAAGTCAGTACCTCCTCAGTTTGACTTGCCCAAGTAGCAAGTAGTTGTAGCATAACTCAAGTCGGTAAACTTCCACAGAAGCAGATTCAAAGGACCCTCATATACTACTGAGCTGTCACCAATTAACAAAGTAGAGCTGAGAAAGAAATAAGCAGCACTTCTAGGCACACTGAGCTTTTAGATCAGATTTTAACTTGAGCACAGCAATATAGTCATTGGATAGAACCTGAACTCAAGTCTTCCTCTCCAGTCCTCTACCTACCAGACTACAGGTCTAGTCCAGATCTCTAACCATGACACTACTTAGCCTCTCTCGCAGTGGCCTGGAAATCTTTCCTACCTTTGGGAAGAACTTTGAAGTCCTCAGAATAGTGAAAGTTACAGACTACAGAAGTTGCCAGAGGACTCCTGAGTACTTAAGATAGGAGGCTATGAATATGAGGAACTTAACGGTTTAATGACTTTTTTCTCTATTTTACTGTCTGGCAAAAGTCAAAGTCATACAATTTTATATCTGCACATTACATTTTTCCCTTAGAAAGACAGGAAAACAACCAGGACACCCCTGCGAGATACAGGTTAGAATTATTTTATGTATGTTTATCTATTTAAAAGCAAGTTATATATAATAGAGATTTGCCGTTTCATGAATAAACCTTTTTTTCTCTGTTCTAATGCTCATCGATTTAATGTCTGTTAAGTTCAGGAAAAAAAGGGGGGAGGAGAGTGGAAAACTTGAATTTATACAGCTATACTAATTTATATGTATGTACAAGGCAGAACCACGCAACCGTGGACTAAATGATGGCATCTGATAATTTTCTTCATCATGATCAAGGGAGGGAGTATTTAAATACTTGAGAAGAATAATATTTCATCAGTTGATTACTATCTTAACCAAGGTGGATGCAACAACTTAGATGATTGCAATAAACTGCTGTGGACAAAACAATCTGTCTCTACTGGCCAATTTTCCAGTGATAAGCCTCTCTGAATTTAGTTAGGCTTATCATCAGATAATAGGCAACATACAGGCAAGTCCTTTGAGGCCTCTCTCACTTGGCAGAACACCAAGCTTTACTGGCAGTTTTTTAAGAATCTAGTCACCTCTATACTAACACAAAGCACTAAAATAGAACTTGAGTGGAATATGATGTTTTCGTTAATTAAATTCTGATTAATAGTTACCAAACATATCACACTGTTAAGAATTGTCAAACAGACAGAATACACTAAAGTATCCTAAACAACTGTAATATTTGTTCATATACAGCTAATTAGATGGGACCCCAGATCACTTTTTTATTTTATAGCCAAGGAAAATGATGCCCAGAAAAGTTAAGTAACATGTTCAGGATCATATAGAGTCCAAACTAGAACAAGAATTCGTGACTTCTGACTCCTAACTTCTACTTCATAATTTTCTTAGATGACTTAAAAAATATTTCTGGATTTGACAGTTCCCTAAAGGACATCTCAGTGCTTTTCAGTGCCCTGGACACAGTACTCATTCAAGAAATATTTGTTAATCATTTATTTTAAACAAAGATTATTAAGCAAGACATTCTTTTTCTGTAAATATCTGTACTACAGTGAATTAGTCAGTATGCTAAATTCTGGAACTTTTAGAACTCTAAAAATTAGTCTTTTTAAAAAAACCAGCTATCATTTAAATAAAAACTGATTAAATACTGACTCTAAAGCATCATATTTTAGTTAAAAATGAGACACTTACCACACTCACCTGGTTTGAGGTCCAACGCAGCAAGAGACTCTGAATGCAGGAAATATAAAGTTGGGCTAACAGTAAATAATACATAATTGTCATGACGTTCATCCAAGATAATGAGAACCAAGTCTCCAACCTGAAAACTAAATAAAAGTAGTAGAGATTTTACTAAACTTGGTGGTACTACCACCGCATTCTTGAAAGCTTAACTGAACTTTGGATTTTAAGATAAAATTGTTGCTGTTGTTCAGCTGCTCCCGACTCTTTGTGATCCTGTGAACCATACTGTCCATGGGATTTTCTTGGCAAGGATACGGGAGTGTTTTGCCATTTCCTTCTCTAGCAGATTAAGGCAAAGAGACATGAAGTGACTTGCCCAAAGTCACACAGCCAGTAAGTGTCTGAGACTATTTGAACTCAGATCTTCCTAATTCTAGGCCGAGTCCTATCCACAGAGCCACCTAGCTCACCTAAGCTAAAATTACAGGCTATAAATTTGAAAGGGATCTCCGAGATCATCTCATTTAACTCCCATTTTTAAGAGATGAGCAAAGTAGGATCCACAGAGATGAACTGAATTGTCTAATACTACATGGTCACCAAAGGCAATAAGGAGAGGAAGTCAGATTTGAGTCTAGTTCCTCTGACTACAAATTTAGTATTCTTTCTATCTTATCACATTATCTAATTAAATATGACTAAATATATCCTCGAAATTCCATTTAAATCTACATGTCCACTTGCCCTGAAAGCTCTTTTTTATCTAAGAAAATCAGCATAAGGCCAGGAAATAATATGTATTCAAGTAAATATTTGATTATGAAAAATAAACCAATCTGATTTTACAAACATTTTCTGATATTTTATCATAACTATAAGTAAACATGGTATTGTTTTTAAAGTAAATTTTAAAGGTGTTTGTCACTTAATGATTGTTATGGTACTATAAGCAGTTCACTATAATTTGACATTTATATAAAGCAAAGTGCTAGTAAAACTCCCCTCTCCCCTTTTAAAATATTTCATCCTGGGTGTATGCAAGTGGTAGGGAAGGAACAAAGTTATAAATGGCAGTTTTTTCAAAGTGATACAATTCAGGTAATAAAGAGTAGCTTAGTGAAAGAAGTGGAAGGAAGGATGGCCTAACTTGTCTACATTGGATGACTTGACTAATACCTTGATTTATAAATTAGATAGACTATCTTAAAACCAATAAACCACATGTATAATTCCCATCCCCATGCCCCACCCAACCCCCCACGGGTCTAAAGAAGATGATCTTCAACAACAACAATTGAGCTTCAATAATAATGATTTGCCATTTTTTTGAGTTTTGGTTTTATAGCATTGCTTGTTGTGACTCAACACACTGCTTAAATGTGCTATGTGGCCTAGTGTTTTTGCTTTTATTTTTAAATAAAATTAAGTTCATTAAAGGTATAATTAAGTTTCTTAGATCACTTGGAATGATTAGGGCATTTCAGAATAAGAGTAGAAAATCACTATTTCAGGAACTCCTTATTTACTTTTCCCCTAAAACAGAACAGCAAAAAACCCCCAACAAACCATAACATAGCATCTTAGGGTTTGAAAGGGATAGAGGTAGTATTAACCACCTCTTTTTCTTCATCCAGAACCTTTTGGATATAACTAACTAAAGAAACATTCTGAGCTCTTTTATTTTCCTACTGCAATTGAAGTCAGAAAGAAATATATATTAGACATAAAAAGCTGAGAAATAATTATATTTTCATATTAATAATACCCAAATTTATAGATGACTAAAAATCTTAAGACTGACCTCATTAAGGGTAATAGATTCTTATCATATATCAGTTTCTGGAGATGCTAATGAATCTAAAAACTAGCCTCACTGAAACACCGGTTTGTAACAGTACAACATAGCGCAATGAAATATCTATTTATGAATTAACATCTATGGCATGCCTTTGGAGGTTGCAGGTCTCTCTTCACTGGCAGTGTTTTTCAAGCAAAGCTGGATGATCGCTTTTTGAATAGTAGAGGCAATGATTCTTTCAGTGTAAGTTGGACTACATAGCTTTTCAAGTCCCCATTAATCTGAAATTCTATGATTTCTCTAACAAGTTAGCACTTCTGAAGAGACCTTACTTGCTAACTTGTTACGAACATAAAAGAATCTCCCAAAAATGAAATACTTACTCTCTAATAGCTATTTTTTCAGAATGCCTTGAAGAAACTGAAGACATACTTTGAGACATCTGGAAGAAAAAAAATAGAACAAACAGAATAAATTTTAGATTAAAAAAACTCAAGAGTCATTCAAAAACATGACTATTGCTTGGTAAAATATTCTAATTACTTTTCCTGGCCATTACTATGTTAGTAAAGTTACCTTGAACAATATGCCTTAGTTTTCACCGGTGCTGAACTTATTTTTATTTAAATATGGCTAGACTGAAAACTAAACATAGAACTATATTCAGTTTATTCTTTAATTTATGTTAAAGATATCTAAGTTGAAGCAGCTAGGTGGCACAGTGATAGAGCAATGGCCCTGGAGTCAGGAGGACCTGAGTTCAAATCCGGCCTCAGACACTTAACATTTACTAGCCATGTGACTTTGGGCAAGTCACTTACCCCCAATTCCCTTGCCTTCCCCCCTCCATAAAGAAAAAAAAAAAGAAAGATTTGCAAAATATTTTTTAAAATATCTAAGTTTATATAAACATGCAGAGGGCTTAGCCTTGGCAAGGAGGGAATTCCAAATGGTGGAAGTAAAGGACCAACAAATTCTGCGAAGTGGGATTGAGGAAGGAATGTATGTAGAAATTATGGAATGCAGTTAACCAAGTCTGTTAGAAAGACTTGTGTATTGTTAACCTACAAATCTGAAAACGTTCTACTTCTTCTAGTCTAATGATCAATTTTCATTAAATCAAAACATGCACTGATGTGCACAATGTAATATAAATGCTAAAAAATAGATATATGTCTTAGGAATATACATACTGGTGACACTGTAGTGTAGTTTTACAAAGCTCATGAATTAATGCCATGATGCTCCCTGCCTTTATCAAACACGGGTATTTTTAATTTTTTCTTGTTCAGTGCTGACAGAGTAAGAAATGCTTTGTGACAATAGGGAAATCAATTATCTCTCTGGATATTAGCTTCCTTATCTGTAAAATAAAGATTAGATGATCCTTAATGGCCCTCACTGACATCCTTAGCAAATAAACTCCAATTTGCTGAGCTTCAAGATCTGAGGCTTTAAAATATTAACAGTTTGGATATTGTCATTATAAGTACATTAAACCCTAGGATGCACAGTGGGTAGAGCACTAGATTTGGAATTAGGAAAACCTCAGTTTAAATGTTGCTTCAGACACTTTTTAACTGTGTGACCCTGGGTAAGTAACTTAACTATCCTGGCTTCGTTTTCTCATGAAATAAAATGGGGATAGCAATAATGCCTACCCCACAGGGCTATTAGGATCAAGAAACTCTTGGAAAAATTTGTGTTCTGTATAGGGCATTTGTGAAAGTCTTGTAATGTTTTAAACTTTAATAGCTCTAATAGATTAAAAATATACTAAGACTTTTGGGATACCATATATGAAAGATATTATTATTTTATTATGCCCCTGAAATGCTTTCAATTTGGAATCTGTTAAAGTTTAAATGAAAATTGAGCTGAAAAAGAGACTATAATGTTGAAGAAAGTAAAAAATTTCAAACACTTTAGAATTGGGCTGCATGAATGGTGAAAATATATACAGAAAAAAAGACTGGTTCTACAATAAAAGAACCTGGGTTCAAATCCTAGCTTCTCTTGCATACTTACTATCTGCATCATGTTGGGCAAATCACTTAGCCACCCTGGACCTCAGTTTCCTCATCTATAAAATTAAAGAATTAGAGTAGACAGCACCTACTTTCCAGATCTAGATCTATGATCCTATGAAGTCTTCTTTCCAGGCACAAAAAAATTTCTATTGGGCAACAACTAAAACCAGTATATTATGTATACATTGTAGGAATAAAATTGGTTTTGGGGGAAATATTCTATAATTCATATTTCTCTTATTCACAGTATCTTTTCCATGATGGATAAAATTAAGGGCCTACTACGAGTCAAGCACTGTGCTGAGCACTGGAGCTATGAACAGAACTAAAATAAGGATCAGTTCTTGATGAGCTCACATCCCCTAGGTTGGACCACATGCTGATAAGATCCCTTTCATCTCAGCTTCTGTAGTTCTTTCTATCTGTATACATTTGATTTCCTTACCTATGTGCTTACTTAACTTTTCTACTTTTCTCCTCCGTCCATCACTTACAACTGAAATATTTTGTGTTATGTTTAGCAGAACTGTTTAGCACAGTGATTATCATATAAGACTTAAACGTTTCTCTATTCAATATTAGTTAGAAGCAGTATTCTATTGGAAATTACTTAATATACTTTAAAAAAAAGTTTTGAAATTACATACATACACCATACAAATAGTTAAATGATTAAATTTTAAAATGAGGGAATCAGGAGAATGTGAATTTAAGGGCTCATGATTCATTCAGATGGTTATATCTTACTCTACCAATGCATATTACAATTCTTCTGAAATTTTTAAGAAAACCAGACTACTGCTTTTTCCTTGACTTTATCATGTGCTCTCCAACTGCTATACACTCAAATATGTTATCTTGAATGCTTACTACACATTCTCTCTACAATTCTCAATATTATTTTCTCTTAAAACCCAGCTGATATGCCCAGGAAGACTTAAGTAATTCTTCCAGATGGAAGTTCACTCCTTTTGATATTGATTACAGACTTTGTATTAAATCACTCCCCAGTCATCTCCTCACCATGCTTCCTAGACAAGAAACACTTCCCTTAAGGACTTAATCTTTCCATCCTGGTTCTTGGCCCTCATTATCCTGATAAATAGTTGCCTTGGTAGGGCACTATATTAGTTCTAACTCTAGCCACACTTCATTTCCTGGCCATTTGCTTGTTGGTTGCCATGCACCCCTGACCCCCACCTTTTTTCCAGGTCTGGAACCATAATCAAATCAATTGTCATCACTACTGGAAAGGGTATAAAATCTATGCTGCTATAGCTTTCTTTACTCACTATCTCTACAATTTTTCCAACCAAAATATTTGGTCCTGGCCAACCCACCACTCTACTATGTGTTGTTTCTATTAGAATATAAATTTCTTCTAGTCTAACTATTCTGGAGAACAATTTGGAAACAGACCCAAAGGGCCTTGGGGCTATAAAATTGTGCATACCCCTTGACCCAGAAATACTACTACTGGTTCTGTTTCCCAAAGAGATCAAAGAAAAGGGAAAAGGAATTATTTGTACAAAAAAATTTTTATCAGTTCTTTTTGCAGTGGCAAAGAACTGGAAATTGAGGAGATGCCCATCAACTGGGGAATGCCTGAACAAACTGTGATATACGATTGTGATGGAATACTACTGTGCTGTAAGAAATGGCAAGCAGGATGGTTTCAGAAAAACCTGGGAAGACAGAAGAACACTGTACCCAGTATCAGCAATATTTTCTTCTTTTGCAGAGGGGAAGGTAGGGCAATTGGGGCTAAGTGACTTGCCCAAGATCACATGGCTAGTTTTTGTGTTAAGTGTCTGAGGTCGGATTTGAACTTAGTTAGGTCCTCCAGACTCCAGGGCTGGTGTTCTATTCACCACCTAGCCACCCCCAGCAATATTTTAAAGATGATCAACTGCAAAAGACTTAAGTTATTCTGATCAAGACAACGATTCAAGATTATTCCAAAGAACCCATGATGAAAAATGGTATCTACCTTCAAATAGAGAACTCATGAACTTTGAATGCAGACTAAAGCATAGTTTTAAACTTTCTTTTTCTGTGTGTGTGTTTTCTTTTGTAACATGGCTAATACGGAAATGTATATTTGCATGACTTCACATGTATAATGGATATCATACCAATTGCCTTGTCAAAGAATGGGAGGAAAGGAGAGAACATGAAAACCAAAATTTTTAAAAATTAATGTAACAAAAAATTTTTATGTGTAATTGGAAAATATTTAACAAAATAAAAATATTTTTGAAAAGAATATAAGCTTCTTGATTGTTGTTGCTTTTGTACTTGCATCCCCAGCAGTGAGAATATTGCTTAGCATATACTTAAATGTTTTTCACTAATTCATTGATTATACTTAGCTTTGCCTACATCAGACCCTTCCCTATCACCAGTTACATAGTATCTCTAACCACAACTCCATACCTAGTGGAATACTTGAATGTATTAGGTACTGCTGAACAAACCATTATAACTACCAGAAACAAGGCACTCGTAAGTAGATGCACTACTTGATTGTTGTCTTTGTGTGAGAAAAAAAAGCACAAAAATAATGACACTTTTAGAGCTATCAACATGCCAAGCAATAAATACTTACTAGTCTCTGATTTAACCGCTTATTTTCTTCTTCTTTTAACTGCAAAGTCTGTAGAATAAATGATAATTTATTTTCTGTACTTATAATCAATCCAAATAAAATACCTGGTAGCCAAAAAGCATTTCTTTGAGAAAGGTGAATTAATAAAGAAAAATAAAGTCCAAAAATTTTTCTTTAGAATAAATCTATATAATCTTCTGATATTTTCCAAAAGAAATGATTTCAAAATGCTCTGAACTTCGCTTGAAACAGAAATAATTGTTTAAGCTCTATTTGAAAATATTTACCAGTTTTGTTGCTAGAATTTCATTTGATAGTCAACTCAACAAATAGAAAAAGATGTTTGTAGAATTAGGAAATGATGATTGGTCTATGAACAAAGAATTTCTCTACCTATGTTAGACATGTGCTTATCTAACTATAAAATTATACAATATGAGAAACAAATATACCTAATGCCTTGGTCACAGCTGAAAGTCGAAGTTGCCAACCTTCAAGATACTATTTAGACATTCAAATTTATTTCTATTTGAGAAGTATTAATTGTGTAACTGTACTATCAGAAATATTACTGCTCTTCCCTTTTTATATTTTAACCCAACTAAGATAAATAATTTATCATTTTAAAAAAATATGCAGTGTTTGTTCTATTTCCTAAAATTAAAAGAGGACTGTCACTAAGTAAGAAATGTGTAAAGAATTCAGACTTTGTTCTCTGATATGTACCTTTATTAACTGGCATTCAAAAAATCATAAAAGATTATCTGAGTTGCTAAACATCATTTATTCTCTTTAATAAAGAGACAGAATCCTCAAAATATTAACTAGACCATTAAAAAAACACAGAACAATTAAAACTGAATTCTAAATGCAAATAATATGGATAGATTCCTTAAAATGAAAATATATTCATGGAATAAAACCTGATAATGAATACCCAGTATATCCCAAAGTGAACAAAATGAATTTAAGAATTAAAAAAAAGTTACTTACTCTTTCTAACAACATTATTCTTTGTTTTTCTTCGGACATTTGAATATTTTCACTAAGGAAAAAAGGGAGAAAAAATTTATGAAGAAATAATCCTACTATTTTAAAATTAAGTGCTATCTTCAACTGCCAGCTCTAAAATTCTTTTAGTTTCTTAACATAGCAACTTTCAAAAGAAGGTTTTTAAATTAAAAACTTAGAAGATCTTAAGATTTAACACTTAAACTCAAGACACTTAAAAGTGGAGAACAAGTATATTTAATACTTTCCCAAATCCTGAATAGTATGTTTTGGTGTTTATGATAAACTTACAAAGTGCTCAATGAATTCTGAATTTGTTATTACATTTGGAAAGTTTATTTTCACTATCTTATAGCCTATTATGGGAATATGCTAACTATATTTACACTTAAAATTTAATGACAAAATGAAGACTTATTTCCCCCTGAAATTTAAGTGGCTAGATGTTAATATTAATTGAATATCTTGATAGTATTTATTTCACTTTAATTTTCCTTTTGTTTCTTTTGAATGAACATGTCTGGTGTATAAAGCACTAGTATGAAATTCGGTTGTGTAAGTTTTAACAATTGTAATCTATGTGATGTATGTATGTGTATATATGAATGTATGTTTATTTCCCTAGCATGGCTGGGTCAGTGACAGTGCTAGCTGGATGATGGTTAGCAAGGGAGCAAGTGAGCTAAACAAGAATAATCATTGAAGCTTCCATGAGAAGAAACAAATGAACAGATCAATAAAGAGATGGCTGATGATTATCTAGAAAGATGAGTGGTTATTACAAAGAGTTAGCATGGTTTTATCAGTTCATGTAAGACTAAATATATTTCTTGCATTCGAATCTGCTTGTTGGGCATGTCATTTAATCCTTCAAGGTTTCAGTTCTTCTGTAACTGGAATAGGTGGCCTCTAGAGTCCCTTCTTGTTCAAAATCTAGTTTAACAAGATTTTGATGAAGAATGTGATAAAATATATCAATTAATCAACAAATATTTATTAAGCTTGTACTATGTGCTAGGCACTAGGAATACAAATCAGTCAATAAACATTTTTTAAATGCTTACTATGTTAGCAAAAAAAGGCAAAAAAAAAAAGCCCTTGCTTTTTAAGGAAACTGATTCTAACTTGGAAGTAATCAACAAAAGGCAGGCAGTAGAATTAGGGGAGATCAAGAAAGGTTTTTGGTATAGGATAGGATTTTAGTTGGGATTTGAAAGAAACCGGAGGGAAGAGATGAGGAATGAGAGCATTCCAGGCCCCGGGGAGAACCTGTGAAAACCCAGATTCAGGAGATGAGGTAAGAAGGCTGGTGTCTACGGATCAAAGAGTGGAAAGGTAGCATTAGGGGGAGGCTAGATTATGAAGTGCTTTGAATACAAAACAAGATTTTTGCCAAGGAAACTCTCCCTTCTTGTCACTACTTCTTGGCTTCCTTTGCTTCCTTAAAGTCTCAACTAAAGTCATACCTACTGCTAGAAACCTTTCCTAGTCCTCCTTAATCTTAGTGCCTTCCTTGAGACTACCCTCAATTGCCTCTGTGTATAGCTTGTTTATCTATAGTTGTTAACTTTTCTCTCCCCCATTATATTGTGAACTCCTTGAGCATGGACTGTTTTTTCCCTTTATTTGTATCCTACGCACTTAGCACAGTACCTGGTACGTAGTAGATGCATAATAAATGCTAGCTGACTGACCACCTTTACTACTTTTATTAACTTGCATAAAGGCAGAGAAGGCAGGCTCATCAAATTTATAGACTAAACATCAAGTTAGGAGGGAAAGTTAACATACTGAGAAAAAAGTTTAGGATCCAAAATGATTCTGACAGGCTAGGGTTTTGCATTCAATCTAATAATATGAAAATTCAATACAGTCTTTTCTCTGTTAAAAAAAAAAATCAACTTCCTAAGTACAAAAAAGAAGAATAGGAGTCATCAGTTTTGTCTGAAAAAGAACTGAAGTATTCAAGTGTGGCAAGCTCAGTGGGTCAGCGGTTTTCAACAGCACCAAAATAGTGAATGTGATCCTGATCTGGATTGAAAAGCACAGCTTATAGAAATAAGGAGGTGATTGTCCTTCTGTATTTTGTTAGACTTCAACTGGAGCATGGAGTACAGGGGATGGAGTATAGGGCTTGGCACCATGGCTAAAGAAAGACAAGAATAATCTGGGCAGTATCCAAGGGAGAACAACTAGGATAGTGAAAGTCCCGCAACCACAGCATAAGAAAACACAGAATGCTGTAAAGAATAACTTAAAAAAACAGTAACCCAAATGATCTGCCAAAAATTATTAAAAGATAAAAGAACCAAATACACAAAATAATTATTAACAAGAACAAGAAAACCAATTTTGGTACATCTGTAGTCTCATTATGTTGCATATTCTGAGCCTTTGGCAGGAAGCTGTTAATTGCACATGAAAGGCACTGAGCAAGCTAGCCTCATCAAAGGAAAAATGGCAGAAAGGCTGTTATGAACAAAAGAATGATTTATTTAGGGTCCTAAAAGCATGCTGAAAGGAAGCTTACCAAAGTAGTTTGGAAATGATGTTGGCAACAAGAGCTACCCAAAAGAATGACAGAGAACTGAGATGATAATCATGACATTTATCTAGCACTTTAAGAATTTTTAAACATTTTCTCATTTGACATTGACAACAAATCTGTGAGATAACAGGATATTATTATTCCATTTTACAGATGAAGAAATATTACAAACGTTTCTTAACGCCCAAAGTCAAGCAACTAATGAATGTTGTGGTTTTCAAACCAAGGTTTCTTCTGACTCTAAATCAAACAAGCATGGAAGAGTGAGAAAGTTTTGCAGTGCTTTGTATGTTTTACTATATTTTTCTGCCACTGTGAAATACCTGCTATCTAGGCTCTAGTTAGGGGAGGTTCTTAACCTTTTTGTATGTGTGTCACAGACCCCCGAGGCATTCTGGTGAAGTCTAAGAATTCCTTCTCAGAATATTGTAAAATACATAAGCATAAAGTTAAAAAAAAAAGCAAACTAATTATATTATACAATTATCATAATATTTTTTTAAAAAAGAAAGAAAAAAGTTTATAGACCCAAGGCTAAAAAACCCTGCTTTGAATATAGCCTAGCCTCCATTCAAGAAGAGAAGGTAAAAGCTCTAACAAATACCTTGTTACTCTCCAAGTCATCATGCACAGTGAAATTTTTCTTGTGGAAGGGTAAAAACAACAACAACAAAAGTTGAAGATAAGACAAAAAACCCAACTTGCCTGAGGATGGAAGATACAAGAACATAAAGCAGTGGTAAAAGAAAGAAGACCACTGAATTTTCTAAGCCAAGGAGTAGACCTGAAGAAGGGAGATGTTGATCTTTTTAGGGGTAAGCAGTTGTTTTACCTTCTAAACATTCATGATGTATATCCACAAATGCTGTCAGAAAAGAGATAATCCATGCACTAAGAGTCCAAAAAAGAAGGGGAGTTATGTGGTAAATGTAGACTCCATTGTGGGTGAGGATACTGGTAGAACTGGGGAGGTACGAGTTAAGCCCAAGTTCCCACACCACCAGAGAAAATCGTTTCAAGAAAAGGAAGTTGTATTGCAGACCTGGGACACTCTGTGTTAAGCATGATTCTAGGTGGACTAACTCCAGTACTTTGGGCAAAAATATAAAGGCAGTTTTTAAGACTTTGGCAGAGAGCTCTTGAAACCCCAGGAAACCCTGCCAACTGCTTTTTAACCTACTTGAAAGATAATCTTCTATCTCTTTTTATCTTTCTGAACTGTTTTTAACTTCCTGGAGAACTACTTTTCCTGAGGGTTCTGGAACATGCTTTTTGTAAAAAGATTGTCTGAGTCCCGTCTGATCTCTGAATGAGCCTTAACAACAGATGCAGAACCATAATCCAGACAAACTCCCTACAAAGGGATAAGGGGATGTCATTTTATTTACCTACCATTAACAATAAAGAGATCTGCTGTCTTCTTGGGCTAAAGACCCCAGAAAAAGTGAGAAATCTCCTAACACATGTGTAGTAGGATTTTTAGGCAATTAATTGGGAAAAAATTATATACTGCCATCAGAAACCCAGACAGTACCACTTATAAGACCTTATCAAGAAAAGGAAGACCTTAGAGACAGATGGGAAATTTTCATCACTTCTGTTTCCTGAAGACAGGTATGGATGCTTTTTGAAGAAAGTTCAGTCACTCAACTTCTCTGAGCTTTAGATTTCTCATCTTTAAAATAGGAATAATAATACCTGGATTATTACCTCATAGGGCTGTCAGGAGAAAAGGGTTTTGTAATCTTTCAAACACTACATAAATAACATTTTTATTTTTCACGTGACAAAAGAGTTCTCTTCCTTAAACAACTGTTCTTCTAAAGACTTTCTTCAGGAACAAGCTTTTATAAAGCGTAAACGTGCTTTGTGTACAGTATAATGCTGCATAAATGAAAGCCAAGAAAGGACAAGATGCAAGCTTGACGTTAATTAGTATCTCCAGTTCCAGCTAACCCTAATGTGTGTCTTATATCGTGTTAATGTTAACCCTTTCGTGTCTCCTGAATTGAAATAAGCCACCAAAACATTCAACTACACGGGGCCTATAATTATTGTTGAAATCTTCACTGTTTCCTGCCAGAAGCATTAGCTGAAATACAGTCTTCTTTTCTTTACAGCTTGTCAAGCTTTCTCCTCGTTGTGCTCTGCGTCCCAAGATCAGTCCGTGCCAAGGTTTGCTTGGTGGACGAGACGCGCTCAGATGTGCTGGAGGTTACACACACAAAGGTACAAAGACCAATACTCACTGCACAGACATCATGCTTGTTTCCATTGCTGAATCTGTTCTCCCTTCATCTGCTACTTCTGAGGGTAGTCTGTCTGTCTCACCAGGGAGTTCAGGTGCACAAGCACCACGAAGTTCAGGGGCCGTAGCTAAGTATGGTGGAGGAACAAAACTGCTACTGCGCAATTTATTTACTTCTTCTTCAAGTTTCTTCTTCTCCTCAAGTAAACGAGCTCGATCTTCAGAAAGGGTTTCAATCAAATCTGAATATAAAGAATAAAAACAATCAATCAATAAACTAACAATGTATTTTTTAAAATGCTCTAAATTTAACCAAAAGATCACTACAGAAATGATCTAAAATATTGTATTGAATAAAAGGAACTGACCTTTATCTCGTTCTTGTTGTTGCATTGTATTTTTCAATTTGTCACTAAGATCATTTATTATATTTTCTTTCTTCATTTTTTCTCTTGTTAGAACAGTGTTAAAATTAGTCTAGGATTAGAAAAAAAGATAATGACTTGAAATTAATAGTCTACACGCCAAGACAGAAAATATCATTTTTTAAAAAGTTATAAATTATCTTTATTTTTAAAAAAAATGTGCCAGGAAAAATAAATGGGAGAAACTGAATTCAATAGTGTCTTAAATATGTTGTTAATTATACTTCAAAATTTTTGGTAATTCCTGGAATCCTCTGCCCTCTTTTCCACAATTATGCTACCATCACTGAAGAAGCAGAAGTGGGCACTGGCTAACCTACCTACCTGTGATGAGCCTCTGAATACTGAACTACTTTGGTTCTCAGAAAGCAGACTCAGTTTGCTGAGGTCATTCTCAAAACTTTTGCAGCAAGGTAGAACTGTCAGAGCTCATGGTCCACTGACATAGTCTTAAGGAATCAAATACTGGGGCAGCTAGGTGGCACAGTAAATAGAGCACTGGGCCTGGAGTCAGGAGGACCTGAGTTTAAATCTGACCTCGGACACTTAACACTTACTAGCTGTGTGACCTTGGGCAAGTCACTTAACCCCAACTGCCCTGCCATCCCCCCTCCAAAAAGAGAAAAAAAGAAGAATCAAGTATCATCTATATATATCAAGTTGAGGCATAAGAATAAGAAAGGATGCTTAGAATCATAAAGTTTTTAACACAGTCTATGGTTTTTAGCTTGGTTGTTGGTATTTGACATGTGAGATCTATGTACAATAACCAGCAAATGTACATAAAAATAGAGAAGTTGAAGCATATAAATCTCATAACTCAATACAAAACAAAATGAGAAAATAGAAAGATAACTAACAGAGAATTCTTTGAAGAAGCAGAGAAGATTTAGATTTACTGTATAGCCAAAGGCAATAAAAACCATCTCACTTTATTGGGAATTTGGTTATCTCATAGTATTTATGAATATTTGCAAAAAAAAAAAAAAAGAATGCAATAAGAAGCTCCGAATTAAATCAACATGTATTGATACTCAGCGATTTTGATACAAAAGTGAAAACAGGTCAAGAGAACATGGATGATGAAGAAGGAATGAGAAAATATCTAAGAATAAAGAGAAGCCTAAAGACTCTACATCATGAATATAACTTAAAGAAAATAATTAGGACAAGGTGAGCACCATATAACATCTCAAAAATGAAAATGATTATATTTTAGCACAGAAGAAAAATGTAACTGATGTGGGAGCCATCCCTGAATCAGCTTGTATGTATAAAATTAGGTCACTGACTTGTCAGAGCCAACATCACAATTAACAAAATGCTGGAAGAAAAAAAATTTCATAAAATCGAAACAACATTCTGAAATATTTGAACAAGTAATCATAATGAAAAATAAGTAAAGGACAATGGGAATTACACTAACATTAACCATAATAACTGTATACCTTAGTTCAATCGTTAAGTCAACTGAAATAACAAAGAAATAAAAAAGACCTAAAAAGCACCTTAGTCGGCAAACATTTAATTCAACTTGCTAAAAATAGAGAAATGGTGGTCAAAGAAATACTAATACAGAATACAAACTCACTTGTAAAATGTTGCAAAATAGCTTGCTCTCCTTGGCACTTCCTGGGACTAAGTTTCCTCCTCTTCATCTGGTCATATTCTGCCCTGTCACTATACCCACATGCCCTTTCATCTCTTAATCTCAACTACAATCAAATCAACACTATCACTGCCTTTGGAAAAGGCCTATCAATGGAACAACCTATTGTTCCACTCACTATCTTTGTGACTTCCCAGACAATAACTCCCTTCCCTGGCTTCCATTATGCTGTCTCTTCTATTAGAATGTAAGTTCCTGGAAGGCAGATACTGTATTCCTTGTGCTTAGCACAGCAAAACTAGTACATAGGGCTTAATATTCTTCATTCATCTGTATTCATTCATACTAAAACAGTGAATCACAAAAACAGTTTAAAGAAAGCTTAGGAAGAGTAAACAAAGCTATCTGCAAGGTGTTTGAGAATGACAATGGAAAGAAAACAAACAGAAGGAAAAAGGGAAAGATCTGCAAAGATTTTTTAAATTGTTTCCACCATCAAGTATAATCATCACAGGATATAAAAATGACAAAAAGGGAGAAAAAAAGATGAGAAATGCAGTTGGATTGGACCAAAATTATACAGATAAAATCCAGAATGGAAGTGACCAAAATTGTGGGGATGGTAAGGGATCAATTCACATGGTATTTTTGAAAGGAAGATATCACAGCATTGTAAAAAATGTCATACTTCATTAATACTGAGAAAAAGTGACTACAGCTACCATATGTCTTACTTTAACATATATATGAAATATACATGTATATAACATATATATAATATACATAAAATCCCTGCAAGACTCATCTACACTTTCATAAGGAATAATATACAACAGAATACATCTTTACCATTTCCCAAATGAAAGATGTCTAGACTCCAAGAGTGCTTGTTTATAATTATGAAAAATTAAAATAAAAATGAAAATCTGAGACCAAAAGGCTATCTTCCAATAAAGTGCATCCCACTCATACATCAAAATCATTTAAGATTCCTAAGACATAATAACAAAAGAAATGAGACTATTTAATAGCCTTCTGTTCATATAAAGCAAGGCATAAAAGAGGGAGAGTATGCTTCTCCAAGATTTTCACCACGGTAATGAAGGTGACACAATGCAGGACACAATGCAAAGTCCAAACTGTAAAGGGATTCTCTATGGAAACTAAAGTACTCCAGATACTCCTGTTCGTAGATAACAGTGTACTGGTTTCATAATACCTTGGAATATTGCAAAATGTCCTGGAAAAGATTCATAACTACTCAAAAGAGTTTGGCTTGATGATCAACAAAGGAAAAATCAGGTGGACAAAGAACGTTTATTGCCAATTAGTATGTATATCTGGGATAGATTTTACAGATGAACAAGTTGGGCCTAGAGTTTAATAGAAGGAGAGTGGGCTGAATTGTCATCAGGAAACTGTAAGCTTCTCCTATTAAGAAAGGTATACTTTAATAACAATATTCTACTGATGCATGGCTAAAAGATAACAAACACCATTCTTCAAAGGACAGGGAATAAGTACTACAGAGGGCAATGGAAACACACATTGTGGGTGTAATCAGGCTGCAAATTATAACCACTGAAAAACCACAAAAAAACAGAAAAAAAGATGTTATCAGAGAAATGAATGCAACAGATGATGGGTTAATTATATAGCAAGGGAAAGGAATGACAAATACATAGTTCAAGTGCTCCATAAGAAAGCAAGTAAAGACTCCCATAAGGATGGACTCCAACCCTTGTGGTGAACTCATGGGAGGACAATTAAAAGAGTTAACGGAAAATGGAGTAGGCATTACTGGGTTGTGATGTGCATTTCTGGAGGAATTAACCAAACTGATGAGATCCTATATCTATTTGAAAGTTTTCTTATTTGGAAATTAACATCAAATAAAAATGCCAATTTCCTTCTGAAACTTACTAAAGTTGTGGAAATTATGATACAAATGTGAGGGTCCTATTCCAATTATAAAAATCTGACTTTTTTTTCCAACAGGAAAGGTCTTTCCTTAAAGAAGTGTGAAATATCTGATATGGGAATGAAAATGGTGAATGACTAAGGCATTTAGCATAGTACCTGGCCCATAGTAAGTGCTATATACAGACTACTTCATTTATGTGCACTCAGACATTAGTCAACATCTTAAATGTACATAATGCTTTAAAGTTTACTAAGAACCTTCTTCAGAAAAGCCTGGGAAGTTAGGAAGCTTAAGTATTATTGTCTTCATTTTACAGACTGGCAAATCCAAAGAAGAAAGTGACTGAAATAAACTGAGGGGCTGGGAAGGGTGAACATGACACTTCTATTGTCCTCACTTCTCATAATCATAGCAACTTTTGGTACCTGTCAATGTTACACAATAAGTCATATTTGTAGAACATGAAATCAGATATGGTAGGTGCAAATCCAGTGCACCTGCTACCACAGTAAAGAACAGTTATCCCTTCCCCATCGCAGTTTCAATATATCACAGGTTGACATAAGAAATTAAATGGAAATTTGGGGGGGAGTTTTGCAAAAGCCACAGATGACATGTGAAAGCCAGCAGGACACAAAAAAAGTTTAGAAATTCAAAAATGCATAAAATATATGTATAGTATTGTATAATATCAACCCACCCGAATTTTACAATGAGATTCTGTAAACACTCCATAAAAGAAAAAGAAAAAAAATTCAGATTTCTTCTCTGTTAGGAAGGGAGGGCCAAAAAATTTTGAGGAGTTTCCAGATTGCAGGGGGCGCCACACCCCTAACCCTGAAATATGGAAAGGATAACTGTAGTTATAGATGAAGTTAAATATTACTTTACCTTTACTTCATCTTCCCCCGCTTCGCCAAATCTCTCCCCAAAATACTTGCAAAAAGTAGTGGAAATTTAAAAGAAAAATTGTCAACTAATTTAAAATTTCAGAATTGGCTGGGTTTAAATAAGCTGCTGAATTGCATAACTCCAGTCCAGTGTTTTAATTAGGGCTCAAAGAGTCAGCAACTATCTATTAAGAACTACCATGTGCTAGGCATTTTGTTAGATACTAGAGATACAGGTACACAGAATGAAACAATCCATACTCAAAATACGACATATTTCCAGAAAATCATGAAGAATTTCACTATACTCAGGGTAGTGTTCAATATGTGGGTAGACTCATGAGGGTCATTAGGGTGCTCAATAAACAGTTAATCCTGATCAATTACAATCTAATACGTTCAATTTAAATGAAAACTAGAGCTACGAAATCATTTACCAGCGAATTATGTATTTATGCTTTGTTGGTATGTTTATGATTCCTGATCTTGTCCTATCACTTCCTAAACTGAAATCAATTTTTCTGATAGATCTTTCAGGAGCTTCCTGCATCACTGTCGCAACACAGTCTAAAGATTTCCTCAGTCAGACTTCCTCAATATTACCAAAATCACTTTCTTAAGGTGACAAAGCTGATAATGTAGTCTATACAGACAAATACTAGTCCTGATGTTGTTTATCCCCTGCAAATCCCCATGAAAAGAAAGACAAATTTACCTGTTGTTCTGCAATCAAAGATGTTCGAACATTTTGCATTTCTTCATTCTTTCTTTTTTCTTGTTCTTCAAGTTGTTCTAAAAACTTGGCCTTTTCTTCCTGAAGTTTTTCTTGAAGTTCAGCAACTAAACTTGATGAATCTTCAGTGGTATGCTCAATGGGAGGACTTAAAAAGTGAATATAATATTGAGAACAGTCTATTAAACTAATGAAGTTATTTCTTAAATACTTCAATGATCCTAATGTAACGATCCTCTTATAAACGTAGGTTTAGAATAAGAGCAACAATATATAATATTTTCCCCCTCAAACATAGTAATGCCTGAGTAAGAATATTATCTATATGAAGTTTGGCTTCCTATGCTACAGAAAAAGCAACTGCAAGGACATGGTATTAGTAATACAGCAATATCACTGCAGCTAAAAGAAAGACTAAAAAACTTTAAAAGTTACTCTTCATTTTGAAACATGTTTTTTAGAACATGCTTGGCAAATAATTATCCAGGCTATGCCTTAAGACTTCTCGTGAAAGTGAACTGACTACTTCACAAAGCAGCCATTCCAGTTTTAGTAAACTCTAATGATAAGAACTCATGTTTTGCCAAAATCTGCCAACTTTGCTACTTCTCCCTACTGTTGTTAAGAATTCTACCCTGTAGGTCAAGCCAAGCAGAAAAACTGTGATCTCCCTGATAAGTAATCATACTAATGCAAGAAAATGTGCTCACCAGTAAGGAATGATCCCATGATCCAATTACACTTTATCTTTCAGACACAAGAGAAAAGCTTCCCATTTTTATTATCTATTTTCAATATACTACTATTACTATTTTACCATTGGAGAAATAATAATTTAAAGTTTGTAAAGTGCTTTACAAATATTTTTTTGCAGGTTTTTCCTCACAAAAACCCTGGGAGGTAGGTGCCATTATTCTAATTTTACAGATGGGCAAACTAATGCAGAGGTAAATGACTTGCACAGGTTCATGCAGATAAGTATCTGAGACCAGTTTTGAACTCAAGTCACACTTGATGTCAGGGATAAAATAAAAAAACAAAAACTTCCTAACAATTAGTGCTGTCTTGAAGTAGAATAACTTGCTTCAAGACAAGATAGATTCCTCCTCCTGGAAGGTATTTTAAGCAGAGCCTGGAGATGATAGTAGGTATCCTTCTTGTATAGGCTACACTAGATGGCGGCTGTCATCCCTTCCATATCTCAAATTCTAGGATCCTATAACCATGCAAGTAGAGTCTAAAAGCTACAGGAATGAAGAATATTTACAGAATTATTGTAGTAAAATTGGTTATTCAAGCATCTTCTTTGTATCCTCTTAAGTAGATAAGAGTGCTATCTTGAATGGAGTATGCATCAGTAAATATTCAGTGAATGCTCTTTTCAAGAGCCAAAAAAAACTAGTCATCAAACACCTCTTGCTTGTACGAAGGTTTTCAACCTTTCAAATTTTTGGGAAGCCTATATACCCATCTTCAGAAAGTTTTTAAATATATAAAATACATATTATTACAAAGGAAATCAATTATATTGAAAAATTAAAGAGCATAAAACAAAACTTAAATTAAAAATATTTAAATTTAATATTAAAAATAAATATACCATAAGAATATGTAAATATATAATTATCAATGACTATGTTTATAAACATAACAATAATGAGAAACAGAAATATATTAAATAATTTTTATGCCATGCATAATTTAAATTTAGTTTGTAATAAAGTCAAGATGATTTTAGCCTATATTATAGGTTATTTTTAGCCTATTCAACCCTGTTGTGAACTTTCATGATCTCCTTCATTGGTTTTGCTTTCATTCCTTAGGAAAATTCCTCTTCAATCTTTCAAACCTCCAGCTCCTCCTCTATAAAATGAGAAAGTTTAACCAATGGCTCTGTTTAGTCCCTTCCAGTTATAACATTCTTTGAAGTGAGCATTTTTATATAGCTTCTGGTTACCTTTTAGTTTTTGTGGAAATGACACAGCCCTCTCTCAAAACTCAAGGAAATCTTGACTGAATATCCCATATCAATTTAGAAGATTCCTTTTAAATTGATTCTACTGTGATTTGCCTATGGCCAAGTTCAACAACTCACAACAGAGTTCATGAATGAAGTATGGGCAAATAGCTCTTGAAATGTCTTGAAAGACTAATGTTAATTTTTTAAAAATTTGTTCTTCTAAGAAACAAAAATCAAAACCCCACCTGTTCTTAGCTATTTTTGTACTAATACATAATACCTGAATGGAGCTCAAATGATGCATACAAGATACAGACTACCTGTACACGGTTCACATTCTTAATTGCTTGTTCAAGACTTGCTTTTTATTTCCCTGAAGACTTCACTGGGGGGGGGGGGGGGTAGAAGTGGGAAAGGATGGCATGTAGGGGTGCTCTAGTAATGCTTCTATGCAGGAAAAAAAGGAATGCTGCAACGTTTTAATAGTAAAGTCTCTACTGCTATTCTTGCTACTAGCTATGCTTTCTCCTCCCTACTAGCAATATGGAAAATAAGGTAAGGAAAAGGCATTGGAGAGCAGAGGGATAAAGTGGTATAGTGGAAGCAGGCAATGGTTTTGGATTCATTTTAACCCTATGTAAATTTCAGTTTTTTCATCTACATGATGGGTTTGTTGTGAGGAAATTACCTCAAAAGATTATATAAAATGGGAGCCATTATTTTTAGACATCAACTACGTAAGATTTTAAGATCTTAAATAACAGGTTAAAACATACTGTTTGAGGACCCTTATCATAATCTAACTGGAATTCAGAGTGCTTTCACTTTGAATACTATTTTATTTATATGTTACAAACTTAACGATGGCTCTATTCTAAACATTTTACTATTCAATCAATAAAAATTTATTATGTGCCTACTAGGCTACATGTACTTTGCACTGGGGATACCAAAAAAGGAAAAAAAGAAAATTCTTGTTCAGCTTAATAGGGAGACAACATACAAACAACTATGTACAGACAATATATGTGTGTGTGTGTGTGTGTGTGTGTGTGTGTGTGTGTGTATATATATATATATATATATATATATCTGTATATACACACACACACACACACACAGACAGATAAACTGCAGATGATCAACGGGAAGGCACCAGCATTACGAAGGATCACAAAAGGTTTCATATAAAAGGTAGAATTTAAGATGAACTTGAAGGAAGCCAGGAGGCAGAGATGAAGAATATTCTAGGCATGAGAACTGAGAGATACAACATCTTGTTTGAGGAAGAGCAAAAAGGTCAGTGTGACCAAGTTTCAGAAAAGGTGGAAGTAAAGTATAAGAACACTGGAAAGATATGAGGGGACCAGGAGTAAAGGGCTTTGAATTCCAAAGGATTTTATATTTGATCTTGGTGGTAACAGGAAGACACTGTAGTTTGCTGAGTAGGGGGGAGGGTGACATGGTCAGACCTATGCTTTGGGAAGATAATTTTGACAGCTGAATGAAGACTGGACTGAAGTGGGGAAGAACTTATGGATGGCAGATCAACCAGCAGGGTATTGCAATAGTCCAGGAGTGAGATGATGATGTCCTAAAGTAGGGTAATGGCAATGTCAGAAGAAAGAAGGCATAATGTTACAATGGCAAAATAGACATGCCTTAGCAACAGTTTTGGCTATGCTGAATTTAAGATATCTATAATATATCTAGTTTGAGGTGCCCAAAGGCAGTGGTATATTCAATACTGGAGGTCAGCAGAAAGGTTAAGGTTGGATAAGAAGATCTAGAGAATCAACAGCACATAGATGATAACTGAATCTATGGGAGTGGATGTGATCACCAAGTGAAAAAGTACAGAAGGAGAAGAGAGGAGGGCCCAAGATGGAGCCTTGGTAAAATGGAGAAGACCTGACAATACACTGGATATGGAGTGAGAAAAAGTGATGAATCAAGGATGGCACCTAAGTCGCAAACTTCATGGACTGAGAAAATGGCGATGCCCTCAACAATATTAGGAAAACCTAGGAAAAGAATAGTGTGGGGTTTTTTTTGGGGGGGGGGGGGCAGAGTGAGGATGAGTTCAATTTTTGTTGTTGTAATAACTAGCCAACCATTTCCCCCCTTTTAAACGTGCAGTTAAATATCATTTATAAATGGTAAACAAATGATAAACTATGCTATGACCAAGCTATTTTTTAGACTCTAGATGAACAGCTAATGACAATGGAATTATTTTGTAAAAATACAGTTTAAATACTATCCATCAGTTTTAAACTGTTTAAAAAAAAATAAACTGGGAGGAATTGCAAATGTAAAATAAAAGAGACATCTTTTTTGGTGGAAAGTTTGATGGCTGTAACTTCACCACACGTTAAGCCAGCCTTCTTCACTTACTTTACTACAGTAGTTCTTATGCAAATCTTTTAAGGAGTCCATATCATCATCTTCATTATCTTTTTAGCCAACAACAAAAGAAACCTGAAAATCTAAACTAATAAAGTAGGTTTTGCTACCCTTTCATTAGTGCTATACTGAAATCTCAAAATAAAGGTGGACTGTTAAGTATGCTTCTGGTATTTCTAAGAGAAAATAAGCTACCTTCTTGTACTTCCAGTATCTTAAGACTCTTGGATTAAATCTGACAGAACTGTAATATAATTAATTACTGTTATTTCAGATCATACTGAGATTTTGATATAGAAGTTCTTGTTTATTTATGTCTTTATCATAATCTTTTAGGTCATAAAAATAATATAAAAGGGCTTTATAAACTATAAAGAACTAGACTAAATGTAGGTTCCCATTATGATTAGGTTATTATCAAATATGTTTCAAAAGAATGAGAAGGAAGTTTTAGTGGAAATCTAATCCTCATTCTCCACCAAAATTGCACTTAATGAACTGCCAATTTCATTCTTGCAAAAGCAAACAAACAAAAATAACTAGTTTCTGCTACCAGGTAGTATTGGTTAAATTAATGAGATGAATGGGAATAAAATGGGAGTTAGTTATAGAAATGACTCTGAGGTATGACTATATTTCAATTCAATCCTGTATAGAATTTCATCTAGAATCTTTAACTGCACTTAGTCATAATCACATATCTAGAAATGGAAAGGACCATAGAAGTGACTGAGTCCAATCTCTCATTTACAGATGAAGAGGGGTTAAATAATGTGCTCAGAGACAGAGCTAATAAATGTCTGAGACAAAATTTGAATCTATTATCTTCCTGACTTCAACTATGGAGGTCTATTCACTTCACCACAATGCCTTGGTATTCTTATTTCATTTCTGTCTCCTCTTCTATTCTCAGGATTAACTTGTTCAAACATCTAGGTACTGATCATACACATACCCTCTTCCCAACAGATGACAAGTATAAATGAATATATAAAAAGAAAGGCATGCATCTAATAAAATGTCTCAAAAAATCAAAATTTTCAGCCATGTCTACCTGGTGGGGAAAGAAGACAGGAACCGCACAGGTGATCAGCATGGATATAATACTGGCTACTCCTCCTACAGAGGAGGCTACTGTGGCCAAGGGAATAAGAATGAGGGAAAAGAGCCAGAGGCAGGCTTAAAAAAAAAAAAAAAGTAATTCCAATGGGACTAGCTTAGTTCAGTTCTTGTTCCCACTCATTCTTGAAAACTCTCTTATCTTCTCTCAAAATTCAACCTGCCCATCTTCACAAGTCCCCAGCTGGAAAAAAATCTTTGAAAGGCATCTAATTCAAACCATTCATTTTACAGATGAGGAAAACTGAGACATCCTCAGGATTGAGCTGACCAAGATTATATAAGCAGTAAGAGCTAGAGGGTATAACTGAACCCAAGTCCTCTGACTCCAGATGTTCAATTTCAACAGGTCATTTTTTTAAGTCCTACGCTTCTATGATAGTCTTAAAATTCCCTAAATAATATGGCTTCTAAAATTCATTTTTGAAAAATGCTGACACAAATATATACTGGTTAAATATTAATTATAAATTTTGAATCAATTCTATACACAAGGGCACTTCAACTTTGAAAAAAGCATATTTTCCAAGAATGAAAATGAAATTTTTATGTATAAACTGCTATCTTCCCCACTATCAGCTTTAAAAATGGAGATATTTTCCTTTGGTAAATAATTAGGTTTCAGCCTGAAATAAAATTACAATGAAGAAACCTGATTAGCCTTTTATAACCACAAGTTCAACAAGTTCATAAGAAAAATAATGAATTTTATGGTTTATTAACAACACTCAAAACAGAAATAGTAATTTATAGGACTGACACAATATCTTAGATGTACAAATTTTAAAATGAGTATGCTTTTGTGAACAGGACATACTTGCCTGAAAAGTAACCCATCTTTTTTCTCAAACCACTTTGTCAATGTTTAAAAATAGGATCATGTTATTTTCCTTGACTGTTTAGATCTTATTTTCTAGCACCATAAGGAAAGTTTTGGCATTTAGAAACAAACAGGCTGAATTTGGGTGACACGCAGGAAGAAAGAAAATGAAGCAAAAGTGAACAAACATGAAATAATATTAGCCATACATAACATCAAATGAACAGTCTTTAAACATATGGGCTTTGAAGCCAAGAGAAGCTGTTAACTTGCTATTATATATTACAATTCCTCTACATAGAGATGATTTATGAATTCTATTAAGTATAAACATCTATATACTGTACATATATAATAATGAATGGTTGTGGTACAAATTCTTTGTGTACATTTCTTACAGCTATGATTTTGATAGCATAATTATACCACAACTGTCACATGACAATGGTATTTCAAAGTAAAGTTCCAAAATAAAGGCATACCTTGCCTAACATCATTAACTAGTTCCATAAAAACATGACATTAGGCAAAACAATATTACAAGACATAGTTGGTTTCGTGGAAATGGGGCTGTAAAATACAAAAGCGACCATAGGACTGTTAAGTTAATAAAGGGGTATGATTAGAATTATGACTTTATTGCAGAATGATATTGGTCAAGGTAAATATACGAAGAACATCAAAAAAGGAAAATCCAGAGTCTTCTTTCAGATTAGTTGAGCCAAGGTTTTGGCTCTTTTAACTTGCACAGGTAAAGTCGTCATAATATAACCACCAGAAATTCTCTCTTTATACTCTATTTAAGATGAGTCCTAAAACTCTAAAATAATACATTTAATACTATAATCCAGGGGTGTACACAGGTGTGAAACACTAGGTTGACAACTGAAATCATATTTAAACCACACAACAGCAGGCTGCATGCCAAAGATTGAAGAGAGCAAATAACGAATGTTATGTAAAGCCCTTTGAAAACCTTAAAGGATTATATAAATATATCTATTATTGTTGTTGTTACATAAAGCTTGAGAACTGACTACTATCACTGATATTTCCTAAATTGTCATTGCAATATTGCTCAAAATTACAAGCTCCTTTAATGACTAGACAGCAGTAAAAATAAACATAATTGAAACCCAAATTTTTACCTATACAACCAAATGACTCTCCCCAACATTTCCCTTACAGCCAACTGAGAAAAACAACAAAAAACCCTGGAAAATTACAACATACACCTTATCAGAAATGCAGACCTTTAAACACTTCATTTTTGAAATTAATATATTTCAAAATGTATAATTTCAATCACACACAAAGTATTTTTCATTTAGTCTATCCTCTTACTTTGAAAAGGATGTTACAAAGAATAGGATTCAAAACATCAGCCCAAATATAACTGATTATTTAACAATGTTAAAACCCACACATTCAATTTTATAAGAATAACATACACATTTAGGGCATATGATCACATAAAACCATAATTATAAGAGAAGGTAAGATAATAAACAATTATAATTGTATAAAATTATATGAAATTATAAACACTTTTAGGCAACTAAATTCTTACCTTTTGGTTATCTGACTCTCAAGATGTTTAATTTTTTCCAATAGTTCTTTTTCAACAGCATCTCTCTGTAACTCAAATTCTTTAAGGGCAACTTGAACAGCTTCCTCTTTTTCACAATTAAGCTTCTGAATGAGTCGTTCTCTGTCCTGTTCTTGATTCATAACTATTTTCTCTTTGTCTTCTTCAAGTTTATGGATAATAGCTTCATATTTTTCTTCTTGCTGGGCCATTCTTTCATTGCTTTGTTTTTCAAGGACACTCAATTCCAACTCCAACTTACTCTGCAATTCCACTATTTGTTCTTTCAATTTAGTTTCAATTTCAAAAGCTTGTTGATGTAAAGATGTTACCTTGTTTAGTTCAGCTCTCAGCAAATTTGATTCTTCTTCATGTCTTCCAACCAACTCTGAAATACACTGATCTTTTTCAACGCTCATTAGAGTTTTCAGCTCTGCTAAACCTATTTGGTAGTCCTCATTATTATCTAGAATCTTCTGGTTTAACTTGCTTATCTCTGATCTCAAATTTTCCGTTTCTTTTTCAATGAGGATCTTTAAGGTTTCTTGCTGTTGGGCTTTGTTTTCTTCTAATAATATTTTCATTTCATCAGTTTCTGCTTCTTTCAAAGCAAGCTCAACCTCTAACTTGCATCTTAGGTCAGATAAATCAGAAACTTTAAGTTTTAACTCCTGTAACTGTTGTTCCTTTTCTTGGACAACTATTGCATGAGATTCTTGTATTTGATCAAGTCTTTGCTGATTTTCCTTTTTTAATTTCTCTAAAGAAATTCTGTGGTCATTCAAAACTTTTTCAAATTCCTGTGTGTGCTTGTCTTGAAGAGTATCTTCTAGTTCCTTCAGGTGACTCTGCTCCAAACTCTGCAGTTCTGCCCTAAGGAGATGCAACTTTTCTTCATTTTCAACATGGAGTTTTTTTAAGTCTTCCAACACAACCTCTCGTGATTCCTTCAGTTCTTTAATTTCAAAATTTTGGTTCTTCATTGCATGCTCCATTTCTAGCAGCTTCTGATCTTTTTCATTTTGTAGGCAGAGGACAGCTTCTTTTTCATTCTTAACCAAAGCAAACTCATTATCTTTATTTTGTAAAACTTCTTCAAGACCTACTAAATCTCCTTTTAATTTTTTAATCTTTTTTTCATTTTCTTCACTATCTTTTACTAATGCATTGAGCTTAGCTTCATACTCATTTTTTAAAGACTGCAGTTCTTTCTGATGTTTTTCTTTTAGTGTTATTTCCAGGGAACATTTTACTTTTTCAATGATATTTCGTATTTCTACAGCTGTACATTTTAAAGAATTAGAGAAATCACACTGTTCTTTCTGAACGAGTGTTCTGAAGTGACAGAGGTCTTCTTTTATGTTTTGTAAATTGAACTGTGATTCTTGGGCAACAGCTCTACATTTTTCCATTTGAACATTTAGAGAAGCATGGTCTCCTGAATCTTCTTTACCACATATATTTGTATCCTGCATGCGCCTGCTGTCTATTGCATTGATAACTGAAGAATAGAGGGATTCTACCATCATTTCTGGACTCTGTGGATCACTTATGGGATTAGGAGATGCTAGATTTTCTTCTATTACAAATTCATTCACTGCTGACATAAAATCAGATTCAGGGCTTTCAGCTAAAGAGTCTAAATCTAAAGATTCTTGGTGAAGGGTTTGTTCTATATTTGGGTGAGGAATTGTCTCAAAATCAAATGTATGAGCATCAATGCTATCTGGAGACAATTCTTCTAATGGACACACTGGAGGACACAGGGGATCCTGAATAGTGAGTGGAGGAGGAGTTCTAGGTGAGGTAGTAGTTGTAATTCCTGTTGTACTTTCCATCCTTGGTGTAGTAACTGATTGTGGGGATGTCTGACTCATAGAAGCCTAGAGGTAAAAAGGAAGACAAAAACGGTATTCAAATAAAAACTATATTCTTAATGTTTATCCAAAAATAAGCCAAACAAAAAAACCCCTACCTTTTGTTCACTCAGTAGGTCTGTAATGGTCTGTGACATTTCATCCAAACTTTGTGCTGCTTTCACTAAATTATGGAGCGCAAGTACATGCTGGTGTAGAGGTTCAAAGTCACAAAGTAATGGAACCCTGAGAGGAAGAAGAGTTTTTGTTTTGAATTTCAATACTATTATGACATGACAATGAAATACTAAAAACATATTAGATAAATTAGATCATTAAAAATTTTTTTAATGTGTCAGGAATATTTTAAAAAATAACAAGGTAAAATACCAAAGCATACCTAAGCAGGTATACTTAGACCCTTATCCCTTGAGAGCAAAAGTTCTTCAAGGGCAGACCACTGATTCAATAGCTGGTTTCTCACACTAAGCTATAGATCTGCCTGATTAACTTAGTATTTCCTCCAGTGAAATTCATGCAACTCCACTAAAGAAGACCCTGAAGCAATATTTTGTTTTTTCTACAATATCTTCCTAAAAATTTTACTAACCTACAACCCCTACAAAACCTTTTGTTTTAAAGCAAATAAATGAATATCACACCTAAAATCAAGCACAGTGATACCATTTACCTGAGTAATGGTTGTACTTCTGAAGGACAGAAAGATTGCAGAAACTTCAAATCAGTTAAGGAAATATCTGGAAGTTCACCATCAAACTTCCGAGGCTTTCGAGTCTGAGGATAAGACAATTTAAAAGAAATGTAACATGGGCACAGAATAATGACAAAAACAGAATTAAAAGGCAGAAATCAATATACACGATGGGTTTCAATGTGATCAAATTAAGCTGTTAGAGACACTAAACCTTTCCATTGAAGAGTTCAATTTTCTGTTAATTCTTCTAAAGAAAAATTGCTACGATTCACTATAAGTCTCAGCTAATTTTGATCATGCAGTACAGTTATTTTAAAAAGGTCTTATCAGTGATATATGGTGACAAAGGACTCTGAAGCACTATCCAATAAACAAATTGATGCTATTAATATCTATTAGTGGTTATACAATCTGTATTTTGCCAATTAACTTGTTTATCTTATTTTTATAACTCATATATACTCTTACACTATTTATATATGTGTGTATGTTTGTGTATATATGTGTGTGTGTATATATATATGTGTGTATCTATAGACATATAAATATAAAAAGAGAGACAGCTATAGATACATACAAACATATACATATATACTCTTATAGCATTATTTAGGGTATGTAGGTTCCTTAATTTTCCAAAAGACCAAAACCAGACACCATCTAATACCAAGAAAAATTCTGATAATACTATTGTGAAAAAATTTTTAGGACTTTGTATCAGGTGACTCTTAAAACAGATCTATAAAGAGCTAAATTTAAAAATGCCGCTGAGCACAAAGTTCATTATGCTTATAAGGACTATTTTTAAAACTGTCACATAATTTTATAGACAGTTTCCATATTAGGTTCTTCCCTAATGCCAAATATTTTCAAAACTGTAGTTAATTTAAAACATGCAGAATTTAATAATGTTTAAGAAAATGCATACATACACAAAAAGAAGGAGGCCAGGAGTCAAGTCCCCTAAACAGACGGTTTCTTAAAAAAGATTTCCCTGTGTAAAGAAATTAACAATATGATTACAACAGAAGGAAAGGCAAAGGCAAAGCAAAAATTATGTCATTTGTGAAAATTTTTTAAAAAATTAAAATAATTCCACCCTTTAAAAATTTTATATTTAACTCTTAGTCCTTCAAATGACAAGCTCTAATACAGTGGTTCTCAACTTTCCTAATGCCGTGCTACCCTTTAATACTCGTATGTGGGCAGACTCGCCTAGAGCCAGACAGAGGATCAGTATCTCCATTCCTAAGACCATCAGAAATATGTGTTTTCCGATGGTCTTAGGCGTCGCCTGTGACCTCTGTGAAAGGGTCATTTGACCCTCAAAGGGGTCACAACCAACAGGTTGAGAACAGCTGCTCTAATAGATTTCATTTATATGGATATTTAAGAATATTTTTTAAAAAATCAACAACAACAAAAATGACTAAAATTAAATGTCACAACATTCAGTCTCCTGCCTCTGTACTTTTAAACAGGTTATTCTACATGCCCAGAATATACTCCTTTCCTCCCTTCCACCTGGTAGAATGCTTAGCTTACTTACTAGCTTGATTCAGGTGCCACTTCCTTTAGGAAGCCTTAATGCTTTCTTTATGTACAAATTCTATTGTATTTATTTAGCTCTGTAAATATTGTCCTCCCTCTTCTAATGTTAACTCCTTGAAGGTCTTTGTTTACAGAGATCCATAATGCCTTGCATGCAGCTGATGCTAAATGAATGCTATCACTTTCTTTACAAATAGTCCTCTGCAATTTGCTGTCCCAAATCTTTGAGCATCCCACTTAAGTCAATAGGTAGGATCTATGGACAGTATGTTGGTAGATGAAAGTGTAAAACTTCCATATGTCCATTTAAACCTAGGAGTTCAGTACCAGAAGACCTGTATTCAAATGTCAGCAATAGCACTGTTAAAGGAAAAACACCTTTTGATTAGCTTACTCATGATATTAGAAGTTAGCTGAAAAAATAAAGCTCCACAGACACCAACATATTTATAGTGGTACTTTTTGTGGTATCAAAGAAACTGGAAACAAAATAGATACCCGTCAATTAGGGAACAGCTAAACAAACTGTGGTACATAAATATAAGAGAATTTATCTTATATGAAATGATGGAAGTGAAGAAATAAAAAGTATTTAAAGAGCTACATGAATAGATGTGGAGCAAAGTAGAGCTGAGAAAACAATATATGCATTAATTACAACAATTTAAATAAAACACACATACACATGCACAGTGAATGTTGCAAAATTATAAACAAAAAGCATAGCTCAAAAGAAGTGATGAGAAAACACTGTCACTGCTTTATGAGGGGTGGGGGGCATAAATGTTATGCAGTGCACATATTTTCGGACTTTTGTAATGTACTGATCAGTTATGACGATTTCTTCTTTTTTCTTTTGTTTTTAAAAAACACTATTTGTTATACAGAATGGCATTTTGGGAAGGGATGCGGAAAGGTCAGCAAGAGAAGCTATAGTTACATAAAAAACAAGATGTTAATAAAAATTTAATAAAAAATATAAACAAATAAATTATTAAAAAGCAATTTAAAACATATGTGACCTCTGAGATCCTTTCAAATTCTAAGAGTCAAGATTCTGTATTTTTTGCTTATTCTATAAGGGGAAAGATAGTTCTTGTTTTTTAAAAACAAATCATTAAAACTACTTTTCATTGTTCAAGAAAATTAAACACAATCAGGATAAATGAGGCCTCTGAATACCAAGATACCCAATTATCTTACTCTTTTATTGTAGAAATGTAGGCAAATTCATGCTTTTCTAATTAAGAGTAACAATTTACTGACATTAATCAATTTTTAAAAGCATAAATCAAAGTCTCCTTTAAAGTGAAAATAACTATAAATTTTACATTAAAAAGGTCAAATTCTTATCAGTTTATTAGTTTATCTGTTGGATGTCAAACAGTAAAGGCTAGAAACAGAGTAGAAGCCTTTTATAACCTAGCTTATAGTTTTATAACTTACATATACAACAGGACAAACTATGCTCTTTTAAACACATAAAATGTGAAATAAATACCTGATGTATTAGAAAGAACCTTATGACCCCACTCTAGTATTCCACTATAGCTTGCTTAGGCCAATAATCAGCACCCAATGATTCTGATACAGAAGATAAAAGCTGATCAGATAATATGGAGGCAGATGAAGTAGAAAGGACACTGAAATGGATAAGGAAACCAGAGTTCTGCACCTGGCTTTGTGATCATATGCAATTAATGGGTCTCTCTTGGACTCAGTTTCCCTTTCTGTTAAATAAGATACAAAGGAAAAAAAAAGCAGTCCTTACTCTCAAGAACCTTATATATTGATGGAGGAAACAATATGTAAAATAATGCAAGACATATACAGAGTAGATAGAAAACAATCTGAGTGCAAAAAACATTAGCACTGCCAGGGTGACTTCCTAACAAAAGTGAAATTTGAGCTGAGTCTTACAAGGAAAAGCCAAGGCTTCTTTCAAGATGTGAAGGGAGGGAGGAGTGAATATTCCAGGAATGGAGGTCAGATAGAAGATGAGCACACAAAACTGTTTAAGTGGGACAGTATTAGTGAATCTGTGTGTAGATGAGTTAAATGTTAGATTAGAAAGATAACAAGGGGCCAGTTTATAAAAACTTGAGAGAAGTGCATACTCTCTCCCAATAAAGAACAATTGGAATTAACTGAACACGGTGGTGGCAGCAGGGATGAAGGGAAATGGAGAGGGGTATAGGAAACAGTCAGATGTACATTTTAGAAAAATCATATTGGCAGCTGATTGGAGGACAGGTTGGAGTAGGGAGAGATTTGAGGCTTGCAGATCAGTTAGAAGATTATTGCCAAAGTTCATGTAGTGATGAGTGACTGAATTATGCTTGTATTTTGTATGAGTGGAGAGAGGGCAATGAAATCCACAGATCTTGTAAAGGCAAAAACAAGATGTGACAACAGACTAGATATATAAAATAAGTTTGAGTAAGAGGTCAAAGATGATACCATAATGATGGGAAGAAAGACAGTAACCAGGGGAAGGTATGGGGGTGAGGAGGAGAAGATGATGAGTTCTGTTCTGTTTTGGATGTTTGAGAAAGCAAATGGTTATGTAAGACTAAAACTCAGGAGAGATGTCTAGGGTTAGAAAAATGAATGGTCTATCTAATTTAAGGTATTTAATGCATCACCAAATGAAATCTTAGCTAGCAGAAAGGGAAGAAGGACCAAGATGGACCCTTGGGGGGACACTCAAGGTTAGTTGTTGAAATACAAATAAAAGAACCAGCAAAGTATTCTGAGAAGGGAATGTCAGAATAACAAACCCAGCAGAGAGCAGTGTCACAAGAGTATTCATAAGGAGGTGATCAACAGTATCAAATGCTATAGAGAGTTCAAGAACAAAACTAAAGGACTGAGAAAAGATTTAGCAATTATGAAATCCATGGTAAATTTAGAGAAAGCAACTTCAGATGAAAGATGAAGTCAGAATCCAGATTCCAGAAAGTTCAGAACTGAATAAAAGGAGAGGAAATGGAGACACTAAGTACAGACAGCTTTCTCAAAGAGTTTAGCCATGAAGAGGAGGAAAGATGTAAGATAAGAGCTAGCAGGGATGGTAGGATAATATGAACAATTTTTTAAATATAGAGGGTTTGTTCGTGGATAGTGAGAAGAAGCTTACAGGAGTAGAATGAATATAAAAAATAAGGACGATAGTTGAGGTAATCTGTTGCAGAAGATAGGATCAAGAGGGCATCGAGAGGGGTTGGCTTTGAAAAAGAGAAAGGTTACCTTTTCTGGGACCAGAGTGAATGGTATGAGATGAGGATATAGAAGAAGGGAGAATACTTGATGACTGTATCATTTGTTACAGGTAGGTTTTATTTATCTGGGGTGGGTGTTTAGTGTGATGCAACTGGTCCTCAATTGAGAAGTCAAAGCAGGAGGTGCTGTGGGAGGCTCAAGAAGAAATATGAAGATTTAGAATAGCTGGGGGAAGGGAAATGGGGGGGAGGGGATGTAGAACTAACAAATTATGGAAGAACAGAAATTCTGGAGGGAGCGCCCAGTTCCTGACAGCTCAAAACTTCTGTAAGTACAGAACAGATAAGCATGAAAAAGAGTACTAAGCTAGGGGGTGATGAAGAAATAAAAAACTTGAAAAGTCTCTTCAAATACTTGAGGCACTAGCAGCGGTGTGGAAGGGAGATTATACTTATTCTGCTTGGCTTCAGTAAGGAAGAGAAAGATTAACATGTATAATGACAAAACTTAAGGAAACTGAATTTCAAATATTTCTTAAAAAAAGAAATAAACAGTCTTGTGAATTAAGATCCCTACCTCTACAAGTGTCTACCTCAAGGCTGATGACTGCTTTTTAGCAATGCTATATTCTGGTGAAGGACATGAACTACATAAATACCCTTCCTTAATTTTAACTATTATTCTATAGAGGCAACATTAGTCCTGGTACCCAAAAACAGTGTTAATAAAAAAGTTCCTACTTTTAAAATAATCTTTAAAGGAATATTTATTTGGATAAATCATAAATAGAATTATATATGCTAAGGAATCAATTATAAAATTTTGTAAATGCACATTTTGTGCAATATTTTCCAGTGACAGAAACTGCAAATGTTCTATGAGAAACAAACATCCAAATATCAACACCTTATTTTGTAAAGTTTGTGGACTGAACATATGGAATCCCAAAAAGCAACATTTAAATAACACACAAAAATCATCAATGAAGAATACTTACTAAACAATTTTCCAAAAGATTCCCTTTTTGACTTTTCAGCTTCATATAAATGTTTTCCATCACTGATTAAAGCACCAGCCCACTATAAAAAGCAATACATATACATTAATGTAGTCCATCAATTCCTCAAGTGTCATGTGTGCGCGCGCGCACACACACACGTAATCGTATCTGCTTACCTCCCTGTAGTGTTTTATGAACATTTTTCTTCTTACAACTTCAACAACAGCTAAGCAGTACATCTGTGGTACTGTACTAAGAGCTTCTACAATCTTGACTCGTTCTAGCAGCTCTGTTACAAGGCGGAGCAAAGCTTGTAGCTTCTCTCCCTCTTTGTCAGCATGAAGCATAACAAAGCAACACCACCTGTGGATAAATCGTAAATGTGAGCATATGATAGGTTAAAAAGCCACAAAATATCTGCTACCCAAAGATATTTTCCAACTAAATTTAGGAACAGACATAGAAACAGCCTACATAAAAAGGTAGCTCATCTAGCTCAGTACCTGAGAAAATCCAACTTCATTTGTGTTCCAGGTTAATCAACCAACTTGTATGACAATATATTACTGACAAAAATTTATCAAACCCTTTTAACCAAAAAGTTTTAGATTAAATTCGAGTTGCATTAAAAAAAAAATTGGTAATTAGAAATATATTAGAAATCACTTACTTCAATCTGACTTGCAGATTATTTGCGAGTTCTTGTTTGGCAGTGGTACATTTCTGTTTAATATCCAATAGTTTTCTATGATTATTCAACATAATCATCAACTGATTTGCATGACTCAGGCACAAATCAGGTAGCACAGAAGTATCTTTCAAGTTTTCAGCTCTCTTCTGATTAGCTAAAAATCCCTTTTAAAATAAAATGTTTCTTTTAGATATACATATATTTAAATTATAAATTTAGTACAAATACTAGAATAAAGTTAAATTTCAAAAGAAAGTTTTAAAATTTAAATTATCCACATTTTAAGAATCAACATATATTTCAAACTAAATAAAATGTACATTTCAAAACTAAAACATAAGACAATTTGATTTAATTCAGCAAATATTTATTAAGTTCTTAATTTGTCAGGCTCCGTATAAGGTATTGACAATGAAAAGACAAATCAATTTCTACCCTGGAGGAGCTTATAATCTCCTACATTCATGAACTGATGTGGATCTTTTTTTAGATGCAAGATTCCCATATCCTTAATAAAAAAATCTTTTTCTTACTTTTTGTCAAAGAATAATACACACATATACCCACAAATACAAATTTAAAACACACAAATATAACATTCCATAAAACTTTAGACATGGTATGAGTACTGAATAAGGAAGATTAATTTTAAAGTTAGAAATGAACTTCTGGAACTTTCTAGTTCAAACTTTACCTCTTCATTTGAAAGAGAATCAAAGTAAGGTCCAAAATGAGTAACTTAACTATAATCATAAAATTAAATCAGTGGCAACCCCAGGATTATGATCCAAAGATCTTTTCGTAGGCCTTCTACCAGCTTCTTTCTTGGATTTTTGTTTCGTGCGCATTTCTAGTTATTTTTAGCTGCTATTTTTCATTCTTTAGGGCTACTCTCTATAGAACCTACATATCCAGTAAGTTTCCACATCTTGTCAATTCTATCTCCATAACATATCTCATATTTATTTCCTTATCCGCATTCATAAAGCCAACATTATTATAGTTCAGGACCTCATCATCTTTCATCAGCTACTGAAGCAGCTTCTATTTGACATATAACTAAGGAGGTGATTTACTTCAGTAATTCAGTAATTCCCTACTACCTCTAGATCAAATATAAACTCCTCTGTTTGGTATTTAGGCCTTTTTGCAATTTTGATCCAATCTACCCTTCCAATTTTATATATTATTCTCCTTCAGGTACTTCAGTTCAAAAGTATTCTTGTTATTCCTCAAATATGACATTTCATCTCCTTTCTAGGTACCTAAGCAGGTTGTCCCAAGTGCCTATATTGCTTTTTTTCCTCATCATACCGTAAAATACTAGTTTCCTTCAAAGTTCAACTTAGGAACAGATTGCTAGCTATATGGAACCTTTCTTAATTCCTCCAGCAAGGGCCTGCAGATAAGTGGCACAGCACAGTGGATAGAGAGGTAGGTTTAGAGTCTGAAAGACTGAGTTCAAAGCCTGTCTCAGACATCTATTAGCTTTGCGACCCTGGGAAAACCACTTAACATCGGTCTGCCTTGGTTTTTTCAACTGTAAAATGGAGAAAATAATAGCATCTACCTCCAAGAGTTGTGAAGATCTAATGAGAATAACTATAAAGTGCCTAGCACAGTGTCACACAATACTTAATAAATACTTGTTTCTTTCTTTCCCCACAAAAAAAAACCCTTTTATTTATTCCATGTAAACTTATCTATGCATATATTGTGTCCCTGATAAAATGCTAGTTTCTTGAGGGCAGGAACTACCTATGAATGTGAAGGGTACAAAACAGATACTTAAGTGCTGGCTGACTGATTAACGTGGCTCAAATGCCTTAAATGCCATTCAAACAAATTATTCTGAGTGTTATGCCTGATAAATCTGTCAGGGTGTTTAGCTAAAAGAATGGGGAAATATAGTGGAATTTATCAACATTTTTCACTTTTCAGTGAGGAAGATCATTAAACCAATTCTTAAAAGTGTGTTTCCCTTTTAGACTGATTATTTGATATGAGAGGGAAAGGATATATGAATATGATGCCTTATTATTTTATACTCCTAATTGTTAAAAGTGAGCCAACCAAAATCTGCTTTCTATTTGTCCATTTTGTCTACTCTTTTATGTGACAACACTTCAAATATTTAGAAGTGGCTGTCAGTTTCCTCTTGGTCCTTTCTCCTGGAGTTAAACATATAGTCCCTTCCCCCATTCATGAGGACATGGCTTATCAAGCTAGTTGTCTTCTCTTAGACTATTATAATCTATCTTTTCTTTCCCCAGATCTAAAGAGTTCATCATATCCTAGTGTAAAAACTCCCTCTACCAATGCAGCTTACCAATTCATCTGTAATTTAGAATCTTAGAGAGCTGACTTGCTCTGGAGTTACAAAGGTACTAAGTATCAGCGGGAGGTCTCAATCCAAGGTCTTTCTGACTCCAAACTCAACCCTATATCTATCATGCCAGGTTGCCGTTCAGTCTGACAATGTTCTTTCTAAAATGTGATAACCAGAACTGAATGTAATAAAATAGGACTGCATTTAAAGTATGATCAATCACACCTCCAATATTTCAAATCATGTGGGTTTTTTTCCATCTTTTAAAAACTTTCTAAAGCCTTATGAAATGACTAATCTCGAACACAGCTGGGAACACTACCAAAAAATGACTGATTACCTTAAAGCTAAGTAGATTTCCATTACCAATCTAATAATGAAATTTTAATAAATAATATTTAAGCCACTTTTGGGGTAGCAAAATACATCCTAGCTTTTTTTTCAACAAATATATCCACTGGTTAATGTGAATATCCTCCTTTTCAATTAGTTTTTAAATCACTTCATTTTTATATTGATCTTACATTAGTTATCGAAGTTATATTCTATCTTTAATCCATCATTAAAAGGCTACAATAATACATAATCACATATTGATATAAGGAATGTTCTTTGATGACAGTGTATGGATGCTATACAGAACAATCACAAGTTTTCTTTTCTAGTATGAGGGACATAATTACCTGAGCAAGTTCTTTTTGTTCATTTACCAATCGGCTGCAGCTAGCTATCATCTGGTCCAGTGCATAAAGCCTGTCTTCAAGTCCTTTAATGGCTTTCATGTTCTGATTATCCAGTTTGGCAACAGTTTGTCGACACTCCACCAAAAAGGGCTGAATGAACCTTGGATCAAGCTAAAGGAAACAAGCAAAGAAATGTTTCAGTGACTTTCTGAAGTCTGTTTTTAAAAGAAAGTAATTCACATGCACCCCAAAATGATATTTAATTATTAAAAAATTTTTTTATTAATTCTGAACTTAAAATGAAAAATGAGGAAGAAAGAACATTTCTACATACACTGTAGAACATTAAGAGAAGATTCAATATTAAACTAATTTCCATTTCATGAAAACCTATGTAATAAATCCTACATATTGAAAGCAACCTCATTTCTCTGTACTTCCTTCTGGGTTTTCTTTTGTTCTCTGTTGTGTACTTTTTATTTTATTTTATTTTCCTTTCCTCCCCTCCTCCAAGGCTACAATTAAATGTGAAGAACACACACACACACACACGCACACAATGCAAAATTCTATTTGTCAGGTTTTTTTCTCTCTGGAGATAGAAGCATCTTCCTCTATAGATCCAAGTCTTTCCATGTTTTTCAAAATTAACCAGCTCATCATTTCTTATATCACAGCAGTATTCCATCACAATCATATATCACAGCTTATTTAGTCATTCCCCAGTTAAAGAGCATCTATCATTTTATCCAATCTCATAGGTATAATAAAATATTTCACAGTTATTTTAATTTACATTTCTCTAATCAAAAATGATTCAAAGAATTTTCACACATAATTATATAGTCTTGATTTCTTCACAGAAAAACTGCCCGTCTGTATCCTTTGACAATGCATCAATTGAAGTATTATTTATACTATTTTTAAAAATACTTTCAAAGTAAATTAAAAGAGATGCTTAACTCAGTAGCAAGCTATTCTAAATCTGGCTTCTCTTGTTGAAAGGTCAAAATTAAACAAGGTAAAAACAGAACTGGCATATAACATCACTGCAGAAATCTGTAGGTCAGATACAAATGGGACCAATAGCAAGGAAGAGCAAGTCAATGTATCTACTCTGTTAATGCTGTCTCATTAGCAATATAGAAGGAAAGGCCATGTGTCCTACTTAAGTAAACCCAATATCTACAGAAACTGTGACTTTCAAACTCTTATTAGAAGCACAGCAGGCATGAGCCAATTTCTGTGCACCCTGAAGAGAAGTGGAAGGCTTCAATAAGCTACTGGAAAGATAAATAAAAGATCAATACTGTAAAGACTATTGGAGCTTGCGGTAAGAAGAATATCATCAGAGGCAGCTCTAGCGGGCAGCAGCGAAATGTGAGCAGTGTAGAAGCCAGGTCTTTAATGTCCAAGCTAAAATATTAAGTTTAAATCTTAAAATACATCAGAAATTATCACAAAGGAGTAAAGTCAGCAATGCCTCATAAATTCAAATCAATCTGTTTGAATAATAAATGGCTTGGGTATAACACAAAAGCAGACCTGGTCTAAGTCCAATTGCTCCTTCTGTCACCAAAATATTGTCACTTATTATTTGAGAGCTGGTATCTAAGCATGTTATCACAAGAAATAAAAGTTACAATATTTCAAATGACAGTTATACTTATGCAGCTCTAAAAGTGGCATGAGGCCAGAACAACTTCACTTAAAAATTAAAAGTGATCTCAGGAAATTCCTAAGTTTGATAATTAAGTTACAGAACTATAATACATCTCCAGAAACATCTGGAGTTCATTAAAACAGAAATAAAACAGAATGATTTAAACATCTTTACTTAAATTTCAAAACATTACTTTGCAACCATAAATTATTAGCTTTACCCAAAAATATCTATTCTGACCTAGAGGGTATGCTTGTTGTTAGGACTATAGCTAAGGGTAAAAGAAAAGTACAATATATAGAAAAATATTTATACTGGTACTATTTGAAATAGTAAATAACCATGAATGGAATGGAATATTACTGCACTATAAGAAATAATGAACACAGGTCAGCATGGAGAAGATTTATATGACGCAAAATGAAGAACCAGGAAAACTATTTATACAGGGCAATAAGGTAAATGGAAAGAAAGTAAAATGGAAAATAAAATGCTGTTATATGCATAATTATAACTACCAAGAATAGGCCCAGAAAATCAATATGAAAATACCCATCTACATTCTTTACAGAGAAGTGTAGAATATGACACACACTTTCAAACTTGTATGATATATTAGTTTTATCCAATTGCTTCCCTACTCTTCCAACTCCTTTCATTTTATTCTTTATTACAACACATGGTTCTCTGTGGGAGTAGGGAGTAAGAACAGATAAATTATGAAATAAGGATAACTTAAAAAACAAAAAGATATCAATATATGGTTAAATGTTTTTTAACAACAAAGACTGTTGCAAGTCATCAACAGGAGAAAAGCAAATTAAAACAGGTTTTTCTTAAAATCCAGAAAGGTCAATGGAAAGAATGTTTTATTAACTGAAAACAAAATATAATGGAGCTACGAAATTACACAAAATATTTTTACTTTTAAAAAATAAGGAAAAAAGCATTAGGATTCTGAAGCTTATTAAAAAATTCTCTCCATCTGAAAGCTGACTCCTCTCATGTGTGTGCACGCCACGCGCCATAGAATTCTGTCCTGGGCCTTCTTCTCCCTCTTTACTTTTTCAACTGCCTTTCAGACATTTTGAATTGGATGTCTAGGAGGTCTCTTAAACTGACAGGTACAAAACAGAATTCTTTCCCCCTAAATCTTCCCCCTCCCCTTATATACCTTCTTCATTTCTGGAGAGGGCAACGTTTATCCTCCCAGCCCCTCAGGCTAGCAATACAGAATTTAATCCTTCACCATTTTTCACTCCTTCCTCCCCTCCATATCCAATCTGTTGCCACAGCCAGTTAATTTCACCTTTGTAATAACAAAATATAGCCCCCTCTCTCCTCAAACACTACTAACACTCTAGTTTGGGCCCTAATCACCTCAAATTTTAGTTTGCTGGTGAGTCAGCCTGACTCAAGTTTCTCCCCACCCCAATCCATCTTCCATTTACACACCAAGGATAAAATAAAAAGATGTTCTGTTTGACAGAACTTAGTTCAGAACCTAGTCTCCTACCTTCTGGTTTTCTTATACCTTACACCTTGGCACATACTCTTTAATCCAGTAACACAGACTTCCTTGCTGTTTCACAAATGAGACACTCATATCTTTTGACTGGGCATTTTCTCTGGCTGTCTCTAATGCGTGGAATGCTCTTTCCCCAAAAATCTGCCTGCCAGCTTCCTTGAAGTTCCAGTTGAAATCCTATCTTTTACAAAATGCCCTTTTCAATGAAGGCCACCCTAAACCCTCCTCCCCCACCCCCCGCCTCCTCAAATACATACCTTTATCCCTGTTAATGAGAAACATAAATACTTCTTATTTACTGTCTACATAGCTTATTTATACACACACACACACACACACACACACACACACGTATATATGTTTGCATGTTGTCTCCCCATTAGATTGTGAGTTCCTTTATGGCAGAGTTTGTCTTTTAATTCTTTTTATATCCCTAGCATTTAGCAGAGTATCTGGCAGGTTTAATGTGCATACACATACACACACATATACAGAAAGCATTTTAAGAATTATTTCAAGAAGTGGCAACTTATTTAGAGTGACCTATCCAGAAAACCAGAAGTATATTCTCTGGTTTTAATAAGGGATGAATCTTGGGTAGTTAATGAAGCTAAGTAGCTACAGATAAGATACTTAAACTTGCACCCCTCACAACAAAAACACAAGAGTGGCAAATAATCACCAATACTGCGGGGCAGTCTACCTTTTGGGATCTCTACACTATTGTATCCCAATGCGAAAAAATACACTAATTCACAACGTCAAAATTATTACTCTTAAGAACCACTATCATTTTAAAATCAATTATCAATGCAATTTTGGATTTGTTTTGGGGAGTGGAGCCAAGATGGCAGCAGAGAAGCAAGAAAATTCCATCAGCTCCCCTCCATAACCACACGAAATACCTATAAAATATGACTCTAAACAAATTTTAGCACTACAGAACCCACAAAGTGACAGAGAGAAACAAATCTCCCGCTGATGGCAGCCTGGCAGGTGGACAGGAAGGGTCCACTGTAGCCCGCTGGGAGCAGAGCCCAGCCCCACATGAGTCCATGGTTTTAACCCCAGTGCAGCCCCAACCAGCAGTGTCAAGAGTGGACTTTGGGAGGGTGGATCACCAGCAACTGTGGCAGCTGACAGAAATATTAACCCATATAAGCCAAAGACAAAGTAAAAGGTCAGTGCAACTCTGATAGAACTAGGGGGGAACAGAGGCACGGTCCAGCCTCTGCCCCTGGAGCTATAAGGGGCAGATGCACCATGGCCTTGCAGCCAGCTCCACATGGCTGTTTCAGACTCATGACCTGCAGAAGTGAACATTCAGAAGGGAAACTGCTCTTGTTTTAACCTGCCTAGAAGTGGATCGTGTTCTTGGGTGGTGGTCCTGAGGTATGTGACCAGTAAACCAGAGTTGTGGGGGCTATAGAGACAGCGCCCTCCTAATCACTCTGTCAGGTGTGAAAACCCCAGTGATTTGGGACAAAGCTCTCCCCTCTGGAAGCAAAGTTCTACTATGGCAAAGAGCTCAAAAGTCAAGTAATTGAGTGGCAACATGAGCAAGCAAAGGAAGCAAAACAAGCACAGCCATCCAACTTTGGATTCCTTTTTTGGGGGCAAAAAGGATCAAAGCATTGAACAGGAGGAAGACAACACAGTCAGAACTCTTGCACCAAAAGCTTCCAAGAAAAATATGAACTGGTTACAGGCCGTGGAGGAGCTCAAGAAGGATTTTGAAAATCAAGTAAAAGAAGTGGAGGAAAAATTGTGAAGAGAAATGAGAATGATGCAAGAAAATCATGAAAAGAAAGTCAACAACCTGACTGAAGAAAATAACACCTTAAAAAATAGACTAACTTAAATGGCAAAAGGGATCCAAAAAAGCCAATGAGGAGAAGAATGGCTTAAAAAGTTGAATTTGCCAGATGGAAAAAGAATTTCAAAAGCTCACTGAAGAGAATAATTCCTTCAGAATTAGAGTGGAGCAAATGGAAGCTAATGACTTTATGAGAAATCAAGATTGAATCCAAAACAAATGAAAAAATAAAAGGCAATGGGAAATATCTCACTGGAAAAACCACAGACCTGGAAAATAGATCCAGCAGAGACAATTTTAAAATTACTGGACTACATGAAAGCCATGATCAAAAAAAAGAACCTAGGAATCATCTTTCAAGAAATTCTCAAGGAAAATTGCCCTGATATTTTAGAACCAGAGGGCAAAATAGAAATTGAAAGAATTTGCCGATTATCTCTTGAAAAAGATCCCCAAAAGAAAACTCCTAGGAATTATATATAGCCAGGTTCCGGAGCTCCCAGATAAAGGAGAAAATATTACAAGCAACCAAGAAGAAACAATTTGATTATTGTAGAAATACAATCAGGATAACACAGGATCTAGCAGCTTCTACATTAAGAGACTGAAGGGCTTGGAAGATGATATTCTGGAGATCAGAGGAGCTAGGATTAAAACTAAGAACCACCTACCCAGCAAAACTGAGTATAATGTTTCAGGGGAAAATATGCAATGAAATAGAGGACTTTCAAGCATTCTTGATGAAAAAAACCAGAGCTGAATAGAAAATCTGACATTCAAATACAAGAAGCAAGAGAAGCATGGGAAGGTAAACAGAGAAAACAAATCATAAGGAACTTATCAAAAGTTCTACTATTTACATGCCCCACATGGAAAAACAATAATTGTAACTTATGAAACTTTTCTCAGTATGAGGATGGTTGAAGGGAATATAAATGTGTGTGTGTATACGTATACACACACACACACATACATATATATGCATATAATATATATCTACATATATGTGTATATAGGAAGATATATGTGCATATGAATACATATAAGTGTGTATATATGTGTACAGGTATATATAGACAGAGGGCACAGGATCAACTGAAAAGGAAGGGATGATATTTAAAAGGTCAAATTGAGAGGTGAGAGAGGAATATAATGAGAAGAGATGGGGAGAAATAGAATGGGGTAAATTATCTCATATACAAGAGGCAAGGGAAAACTGTTACAATGGAGGGGAAGAACAGGAAGGCAAAAGGGAATGGGTCAACCTTACTTTCATTGAATTTGGCTTAGGGAGGGAATGACATACAGTCTAAATTGGTTATCTTGCCCTACAGGAGAGTAGGGGGGGAAGAAGATGAGAGGGGGGATGAA
>CM053587.1:160444347-160465208 GCA_028646515.1 Pseudochirops corinnae | reverse complement strand
AAATGGTAAAATCCTGAGGTGAGAGAGGATTAGATTGAGAGGAGACAGGGAGAGTCAGAACGGGGTTGAGCATCTCATGGAAGAGACAAGAGATAATTGTTACAATAGAGGGAGAGAACAGGAAGGCAAAAGGGAAAGAGTCAACCTTACTCTCACTGAATCTGGCTTAGGGAAGGAATGACATAAACTCTAAACTGGGCATCTTGCCATATAGAAGAGTAGGAGGAAGGGGGATGAGAAGTGGGGTGATAGAGGGGAGGGCAGGGTGGGGGAGAGGGTTGATGAAAGTTCACACTTCTGTAGAGGGACAGGGACAGGGTGGAGAGTGGGAGGGGGCGGGATAGGAAGAAGGGACACGTAATCAGACTCTCACAATATGCTCACTGTTGAGAGGTTCTGCGTAAATACTCATGTTCAGCCTGTATTTGATTGCTTGTCCTTCCAGTGAGGGAGGAAGAGAAAGAATCTAGAATTTAAATTTCTATAATCAAATGTTAAAAATATATATGTATATATTATTATTATTATTATTATCATTAACTACATCCAACTGGAACTTGAGATACACAGGCACTGTGGTTGGGAGATCCATCCTGCCCTACCGGAAAGTCAGAGGGGTGAGGGGGGGAGACATAGGAGAGCATAGATTGGGGGAGGAGGGGTTACATTGGGATGGCTGTTTTGGGACGGTGGGTAGGGGAAAGATGGGGAGAAAATTTGTAACTCAGAATGTCGTGGAAATGAATGATGTAAACTAAAATAAAATTTAAAAAATTTAAAAAAAAACAATCCATAATTGCACAACTTTGGGGTGTGGGCTTTCCTTCAGCATATGCATTGTCTTAGAATCTTTACTCCAGGTTTTCATACCAGTCCCATTCTAATCCTTAAACATTAAGTCATATAAATATGTCTCTCCAAAGAATCAATAAAAATTCCTTACATTTTATTAGGAAGGAAAATGTGTATTGTGACTTTATTTTAATGCTCACAGCTATTTTAAGCATTTAAATATGGTCATATGTCATTTAGAGGTTGCTATATGGCATTAATGAAATCATTAAGTTAATAGTTTCAGAGCTTCTGACTGCCATACTTTTGTTGGTATAATAGAGGCCATGAATAACTATAATTAACAATAACAATAGCAATTTACAAATGGCCATTTTCAAAGCTCATTAGAAGTATTAAAGAATTTGGTGAGATGAGAAGCAACATTGCTTCCAAAGTCACACCATCAAAAAGAAAATTGTTTAGTTGACTATCTCCCTAAAGATTAACTAGTAAACTGAGGTACCAGATGTCTTTTTTTGGTGTTTTCACTTATTCATTGGAAGAAGTCAAAGGAAGATATACTATTATTCCTTTTTTTTTTTTTTTGCAATCTGTTAATTTCATACAGTATGTTCTTTGTCACTATCTAAATATTTTAATAATAGATATATTCTCAGGAATTAATGCTGTGTACAAAAGTAATCCCTCTTCAGCCTAATTAAAACACTATATAGTACTCCTTAGAGTAGATAGATATGATCCTACTCTATATAGTAAAGAATCTTTGGCTTCACCTAAACAGGACTCATTGAATTATCCATGGCAAAACATGTATTTTATGATAATAATAGCTAGGATTTATATAGAGCCTGCTATGTGCTAGGTACTACGATAAATAATATACAAATATTTCATTTGATCTTCACAACAACCCTGGGAAGTAGGTGCTATTATTATCTTTTTACAAGGTCAAACAGTTAATTAGCATTTGAGGTCCCAGCATTTTTTCCACTGTGACACAGAGGCAAAGACAATATATTATATATTTGGAGACTTGTGTTCAGGTTCCAGTCCTTGCCCTGCACTACATAAGAATATTAATGTTTTAACAAGATTAATGAAATAATTGCTTTTTAAAATAAAGAATTTTAAGAAAATTTGTCACTGCATGTTAGATTGAAAAATAATTTTTTTAAAAAGAAACTTCAGATCTTATTTGAAGTGTATTAGACTATGTAATTATGTGTATATAGTTATAAAAGACATGCATTACTAAACCAGAGAACTCCAAAATGAGTAGGGTAATGGAACCCAGGAACTTTTCAGCTCCCTTGAGAGTATCTGATGTATTAATTTAAGTAAACTAAGGGGTGGACTGTATTTTCCCATCTGCCAAGTTTTATACAGTTTGGAAGGATAAATATGAAATTTATCAGATCACAAAGAAGAAAAAAAACTGAATACTTATTTTGAAAGTAATCTCTATTTTAAAAAATGAAAGTAATTTAATTGTCTATCCCTCCTCCAGACTTCTCTTTTTTTTCTTTTAAAGGTACCATATTTCTACTCACCCCAGGTGCTTTAGTCTTTATTCCTTCTCCTTCATCCCCTGTATCTGCTCAGTTGTCAAATTTTATTGCGTCTGCATTCACAATATCCCTTACATTTGTCTCACTTTCCCCACTTAAAGCCACCACTCTAGTTCAGACCTTCATTACTTTTTTTGTTATGTACTGTAATAGACTTTTAATTTGTTCTCAGTTTCTAGACTTTTCTCACTTCAACCCACTTTCTGTGCAGTGGCCAAAATAACTTTCCCAAAACACAGGTTGGGCTATGTTCCTACTTGTTCAAAAACCTTCATTTAAGTAACTCTCTATTGGCTAGAAGATAAAATATAAATGCCTTAACCTGCTGTTTGAACATTTCACAATCATTATCTTTCCCCTAATGTTCAGTATCTCCTCTCATATTTATTTGTCAGGTTTCTAATTGTTTGAAATATGCAGTTAGTTGATTAATCTCCTTGTCTAATTTTGTTAAAGTATGATTTTAGGGATGTATTTTTCCCCACGGAGAACTACACTAATAACTGCGTCCCAGAAATTTCAGTATGTTATTTCATCATTATTTTCTTTCACATAATTATTGTTTTTGTGAAACAAAGTTCTCTGGAGCACAGTAGGTGTTCATCTATTGATAGAATGAGCCAAACAATTGTGGTACATTAATAAAATGGAATATTAAGGTGCTGTAAGAAACAAATACTATGTTACAGAAAAACGTGGAAAGGCTTTACATCAACTAATGTTAAAAGTAAGCAGAGCCAAGAAAACAATATACACAATGATTACAAGAATGTAAATGAAAAGAACAACCACAAAACAATAAAAAATAAACAGAGAACAAGCAGGGTCCCAAAGAGAAATGAGGAGATAACTCCTCCTCACTCCTTTGCAGAGGTAGGAGAGCCACGGATGTGGAATATTATATACATTCTCAGATTTTTTTTTTCCATGTATTGAGTCTTTTAATAAGATACTTGTTATATGCAATGACTTTCTGAGGTAGTTGGGGAGGAATATAAGGGAAATTTTACCATGTAAAAATTATTTTTAAATAAGAGGTTTCAAGGGGCAGTAAGGTAGCACTGTGAATAGAGCACCAACCCTAGAGTCAGGAGGACCTGAGTTCAATTCCGAACTCAGACACTTAACACTTAATTAGTAACACTACTTAGAACAGTAACATTCATAGTAGTGAATTGTCATTGAATGCTAAACTCCAAGCAGTTTATTATTAAATAATTCTTAATTCAGTGGGGTTTTTTTTTTTACTTCTTGAAAAGCAGAAGAACACTTCTGTACAGAATAAGCAGGATTAATTTTGTAAATGCTAAAACTAAAGACAATTAATACATGTGTTTTCATTTTGATATTTTTAATACCATGTTACCTAGGTTAAGTTACTTGAAAAAAAGCTACAACCTTCAAAAAAACAGATATTTGCACATATAGAGTTGTCAGGTTCATACACTAGCATTACGGCATAATTATGTTGGATAACTTAAAGAATTTTTCTGATCAAATTCTTAACTCGAAGGAATTTTATTTTCTATTTCTTTTATATATCCTTTATAGCACTTAGAACTCTGTACATACTTAAAGGTATACCATAAATTTGATATATGTTGATACTTTGTTTAAGCAAGCACTTTATATAAAGCTGATGTGTATACATGATTTTTAAATCATAAAAACATCTCTCATCTGAGTACAGATAACTCAATAACCTTAAAAAGGAAGATTTATAAATTAAGAAAGGTTGTAAGAATGAGGCACCAAAGTCCTGAAATTTATTCAGCTCGTACTTAAATAATCATATCACTGAACAAAGTACTTGGTGTCTGGCAAAATTATTTGCATGCAAGCCCTGTTTCTCAGTTTCCTCTGATAGTTGGTGGTGCCTTTGGGAAGACCAGAATTCAGATTCTGCCTTTGGTACTTAATACCAGTGTTGACATGTAACTAAACAAATTATTTAACTTTGCTCAGTTTCCACAACTGTAAAATGGGGATAATTATAGTACCTACTTCTCAGGATTGGTGTGAGTATCAAATGAGATGATAGTGGTGTCAACAAAAAAAATTTCTTAGCACAGTGCCTGGCACATACTGAGCTCTGTATAAATGTTTATTTCTTTTTTCTGACACTTTACTACATTAGGAAGTGGTATTTCACTCCTTTTTATCCATGTCATTTTTTCCATTATAATAGCTTTACCTACCCATGACCAATAAATATTACTTCAACTATTTAGATGTGACTATATAAAAGGTGTTTTGTGTTTATATTCATATAGTTCCTGTGTCTGTTTTGGCAGATATACTCTCATATTTGGTCTAAAACTATTGGTTAATACAGCTGAAACAGTGTTACCTATTTTTCTCTTTTGTTTAAATCCGATTTTGCCTTTAACTTTGAGATCATGATTACTATCCCTGCTTTTTTACATAAATTCTTTTCCTGATCTTTATTTTATGTTTGTGTGTATCTCATGTTCATAATATTTCCCAAAAGCAACATATTGTTGAATTCAAATTTTTAATCTGCTGTCAGTTTCCATTTTATGGGTACATTCATCCCATTCACACTCTAAACTATGATTACTTGTTGTACGTCTTCCTCCTTCCTGTTTTCCTCACTCTCCTTCCCACCCTATTTCAAACCCTCCTCACTCCTTTAATTAACATCTACCTGCTGCCTTGCTCCCTTATTCCTTAATTTACCCCCCCTCCAAGAATCCCTCTCATATCCTCTCCCTCCACTCTATCACCTTACTCTCTTCTTTCTGAATTTAGAAGACTTTTATACATACATATAGATACATACACACACACACACACTTAACACGCACGTATGTATTGTTCCATCTTTAACCCATTCTCCACGAAAGTAGGGTTCCAGAACCACCCACCCTTTTCTCCCATCTAATTCCTCTGGATCAGTTCTTCCTCTTGTACCTCATCTGTATAAGATAAATTATTCTTTATGTCTTCTTTCTTTTTAGAATCACATGATACTCAGTGCTCTCCAACTCTTTCTTTTGAACTACCCAGTTGCTAATGACAACCTTAGACATACAGCAATTTGTCCTTATTGAGTCCCTTGTAATTAGTCTTTGATATTTACATTATATTTCTCTTGGATCTTATATGTTAGATTTTCTATTTAGTTCTGGTATTTTTGCAATAAATCCCAAAAGTCTGTCAGTTCAGTAAAAATTCACTTTTTTTTTTTTCATTCAGGATTATACTTTAACTGGATATATTTTCAGCCATAACCCCAGTACTTTTGCTCTTCCATATATAGTGTTCCAAGACCTGCAGTCTTTTAGTTTAACCACTGCTAGGTCTCGTGTAATTCTAATTGTGGCTTCACCTTGTATGAATTGTTTTTTTTTCTTGTTGCTCATAATATTTTCTCCTTAACCTGGGGGTTTCAGACTATGATATTCCTGTAGGTTTTCCTTTGAAGATCTTTCAGGGGTGATTACTGGATTCTTTTTTTCTATTTCTACTTTCCCCTCTTGTTTGAACACTTCAGGACAATTTTCTTTAATTATTTCTTGTATTTTTGTATCAAGATTGGTTTTTTGATCACAGCTTTCAAGTCTGTGATTTCAAATCTGATTATTCTTATATTTTCTCTTCTTGATCTGTTCTCTAGATCAGTTGTTTTTCTTATAAGATGTTCCACATTCTCTTCTATTTTTTCATTCTTTATGTTTTGTTTTATTATTTCTTGGTCTCTTATAACTTTGCTGGCTTCCCCTTGCCCAATTCTAATTTTCAAGGAGTCATTTTCTTCCTTAAGATTCTGGATCTCCTTTTACAGTTATTTGACTTTCTTTTGATAATCTTATTTTCTTGGATTGGTCTTAATTTTTAAAAATATTTTTCCTCAGTCTCTCTTATTTGATTTTTGAAGTCTTTTTTTGAGTTCTTCTATGAATTCTTTTTGGGCAGGGGACCATTTGATATTACTCTTTGGGATAGGAGAGGCTTTTTTGCTTCAGTATTCTCCTCTGGAGACTAACCCTGGTCTTCTCTATTCCCATAGTAACCATCTGTGATTAAGTTCTTTCTCCTTTGCATGCTCATTTTAAAAAAATTAGCAGCTTATTATTATAAAAATCTTTAATCCTGGGGGTTGGTGCTTCGGGCCTCAGGGCCTTCTTACTGTTATTTTTCTGAGCTTTGTCCTTGGCTCAATTTCTGCACTTCTTTCCCCCTTCAAACCACAGCTAAGCCCCCCTGACACACTGCTGGAAATATTCTTGTTTCCTGAGAACCCTCCAGTGGCTAGGACCTTCATTTCTCCCCTGTGGCTTGGAACTGAGACTAAGAACTCAGCTCTCCTGTAAGTGCTAGAAGTGTCACCACCCCACTGCTTCTGCACTCACCAAGCATGTGCTGGTTCCTTCTTGCCCAGGACTGATTCTTGACAGCCCACTTGGGCCTGGCATTCCTCAGTAGAGGCTTCCTCAATCTTCTCCACTCAGATGCCTGACTCCCACACTGTCTGGGAGGTAAAAATTCCCATGGCTGAGGTCCAGGCCATCTACATTGACCCTAAGGCACTATTTTGTTTTGTTTGTGGAGGAAAAAGAGCTTTGAATTTTCTGACCTATTCCACCATCTTCCCAGAATCATCTCACCTAATTCTAGTCTTCCTCATTCACAACTATATTTTGAGAACCAGCATTGTGTACTGGGGCACTTGACTTGGTATGAGGAAGAGTATATTCAGTAGGGCTTACTATTTGCCAGGTACTATGCTAAGTGCTTAGAGATACAAAGAAAGTCAAAGAACATTCCTTGACTTCAACTGGGGAGACAGTATGCAAGCAACTTTGTACAAACAAGCTATCTACAAGATAAATTGGAGGTAATAAGCAGAAGGAAAGCACCAGAATTAAGGAGGATCAGGAATGGGTACCTGTAGAAGGGATTTTAGCTGGGTCTTAAAAGAAGCCAGAAGACAGATGAGGAGGGAGAACATTCCAGGCATGGGGGGACAGCTAGTGAAAATCCTTGGAGAGAGAGTTCAAATACCACTTCAGATAATAGGTGTGTGATCCTTGAGCTAGTTATAGCCTCCTTGTATGTTTTTTTATATGTAAAATGGGGGAGTTGAAATTAATGACTTTTAAGGTTCTTACAGCTCTAAATATGACACAGTACACCTCTTTGTGGTAACTAGTAAGAAAAAAGTTGCATTAATTCTAAGTCTTTCTTGACTCGAAATTCAGCTTTTTTTTTTTTATATGCCAGGCTAGCTTGGTTTCTGCTACTACTGTTTATTCCTTTTAATCCATTTATATTGATGGCAGTGCAAAAAAAAATTTTTTTTCTTCTAGGCCTCAGCGATATTCCACTATAGCCTCATTCCTCATTTTGATCAACTTCTTACTGTGTTCACAAAACTTTAGGTCATCTTAATATTTGTAACAACAGTAACAACAAAGCATGAGTGTCATTTCATATAATAAAGATTTTTCAAGTGCTTACTATGTGCCAAGGCACTATGCCAAGCACCAAACAGCAAAAAAGAGGCCAAATTCCTGCCCTCAAGGAGTTTACATTCTCCTTTGAACACACACACACACACACACACACACACACACACATATACTCTCAATATAGGATAAATATTTCAAAATAGAAAGAAGGCACTATAGAATTAAAAGGGGTTGAAGAAAGCTCTTCCTGAAGGTCAGATTTTTGTTGGGACCTAATAGGAAGTCAGGAGGGTAAGTAATTGGAGCAGAACAGGGAAGACATTCTAGACGTGTGGGATAGCCAGAGAAAATGCCCAGAGCCAGATGGAGTTGTCTTATTCATGGAGCAGCCAGGAGGCCAGTGTCACAGTGTAAAAAAAATTGGAAAAGTAGGAGGGTACTAGATTATGAAGGGCTTTGAGTACCAAACAGAGCATTTTTATTTGTTCCTAGAGGCAATAGGAAGCCCCTGGAGTTTACTGAGAAGAGTGGGGAAAAATGCAAGGAAGTGAGTGACATGATTAGAAAATCACTTTAGTGGCTGAATTTTTAAATAATTTTAAATTAAGGATTTTTTGGCATTAGCCAAAATGGATGAATGTGTAGTCTTATCCTGTAACAAAAGAATTTATTTGGCTTTTATGAAAACAATTACCTCTCAAAAAATTCTAACCAGTATAGTTTTGAATAAATATATTTAAATGCTTGAAAGTATTTAATTAATTGAAATTTATTTTTTTTAGCAAAAGTTGATATTTTCAAGAGCATAATTTAAGTGATATTTTGTACCAAGAACAGATTTTCTTCCTGAACTATTCTTTCTAAGAAGTATTTACATGAAACATAAAATGTATTGAAAATGATGGCTCATAGAAGTCATAGCATCTCAGAGTTGGTAGGAACCTCAGAAGCCATCGATGGTTCATCATGAAACTTAATAAAAATCTTCTCTACAACATCTAAGGCAAGTATTTTGCATGACTTCTAGTGAGGGGAATGTACGTTTCCTGAAGTAGCCTAATACACTTTTGGATAGCTCTAATTAGTCTACAATTTCCATCCATTGTTTCTAGTTCAGCTCTCTGAGGCTAAGCAAAAAATTTGAATCTCTTTGCTATCATATACACTCAAATACCTGAATAAAGCTATTTGTGTATCCCCTAATCCTTCCCTTGTCCATGATAAATATCACCAGGTCCTTCATTCTATCCTTACAAAGAATGATCTTTAGGCTTTTAAACATCCCCACCCCACTCTGGACATTTTTCAACTTAGCAATATCCTTCCTAAAATATGGTGTCCGTTAAAAGACATCTGACCTTCACCTAAATGCAATGGCCAATACAGGTTCCATAGGACAGATGATAAAAATCTAAACATAATGTAAAGGGAGGGCAATCTTAAAAGTGGTGGTTCAAGAAGCTGGGTAGAATGATCAAGATTTCCTGTTGAAGATGGAATATGAGTTGAGTCTTGGAAGAAAGCCAGAGCTATCTAAAGATATAGATGAGGAAGGAAAGCATTCTAAGCATGGGGGACAGCAGCTAAAATGGTGCTCAAACTGGAGATACTCTCTGTTCAAGGGAAAGCAAATAAGGCCAGTAATGCTGAGCTGCAGAGGATGTGGAAAGATTGGAAAAATAAGAAGGGGCCCAAAAACGTGGTGCTGAGAAGTGATAAGGAGCCACTGATGTTAAAAAAATCAATAAAAATAATGAAGTAGTAGAGTTAACAGGATTGTAGTCATAGTTCTATCACTGATGTGTTATTTTTAATACTAAAAACTCTTCCAAATACCTTGTAAAATTTTGCTTTCAAATAATGTATTATCCAGTACTTTTCAGAAAGTCAAATCCTTTCAAGATATATCTTATTCTATCTCACAAGATTGTTATAAGGATCAAATAAGATTATGGACATAAGCACTTTGAAAACTTTAAAATACTGTAAAAAAAATTTTTTTGTATATTTGTAATAAATAAATAAAGATATTTGTAAAAATATTTCTTTGACATACTATAGTGTTTAATATAGAGCTCCACACAATGAAGACTCAGTAAATCTTTTTAGCAAATACAAATTGAGGCTGTAATTTTTTGGGTATGTTTCCTAATTTTAAAAGTATTAGTATGAGATATAGTGTAGTCTTGTATTAACATCTATACTTGTATTCTAACAGGACTATGATTCAAACAGTCATTTTCTTCCTGAATTTTATAACCATTGCTTTCCCTCAACCTGCTTAGCTTCTGTTCTTGGTATTTTGACTTAAAAATCTGATTTTCATTTGTCTCATCCTTGTCTGTTTTGTAAATGAATACTATTCCTTTGCTGAAATAATAGGGATGTTCAACAGGAGTAATTATAAGCAGAAAAAGCTTACCTTTATATTAGCCTTTTTTTTTAAGATTTAAGAATTGGGTCTTCATAAATCAGGTTTGAAAGCATTACTATTTTCAAATGCTTACCATCAATTTCCTTCTTATTGATAGATCATCACTTTTTATATATTTAGAATTTTTAACACATAATTCATAAAACTTCTCATTTTTTATTTTTCTTTATCAAATTTTGTTCCAATCAAAAGAACCCATCCCTTCCCCCAACCTTTCCTGATACTCCCAAAAAATATTTATACATTTCATAATTTTTTTCTTGAAGATTCTAAAAAGCATCATGAAGAAACAAAAAAAATTTGGTCTTTCTTAAAGCAAGTGCCGATTCTATTTAATTCATATTTCTTATATACTGTTATGCATATAGCACTATGATAGATAATGAAGAATACAAAAGAAGTAAAAGGTATAGTACTTGTCTTCACTTTAAAAGCCTTTCACAACCTGGCTCCAAACTACCTTTCCAATCTTGTTACAACACTTTACTCCCTTCCCCATACTCTGCTGTTCAACCTACAGCAGCCACACATGTTATTTGTGTCTTCTGCTTCCAATTTCTGACCGGGAACCATAAAAATGAAGAGGTTTCCCAAAGTGGGTTAGGGTTGTCTGAAACCCCAAAATACCAACATGCCAGGTCCTGATGAAAGAATTCGACTCAAGTCTTCTCAGCCAAAGAAAAGTAATGTTTATTATAAGTTTGCCATATTGGGTAGACTCTTAAGGAGCCTAGGTATCTGTGATGGTTGCATTAGGCAAGCAGAACCGAGTAAGTCTGTCACAGAATAAGTCTGTGCTAGGGCATTCTGTGGCGCTCTCACACCACATGGAAGGGAGATAGGATTCTTATATACAGAGGAATCTAGGTGTGGTCTAGAGGAGGAGTTTGGGGAGGGTCTTCAGGAGGAGTCAATGAAGTCAGACTCCAGTAATGAGTTTGGGGAGGGTTTTCAGGAGGAGTTAATAAGGTCAATGCAAGAGTAGATTGATATTTTGATAGGCTCAAGGGTGGGAAGCAGATGGACAATGGAGGGCCAGGCTAGTAACAGAGGTTTGGGCCCAGCCACAATGAAATACTTATGACTTCTGCAAATGCTTCATCAAGTGGGAAGATTCAGTCAGACTTCAAGGGGTTTCCCAGAGCCTGTACCTCAAAGATTCAAGGAGAGGTCAAGGGGGGGTCCCAGAGCCAACACCTTATCAGAAAGAGTTGTGTGATTTGGCAGCCATTGAGCCTCCCTCTGCCTCCCCCTCCACCCCCCAGGTTTGAAAACCCAGATGTTGGTGCTTCCCTCTCTGGTAACTGACTAGGTATGGATGTAATGGTCAGATGGCTGGAAGCCCAGTCTGCAGATCTGTTTCTTTGTCTGCTTGTAACTTCTGTTTCTTTTCTCTGAAGTTCTGGGTGTTGACTTCCCCCAGGCCCCCACCCCCAACTAGGTAAATGATATAGGTTTGATTGATTAAAGTAAGATTCTTAACCCATTTTTAGTTGCTTTTCTTTAGAAAAGCAGATCTAAGAACCTGTGCTAGCAGCCATCAGGGTATGCTAGGGTGCTTGGTGTTACAAGCCCTCCTTCCCTTAAATCCAAATTACTTGCAAATCTTCCCAGTGTCAAGAATGAAGGACAAACAAGAATCCTAGAAGAAATTAGCTTAGTCTATATAACATATTTCTCTTCCTACAGCATGACATATGGAAACCTGGGAGATGGATGTACCAGGAATTAATAAGCAATGGTACTTTATAGGAAGATCAGAAATATTTTATATATTTTATATGAATTAAAAAGCCTATTTCATGTTCCACGTTTAAAAAAAAAAAGCTATCTGTACCCATTGTGTTCACTTCCTGTTTTTACTCCTCAGCTCTTTGCAATCTAGCTTTCAGCCTCAACTGATACTGCACTCTCCAAAATTACCACTGATGTCTTTTTGCCACCTGTTATCTATTATCTTTCCTTAGTCTCCTTATTTATTTACTTTTTGCTTTTTGGAGGGCAATTGGGGTTAAGTGACTTACCGAAGGTCACACAGCTAGTAAATGTGTCAAATGACTGAGGCTGGATTTGAACTCAGGTCCTCCTGACTCCAGGGCTGGTGCTCTATTAACTGTGCCACCTAGCCACCCTTCCTTAGTCTCTTTAACATCTGTATTGCATTTAACATTATTGACCATCTTCTCCTCCTTGCCTCTTCTAGGTCTCCTACCTGGTTAACCACTCCTATGCCTCCTTTGCCAACATATCATTTGTCTGTGTCATGTCCCTTAAGTGGGTATTCTCTCAAGCTCAGTGACAGGGACCTCTGAACTCTGCTTTCTCTTGGCAACCTCATTGATTTAATTGTTGTTTTTCTATAGCTCTGTATATCAAGTCTCAGTCTCACCAGAGTTTCAGTCCTCCATCACAAAATACCTATTGAATTTGTCAAACAGGACACCCCAGACACATCTCAAAGTCAACATATTAAAGACAGTATTATTTTTCCCTCCAAACTTTCTTAATAATATAGAAGGCTCCTTTCATTCCCTTCCCTGCTTCCCTGACCCTATGGGTTAACCCAGTAGAAAGGAGCACCAATAGGAGTAAAGTTATGGCTCCTTTTCTTTATCCCTCAACTTCGGGCCACTGGTGCATGATCATACATACCTGAGAAGCTTATATAGACTAAGCTACCTGAGAAGGTCTTTATGACAAAGGGATGGAGGAGAGAATGTGAGAGTATAATAATAGTTATGTAAGAAAAGGAAAGGGGCAGGATCATTGAAATAGTTTACATAGGAGACCAGAGCAGAATTTAAAGAGGAATATGGACAAACAGGCCAATACTTTTACCACCATGTTTCATTTAATATATATTTAAACGGATAAGCTGTATGTAGTAGATTCACTACAATCTCCATTTTCTGGCCTTTATGTATGTAAATGTGTGTATTTGCTGATGATTTTCTATTTTGTAATTTTTAAAAAAAATCAGAGGACCAAATAGACAATTTTTATTGCTTTTACCAAAAAATAAATAAGGAGACTAGAATAAGAAGATAAAATATCAAGTAGGATGGTGAGGATATTTAAATCAAATAGCATTGCAAGTCAAGATTTATAAGTAATTGACATTAAGTATTTAAGACTAAGAACCATTCTAAAAAAAGATAAACAATCAAGCTTAACTATTTTCTCAAAAGAATTGCAAACTAAGTAGTAATCACATTAGATTACTATACATCACTAATAAAAGAAATGAAATAAAAAGCAACTCTTGAGATTTCAGCTACACCTAGCACATTGGCAAAGGTAGAAGGGAATATAATGGCGAAAGGATTATGGAAAAATAGGCACTGTAATGCACTGTTGGTGAAGCTATGAATTGTTCCAACCATTCTGGAAATTATATGGTAAGAAACCATTCTGGGAATTATATGGTAAGAAAATGACTAAATTTTCCATACTCTTTGACTACATCCCACACCTAGACATATAGTACAGGGAGGTCAGAAACAGAAGGATGGTTTTTTATGCATCAAATATTTATAGCAACACTTTTTTGTAGTAGCAAAGAACTGGAAACAAAAGTAGAAGCCGTCATTTGAGTACATGAATGTGGTACAAAACAAAACAAAAATGTGGTACATGAATTTAATGGAACATTACACTGCTGTAAGAAATGATGTATATGCTGTACAGAAGCATAGAAAGCTGTATGAACTGAAGATGCAAAGTGAAGTAATGTGTCAGGAAAGCAATAAACATGAGTATAAAAATGTAAGTGAAAGTAACAAAATAAAAACTGCTATTAAATTCTTAACAACTTTTGGAATAACTTGGTCTCCAGGAAAAGATAAGAAAAGCCACTTTGCCTGCATTTTTGCAGAGGTGAGTGACAGTGGGTACTGCGTGTGTCATACTAATTTGCTGTGTTAGTTTTGCACAATTTTTTTTCTCTTTATGCTTATAAGGGATGACTGGGAGGGGGAGGGGGAAAGTATGCTTTAAGGAGTTATAAAAATAAGGTCTCAATGAAGATTTTATTTTAATAAGGAATAACATGATGAACACAAGCATACGTGATTAGAACTTAAAGTTTTCATAACAATGCTAGTAGAAATTTTAAAAAATATTAAGAATCAAAACTGAAGAATGTATATAATTACAATGACTAAACTTGTCCCTGAAGAAGAAATGAGAAAATGTGGTTCCCTCCCTTCTTTGCAGGGGTGGGTATCTCAGTGTGGTTGAGTATACTCATGTGATTCCTTACCCTATCTAAGAGGGACAAAATATATACACATTAAAAAATTAAGAAAAATATTTTTTATAGAAGAAACTTTCAATATAATACTTTAAAGGAAATCTACGACTTTGTGTGAATACTCCCTTCCATAATCTATCCATGCCTTTTCATCATATTATTTTTTCTTCTCCTATGTCATCCAGAGGGCTTCAGTACAAGTCACTGGAAACCTTCCTTTAGGTCTTTACAATTAAATCCAGCAATCACTTATCTTTTAAGATATTGTGCAGACATTGGGTCCATTCCTCTGTGCTGTCATTCGTTTTATAATGTCCTCTATGTGGTTTCTGTGCCCCTTTTATGTATAAGGATGTGTTTGCTTCTTAGAAGTTTGTAACTGAAATAATATCCTTCCTCACATTAAGAACTATAAATAAAAGAGTATGTATGTGTATACATACATTTGTAAACAGCTCTAATTAGGAAGATCTTTCTCCCTTTGGGGGATCTTTATATATTGGAAATTTATTCTCCCTTCCCAATAGAATCTGAGTTAGTATTTATATTTAGAATCCCTAGAGAGAAAATCCTAAGTACCTTTTATAAGGCCTTGGAGCTTTACTCTGAGGAGTACATCCCAAGGTCATTCTCCTGACACACATGTATGTAATTTATATATGTTAAATCTCATCTCAGACCTACAAGTCTCTTTACCTCTAAGTCTTAAGTTTCCTCACTTCTAAAAAGGGAAGCAGTCTACAAAAGTTGGAGTACCTGACTTCTGCAAGATCCTTCCCAGCTCTAATCTATTAGGACTATTAGTTTGGGAGCTAGTTTCCTCAGAGATGTGTGTGTGGAATCACTGACTTTTAAATGGAAGAATCCACTTCCTCTGAAGAGGAGTGTTTAAGAGCCAGTAAAGAAGGATACACAGCTGAAGAGATGACAGTTTTCTTAGTGAGGTGGGAGATCAGGTCACGGTTATATCAAGAGGGAGATGGTAACATGGAGAATTGGGGACTCTAGAAGGAGTATGTCTAGACTCCAGAATATATTTTCTGAAGAGATTGCTAGGATATTGAGAAGAGACCAAAAGTGATTGTTAAGGGACAGTTTGACAGCATAAATCAAGTACTCAAATATGTGGCGTAGGTTATCAAGCATGAGTTATAAAGTTGTAAATACCCCAAAGAAGTGAAATTGAAAAAAACCTTTGTTTCCCTTCACTCAACATTTTCACCCCAAAGCTAATCATCAGTTCACACAAGTCAAGACCACCCTCTTGATGTTATTGGTCCTCTTCAAGAACAAAGGAACAACAGCAACAACAGTGTTCTGTATTTACTCCTTTGCGTTTTTTACCCATTTTTCAGTCATCATGAAATACTATTAAATCACAGACAGGTTCACAATATTCCATAAAATGATAATGAATTACACTTACAGCACCAAATTGATGAAAGTTTAGGCAACATTCCTAACAGAAACGGGACATGTAGGTAAGTTGGGAAGTATGACCTTTTAACAGAAGCATAATAATTTGTTTATATAACCCTTTTTTTAACCAAGTAGTTTCCTCACAACCTCATGAGGTCAGTAGAGCAAGTATTTCAATATTCATTTTGCAGGTAGGAAAATAGACTCAAAGAAGTTAAATAGTTTGCAATTGCTACATATAGTAAGTGATATAACTAGGACTTCCAACCAGTTCCTTGACTCCAAAGCCAGTAGTGCACTTTCATTTGCAACAAGCATGTTCAAAAACAAGAATAATTTTCACAGGCTAAAGAAAACAGACTTTTAGTAAATTTTAGGAAATGACAGGAAAATTATAATTATAATTATAATTATGGTAACACACTACCTTGTAAATCACCTTGAAATCTCCTGGAGATCTGGCAGTTCTTTCTAAAAGTATCTCTGGAAAACTGGGAACAGTTTCTGAAAGCAAACCTTTCAGAACACACTTACCTTTGTCATAGCAATCTTATAGTAACCATTAATTGATTCATGAAACATTAAGCAGGTAAAATTTACTGTCTCTGTTAACCCATGCAGCACTAAAGATATTCATAAACCCCTTTTGACTGATTAAATGATTGTACCTAGTTAAAAAAAAGTCAGGTCAAAAGGAAAATGCTCAGAAGCTTTTTCTGCTAAACCCTGTGGGTTCAGAGTTTTAGCTACTAATAAAACATTAGTGAGTTAGAGAAAAAAATAGAAGGATTAAGGTAAAATCAAATTCTAATTAACTCACTGTCTATGATCATTTAATCATGACTCCATGGATTAATTTTTGAAGTAAACAAAGATGGTTCTTCATTGGGTTAAAATTTGGAGTTGGAAGGTATCTCAGAGGTCATTTGGTCCACCCTCCTCAGTTTATAGGCCAAGTGAGTTTAAATGGCTTGCTCACAGTAACACAGGATTTGAATGGCAGTGATGGAATTTGCACCTGAGTTCTTGGTACAGTGGATAGAGCAGAGGGGTTCAGAATCAAGAAGACTCATCTTTATGAATTCAAATCCAGCTTCAGACACTTAATAACGGTGTGACCCTGGGCAAATCACTTAACCCTGTTGGTCTTAGTTCCTCATCTGCAAAAGGAGATTGAAATCATAAACCACTTGAGTAACTTTGCCAAGATTACCCCAAATGGAGTTACAAGGAGTTGGATAGGACTGAAACAGATGAACAGCTGAATGAACCTGTAACTCTAAATACATTGCTCTGGCCTTTGTACCATTGTTCCATTGTATGATGCCAAGCAAGTTTAATGTTAATAAGATATTAGGGGGCTAGTTTAACCTTAAAATAAGCCATTTATTTAAAAGGACTGTGCTGCTAGTAGCAAATGCTTCAACTTACAAACTACATTTATTTAGTCATTAATACCTTAAAAGACCCTTACACAGAAACAGAGGTAAGAGTTGGAGTTTATAGATGAACTTGAATGTGACAACAATTTTTCTTTTAATATTAACTTCTCACAGATATAACCTTCCCCTAGTTATAAAAATTAGTGAGATATTGCTATGGGGTAGTAGAAATAACAATAGACAGGCAGTCAAGAGAATTGGACTCTAGTTCTAGTTTTGTTGCTTTCATTGTCGTATGACATAAGGAGGAATTGCTGCTTCTCTGGGCCTAAATGTCTTCACTTATAAAACCCACCTACCTTCAGTGGATTAGGAGATTATGCCCAAGGTTAATGGCAGAGTCAGATCTCTTGACTTTTTTCCATAACTCTAGTTTGTCTGGAATTTGGGGCTTTTGAAGGAAGCAGCATTCATAGCATTATAGAAATCATTTATTGTTTCATGGAACATTAGAGCACTGGGTCATATACTACATGCGAAGCACTAAATTGCAATGGTTCCCTATTGCCTCCAGAATAAAACATAAAATGCTCTGTTTTAAATTCAAAGTCCTTCATAACCTAGCACCTTCTTGCCCTTCCAGTCTTATTACACCTTACTTCTTGAAATTTACTTTTCCACTCAGCTACAATGGTCTTCTAGCTTTTCCAAAAACACACTCTCTCAGCTCAGAGTGTTTTCTAGTGCCTTCTCTCTTTAATTTTCTGTTTATCCTGTATGCCTTATACCAGTCATTTTTCAGTTGTGTCCAACTTTTTGTGACCCCATTTGGGGTTTTCTTGGCAGAGATACTGGGGTCGTTTACTGTTTCCTTCTCCAGATCATTTTACAGATGAGGGAATTGAGGCAAACAGGGTTAAATGATTTGTCCAGGGTCACACAGCTAGTAAGAATCTGAGACCAGATTTGAACTCGAGAAGATGAGTCTTCCTGCCTCCAGGCCTGGCACTCTATCCATGGCACCACCTAGCTGTCCCAACAACAATAGCTTGTTTATACATATTTATTTCCTTGTTATCACCCCTATTAGATTATGAACTCTGGGGAACAAGGACTGTCTTCTGCCTCTTTTTGTGTCTTAGGACAGTGCCTTGGCACATAGCAGGTGCCTAATAAATATCAATTAACTATTGATAGTAAGCTGGTTAAACAAGATAACTGGGGTGGTTTTTTTTGTTGACAACCAAGCCAACTGACCTGATTTGTTTTTGACTCAGTTACTAAATAAGGTTTGGGTGTGGTGGTTTTCAGGCTGGGAGAGGCTGAATCAGAAAATGAATGAAGCGTTGTTTACATTATTTACACAGATATGTCAGAACACCAGTGTTTCTTCAGGTAATGATTAAACCCAAGGATGAGTATTATGAGAGGCCATGACAGAGTGGATGGAGAGATAGTCTTGGACTGCAGAAGACCTGGTTCAAGGTCTGCTTTGGACACATAATCCTGTGTTCTCATAAGCAAGACACAATCTTTCAATACCCTAGCAACTCCATACAGATAGGTTGTTGGCATTAGATGGAGTTACCAGACAGTACCATAATTTTTAAAAATTTCTAGTTAGAAAATGGAAAAAGAAACCTGATGCTTGAATCCATTTCCTTTGAGCCCTCTCCCTCATTTCAAAGCTTTAAAGTCTTAGGAGCAGGGTGGAGAATTTCCCTAGACTAGTCAGTTTGTCTTTTCTTACTCATCTCACCATCAGCCCCACCCATTTGTGGGGAGCCTCACTGGCAGCTCTTCAGACCAAACATAAAAGTCTGGGCAAAATCCAGCATGCCCAGTCAAAGAACCAAAATACTTAGAACAAATTTAGGCTTTGCATTAGGAGACACTACATGAAGACAGTTTATAAATACATGTCCTAGCTTTTTAAAGCAAAAAAAAAAAAAAAAGACCTTTTGTTTTTGGTTGATTGTTTTATTCTTCCCTTAAATCTTTCTTGGATACATGTCTTAGCAATACAGTAATTTAAAATACAAATGGTGTCCCTTTAAAATCCTGTGCACATACACATTTTAAAAAAAACTTCCCATTTATTACCAAAAACAATAATATCAATAGCAGGCCCACACAGCAGTGCATTGGAATACATTTTTATTTTAATTGCAAGATAATACAGCATATTTTCACTATTCCTCTTTGTCATTGAGGTTTGGTGCCTGCATCTTAATTCGGAGCAACACTAATGCACAGCAATAAATTATTTTGAGATAAATGTAGTATATTATAGAATAAATGTCCTTTTTTAGAAAAAGAAATTTGCCTTGCCACACATCCTTCTTGTTTTCCCCAAACTGAGCAAACACATTCCCAAATTGTTCATGGCCAAAAATATATATGTCTTTCTGCATTTTAAGCTCAATACCTGTCTCCAAAGAGGTAAGTGACACATATAATCTTCATTTTTTCGGACTTCTGGTTTATCATTGTGTCGATAAGAGTTTTAAATTCTTTTTTTTTTAGTAAATGTTGAAATTATTTATAAAAACTTTTGTTTATTTTTAATTTACATCATTCATTTCCATGAGATTTTGATTTACAAATTTTTTCCCCATCTTTCCTCTACCCACCACCCCAAAACAGCCTTCCCACTGTATACTCCCTCCCCCAATCAGCTCTCTCCTATATCTTCCCCCATCACCCCTCTCCTCTGACTTTCCGGTAGGGCAAGATGGTTCTCCCTATCCCAGTACCTGTATATTTCCCTCCTTCCTATTCCACCCTCTCCCGCCCCCACTTGTTCTGTTCTCTACTTTGTCCCTGTCCCTCTACAAAAGTGTGTGCTTCCAACAACCCTCCCCCCCAACCTGCTCTCCCCTCCATTGTCCCCCCTCTCGTCCCTTTCCCCCCTACTCTCCTGTAGGCAAAGATACCCAATTTAGAGTGTATGTCATTTCTTCCCTAAGCCAACTTCAATGAGAGTAAAGTTGACCCATTCCCTTTTGCCTTCCTATTATTCTTCCCCTCCATTGTAACAATTATCCCTCGCCTCTTCTATATGAGAGGATTAACCCCATTCTGTCTCTGCCTGTCTCCTCTCATACTATTCTTCTTCTACCTCTCAATTTCACCTTTTAAAATATTATCCCATCCTATTCAGTTGATCCTGCATGCTCTGTGTATGTACACATATATACACACACTCACATATGTATTCATACACATATATATATATACCCTCCTATATAGACATATATGTATGTATACATAAATATACATTTATATTCCCTTCACCTATCCTCATACTGAGAAAAGTTTCATAAGTTATAATTATCATTTTTCCATGTTGGCATGTAAATAGTTATGAATACTTTTCCATGTTTACCTTCTCATGCTTCTTGTATTTGAATGTAAAAATTTTCTATTCAGTTCTGGTTTTTTCATCAAGAATGCTTGAAAGTCCTCCACCTCACTGAATGACCATATTTCCCCCTGGAACATTATACTCAATTTCGCTGGGTATGTGATTCTTGGTTTTAATCCTAGCTCCCTTGATCTCCGGAATATCATATT
>CM053587.1:160426890-160443847 GCA_028646515.1 Pseudochirops corinnae | reverse complement strand
CTGCCCTACCGAAAAGTGACATAGGAGAGAATAGGCTGGGGGAGGGGGGACACACTGGGCTGTTTTGGGGCGGTGAGTGGGGGAAAGAGGGGGAGAAAATATGTCACTCAAAATCTTGTGGAAATGAATGATGCAAACTATAATAAAATTAAAAAAATAAATACTCCCCAAACAATTCCCCCAACAAACACAAAACCCAGATTAAATAAAGTTTACAGTGAGCATGCCCAGTAAACATTCGTACATGCAATTAAATACTGTGTCTGTTATTCCAGCAAGTATCTCAAACAGACAACATACAAGTGTTCCAGAGGACTTGAGTGCATAAAAGGGTAGGCACAGATTTTAACCCATGGGATAGAGAAGACAAAACAGGGGGAAGTAGAAGGAGGGAGAAAATAATTTTTTTTCTTCTTGATTCTGTTCATATAAATATGTTCATAAAGGCCAAAAAGAAGAAGAGAAAATGAGTTAGCAGGAGAAGGGGAAGAGTCGGAGGTGTAGTGCCAACACAATATTCACAGCACTGATGGTGATTATGAATATGCTGGCATAGTTCTGAGGCACAAAATATAATAGCCTCTCTATAGAGAAGACAGAAGCAAAACATTTATTCAGACACCAGAAAGCTAAATCCCGGAACCAGAAAGCCAAATCCTAACACCAGAAGACTGAATCCATTATAGCAACAAAGAAGTTAATACACCATTACACAGCAAGGAGCCACACCATATCTGTCTCCTTGCCCGCCTCCTCTCCTCCCTCCAGCTCTAACTGCTCTGACTCCCAGCTTCCTCTGTAGGCTGACTGTTCTACTCATTCAGCAAACTACTCCCACTGTAGGCTTCATGTGATTACATTCAGTCTTTTAAGGGTCAGGGAAGATCTTCAAAGTAGGAAAGATCTTCAAATTCCCTTAGGCCTGTTTAGGGACTTCAAAGTCCCATTACCATTATAGGAGGGAACAGAACCAACCCCTCCATGCAACCCCCTCCATGAAAGAAATGCAGTGGGGAGCCAGGATGGGGAAAGAGGCATGTCCAAAAAAGGAGAAAGAAGATTGAAGGGAATTCAAACCAATTATCTTACATGATTCTCTCTATTATCTTCCCCTGTCTATAGATCCAAAAGGTAATTTCTTCCTTGTTCTTCTGATTGTGTGTGTGTGTGGGGGGGGGGGGATGTGATTGTGTGTGCACATATACCTAGGAAGAACAGTGTGAGAGAAGACACCCCGACAGAACTAAAGAGCAAACGCCTTTGTAACCATGCTCTAGAATCTCCAGATACCTTCATCCGATGGCCCTTTCCTGATTTATAAGTTACTCTAGAACCTCCATTTTAAGGAAGTACCAATGCTAGTCATATTCACTCCCATCACTCCTCTTCCAACACTTCTCAGGACACTACATCTTCTTCCCAGACTCCTACTTTTCAGCTTCTTTTTATGTATTGTCCTCTCCGGTTAGCTCCTTGAGGGTAGGGAATGTCTCTCATTTTGCCTATATATAGCGTTTGTATTACCCGGCTTTATACAATGCCTGGCACCTAGTAAGTATTAAATTAATGGTTGTTCACTTGACTTCATATGATCTTTTATATCTGGATTATATATTCATTTGGAGCTTTTTATCCTGGTGAGTGGTGTTAGTCTAAACCAAATTTCTGCTGGACTCCTTTCAGTTTTCTCAGTAGTTTCTCAGCAGTCAAATACTGAGTCCTATCACTAGTAACTGAGGTTTTGGGTTTATGAAATGCTATGCTACTATGTTTGCTTCTGTTTCACTGCTGCTTGACCTCTTTTTAATCAGTACCAAATCATTTAAATGATTAGTGCTTTGTAATATAGTTTGAGATCTGATTCTGATTGAAAGGTCCTCTTCCCGTTTTCATTATTGCCATTGAGATTTTAATATCTTTTTGTTCCCCTACATAAATTTTATTATTTTGTGCCATAAAATATTTCTTTGGGAGTTTAGTTGGTACAGCACTGAATAAATGCATTAATTTAGGTAGTATTATTATAATAGTTTGAAATACCAATAAGAAATTAATGTTTCTCCAATTAAACAATTAATTCAATTCAATAAACATTTATTGAGTCCATAGTAATATACTAGACATGGTCCTAAATGCTAGGGATACAAAAAGAGGCAATATAGAGTCACTTTTTATTTCTGCAAGGAGTATTTTATAGTTGGATTCATAAAATCCTGTAGATGAATCTTGATTTCATAGCTTCTTGTTATTTTTTATAGAATATATCTTTCTAGCTCTTCCTATTGGATTTTGTGGGTTTCATATACATACAAACACACATACACATACATATATATGCACACACATACATATATATGTATATCCTATTATATACACTGTAAAAGTTATCAAAAATTTTTTTAAAGCAAGTTCATGAATCCCGGATTAGGGACCTTAAGTTTAAAGGAGGTCATCACTAAGTTTACTCCAGGTACTCTCATTTAAATTGTACTTTAAAGTATGCCAAGTGCTTCACATATAGGTGTTGTTCTCATGTTACAGAAAAAGACACTGAAATTCAGAGAAGTCACCTCCATAGTCCTCAGGCAGGAAGTATCAGAGGTGAGAATTGAGCCTGTCTCTCCTCTTTCCTCTGTCTCCTAATGCTCTTTTCACTATACCACACCCCTCAAACAGAAGACTATACATCTTTATTCCTGGAATGTTGATGTTAATGATTTATAAAATTTCAGGCATCAGCTAAGCAAGTGAGGTTGAATGTTTGATATCATCAGAGCCTTCCTGCCACCAGTTCCTATTTCAGGATCATAAACCACCCATAAAAATGAATCACTGTTAATGTGGGGATCCCCACGCTTAGAGAATCACATTACTAGATTCTAAGCCAACTGGGGAAAATAGAGATTTAATTATAAATTCTACATGGTGCATTACATATCATAGTTTCTTAACATATTTTTTTTGTTCTGATACTAAAATGTTTATAATTAAATATCCTAAGGCACAAAATGGGTTGTTCTCAGATTTGTTCCTTATTATCACATAAGGCTGCCAATGTTTAAGAATTGTCTTCTATCTGGGATGTCAATATCAATAGATACTAATTTTAAAACTGTGATATTGCCATTTTCTCATGGATGTCAAATATGGGTCCTGATAGAACATTTTAAATTAGCTAATACCAACTAATCTAGCCACAGAAGAACTTTGGATTTTTTTACCTTCTACTTTTCATATGGCTTTGAGATAATAGCTGATATTTGGATAAATGGAATTTTTGCAAGTTGATTCACAAGAGTACTACTGACTTTTATTTATGCATTGTTTTTACTACACTACCAAGTGTTTTACTGCTATTTGGTTTTGATTGAAACCTCCTTCACTGATCAATTCAACAAGTATCTACTGAGTGCCTACTGTGTATACTGGACTTAAGAATCAGAATATTTTATTTTTAGTTACTAGCTGAGTGGCCTTGAGTAAGTCACTTGGCTTCACATTTTTCATCTGTGAAAATGAAGATAATAATCTTTACACTGTTCCTTTGGAGTTGGGAAACAGAAAGCATTTTGTCAATCATACACAGTGCTCTAGAAATGTGAGCAATTAATTACTTTTTGAGGTGTCCAAGACTTGTGGTTTCATAAGTGCAGGGAACTCCAAGGGAGAAATTCTCTTGGCCAATGCAGATCAACAGTTGTTCTCAATAATATTAGAAAATTGTCTTTGGGTACTTAAGACACTAAGTGACTGTCCCAGGGTCAATAACCAATAAAAGCCTTAGGCAGAACTTGAACTCAGGACCCCCTGACTCTAGATCTCTATCCATTAAATTTGCCTTTTTATTTGATTCTTTTGTTTCTAATTTCATAACTGGAGAAATATTTGGTATAATATTAGATGTATTTGGTATAATATTAGATGATAATATTAGGTGATTACATGTCTTAAAAGTGTATTATGATTTGTAAATCTATCATAGGAAATTAAGTGGATAAATTCACTAACTAATAACATAATACTTCTTCAATGAAATCCTCTTCTTCCCCTCGAAAGGAAGAAGTTGTATCAGTCCTTACATATCTCAAAAGGGCTTTCTTGTCCAGAAACCAGTTACTGTAATGATGACCACCACTGGGAACTCTAGCTAGTATCACCAGGAGATTCTGCCTGAACCACTATATAGCGATGGTTCAGCACTGCTAAGGTCAATTTGAAAATAGATCTGTTCTGTGCAAGTTTCGAGAAATGAGAACAGCATTCTTTAAAAATAACACTAGGGGTCACTGCGAGTCAGATTCTTTTCACTATTTTTAACATGCTATGGATTTTGATAACAATCCTTCAGTGTTTGAAAAGTTTAAGTACTAGACTTTCAGCCCTATGTCTGGCCTACTTCAGACCATACCCAATAATCTTATCAGATATCACAAAATTTTCATAAAATAATTTAAACTATTTCCAATCTCTTGAATTTATAAAATAAAAATCTCAGTCGGTACTTTTGCAAAAGAGAAAGTATTGAAATAAGAGAAAAGTATTATAATAAGTATTGTACATATATTATTGTACAATATACTGTATATTGTACAATAGCATTACAATAAGAGAAAGTACTGAAAATCCAAAACAGTTCATTATCACTGATAGCTCCCCAAATTAGGGGAACTGAAATGGCACCCTAACATTATTCTCCTGTGCCTGAAAAGGCCCACACTGAATTTGAACCAATGAATGAATGAGTAAAAAAGCATTGATTAAGCCTGGTGTTGCCCTCTTTACGAACAGAGAAGGTAGGAGGTTGGGGAGAGTTTGGGGGGAAACCAGTCAAGAAATAAACGTTTCTTACTACATGCCAGGAGCTATGAGAAGAGCTGGGGACACACAAAGAGGTGACACACAGTTTCTGCCTTCAAAGAGTTTAGACTCTAATGAGGGAGACGATTTGCAAACACATCTACAAAAGCTATAGAGAGGACAAACTGGAAATAGTTAACAGAGGAAAGACGCTAGAATTAAGAGGGCTTAGAAAAGGCTTCCTGTAAGAGATCAAATTTTAGTTGGAAAAGTCAGGGAAGCCAGGAGGCTGAGTGGAGGAGGGAGAGCATTCTAGTCATTGGGGACCAGCCAAAGAAAATTCCTAGAACTGAGAGATGGAGTGTCTTGCATGTGTAATAGCAGGGCAGGCAATGTCAGTGTTTTGGAAGAGCATGTGTCAGAAATTAAGGGGTAAGAGGACTAGAAAGGGATGAAGGACTTTGAATGTCAAATAGAGCATTTTATTTTTATCCTGAAGGTGATATGGAGTCACCAGAGTTTATTGAGTAGGAAGGTGACATGATCAGACCCATACTTTAGCAAAATCACTTTGGTGGCTTAATGGAGGATGAATTAGAGTGAGGATAGACTTGAGGCAATCAAACTCACTGGCAGGTTATTACAGTAGTTCAGTTATTCTCATAGCTGCTGCTGATAGATGATTAAGGTGATGAGGTCCTATACTAGAGTGGTGGCGGTGTCAGAAGGAAAAAGAGCATTGCACAGGTATGTACAGACCCTGACAATAGATTGGATATGGGAGAAAGAAAGATAGTGAGGTTTTGAGGATAACTCCTAGACAAGCCCAAGGGATGGGAAAAATGATGTTGCCCCTTATGGTAGTAATACAGAAGGTAGTAGGGATTCAGAGTTTAGGGGTTAATGATAATGAGTTTAGTTTTGGACATGTTGAGTTTAAGATGTCTGCTGGACAATTAATTTGAGATGTCTAAAAGACATTTGGACCTGTGAGATTGAAGATCAGTAGAGAGACTGGGGTAGAATGGGTAGATCTGAGAATCATTTGCATAGGGATGGTAATTGAATTCATGGGGGCTGATGAAATCACCAAGTGAAGTAGTATAGAGGGAGAAGAGAAGAGGGTCCAGGACAAAACCTTGTTGGACACCTAAGATTAGAGGATGTGATATGGATGAGGAATTTGCAAAGAAGACTCAGAAAAAGGGGTCAAATAGGTAGGAGAACTAGGGAAAAAAACCATAAAACCTAGAGAGAAGAGAATATCAAGGAGGAGAGAGTGATCAACAGTGCCATAGGCTGCAGAGAGGCAGAGAAGAATGAGGATTGGGAAAAGGCCATTAGATTTGGAAATTAAGATGGTTGTGTAAAGGCAGGAACTACCTGAGTGCTCCCCAAATCCCCTCCAAACAATGTTGAAATGATACCTCAAAATGAATTCTGGAGCATCAGAACCAACAAAAGGTGAGAGTGAAACAATTTTCTAGCCAAAGAAAACTTAGAAGATTGGTAGCAAAGATCTGTCTTACTGGGGTAAGAGTGAAGTACAATGAAATAGCAGCAGAAGTGGTGGCTTCAGGAGCTCTCAGACCACAAGTAAAGGGTCAGAAGGATATTACAGGGGACCTTTGCTGCCACTGGATGCAGGACTCTGTTGCATTGTCCATACCTACTTCTGGGTTGCAGTCTCAGGTCAAAGAGGAACACTAGTCCACCAACAGGGGAACAGGGACACAGTCATAGTTCCAAAGCAGAAAAGAGTACTTGTGGTCCTTCACAAACTGGAGCAAAGGCCAGAGGAGCTGTAACTATATCTCTCCTTAGGTCATATTATTTTGGAAGATCTGAAAACTTAAAATTCCCTAGAACTAGCTCTAAAAAAGCAGCATTAAAAAAAAAAAAACCAACCCTGAAACTTGAATCAGTGTCCCTGCCACCACTGGAGCAGCAACTTTAACATAAAGTTCAAAATCAAGAACTTGACCATAGAAAATTACTAGGGAGGAACAAGACACAAACCCAGAAAATAACAAAATCAAAGCAGCTACATGCAAAGCCCCAAAGAAAATTGTGAATTGGTCACAAGTCCAAAAGGAATACCTAGAAGAACTCAAAAAAGATTTTGGAACTCAAATTAGAGAGATAGAAGAAAAATTGGGAAAAGAAATGAGATGAAAGAAAATCATGAAAAGAGTCAAAAGCCTGGTAAAAAGAGGCATAAAAATCCACTGAAGAGAGGAACTCCATAAAAGGCAGAACTGGCCACATGGAAAGAGAGGTACAAAAATTCACTGAAGAAAAGAACTCCTTAAAAAGTAGAATTTCTCAAATGGAAAAGAAAGTACAAAATTTCACTGAAGAAAAAAATTCCTTAAAAATTAGAATTGAGCAAGTAGAAGCTAACAACCCCATGAAAGATCAATAAACAATCAAACAGTATTGAAAAAATGAAAAATTAGAAGAAAATGTGAAATATCTCATCAGAAAAACAGCTGACTTGAAAATAGATACAAAAGAGATAATTTAAAGACTATTGGACTACCTGAAAGCCATAATTTAAAAACAAAAAGAACCTAGATATCATATTTCAAGAAATCAGTGAAAACTGTCCTGATAGCCTAGAATCAGAGGGCAAAATAGAAATTGAAAGAATCCATGATCACCTACTGAAAGAGATCCTAAAATGAAAACTCCTAGGAATATTATAGTCAAAATTCCAGAACTCCCAGGTCAAAGAGAAAATAATTCAGGTAGCCAGAAAGAAAAAGTTCAAATATCATGGAGCCACAGTCAGTATATAATGCAAGATTGAGCAGTTTCTACATTAAAAGATCAGATGTCTTAGAATATTGTATTTCAGAGGACAAAGGAGCTAGGATTACAACAAAGAATAATCTACCAACAAAACTGAGTATACTTTTTTAGGGTAAGAAAAAGGATATTTAATGAAATAGAAGAGATTCAAGAATTCCTGATAGGAAACCAGAAATGAATAGAAAATTTGACTTTCAAATATAAGACTATAGAGAAGTATAACAAGGAAAACATTAAAGAGAAATTGTAAGGAACTCAGTAAAGTTGAAATATTATATTCCTATGTGGAAAGATAATACATGTAATTCCTAAGAATAAAGGTTAATTATTCAATAAAATAATTAATTAATAAAGATTAGGACAGTTAGAAGGACTCTACTTAGACCTAGATCATGGGAATTAATTGATTAAGTTGGGATGATCTCAAATAAATGGATTGGTAAGAAAGAGTGATGCATTGGGAGAAAGGAGATGAAAAATGGTAAAAATTACCTCATATAAAAGAGGTACAAGGAAAAGCTTGTAGAGTGGAGAGGAAAATAGTGGGGGGTCAGGCAATGCTCACTATCACCTGAAATTGGTTCAAATAAGAGAGAATAAATATACACACTCAATTGGGTATAGAAATCTATTTTACCCAAGAAGGAAGTAGGAGGGGAAGAGGATAAGAGAAGAAGATGGGGAATAGGACTAAAGGGAGAGCAGATTAAGGCAGGCAGTGATCAGAAGCAAAACAGACTTTTGAAGAGGGCCAGAGTAAAAAGACAGACCAGGATAAAACTGAAAGAATACATTATAAATAGAGACATTTTGAAAAACGAGGGAAAATATCCAAATGAGCTAGAGATATTTTTACTAACAACGTAGCTAGCATTTATAAAGATAGCACTTAGAGGTTTCACATACAAAAGGTTTAGGAATTTTAAAACAAGATTTTGTAGGGTAGGAAAAGCAGGAAGAGTAAATTCTCATTACCATCCTGGAGCTAATGTAGGCTTTACTTTCTCTGTTTGGGCTAGGTAAATTTGGTCTATGAAGGGTTTTTCCTCAAAGATGTAATTACTGGGAACAAGATGATACACAGAAAATTCACTATTTTTGACAATTTTTAGAATTACAAACTTAATAAACTTAATCATTTCTATATACAAAAAGGATTGTATATACCATTGTGAATCTATTAGTATGAGTTATCTTTTCTTTTTTGCTTTTTTTGGAGGGGGGAAATCAGGGCAATTGGGGTTAAGTGATTTGCCCAAGGTCACATGGCTAGTGTTAAGTGTCTGAGGGTGGATTTGAACTCAGGTCCTCCTGACTCCAGGGCTATGCTCTATTCTCTGTGCCACCCAGCTGCCCTCTGTTTTTATTTTTATGTATAAATAGATATAATTTCCCATGATTATACAAAAATGGTCCTGCATGTCCCTTTCTAAACTTCCTTCTATTACATTTATAACTTTTTTCAATTTATGCTCTTTTCTTTCTTTTTTTTTTTCTGAATCATACCACTATGCCCTTACTCCTCCTTCCCAATAAAGTACAGTAAAGCAAACCAAATAAAAAAATATATTTTGTAAAAGCCATTGATCATCTTTGATAATTACATTTGTGACTATCTTGTTTCCACAGATTCTATAAGAACAATGGATGTTGCAAAAACATGTTACACGGGACATGTAGGAAGGTATGAATCAGGATAAGAAGGAAGGGCAGAGTGACCCTATCCAATCAGATAGCTGGAAGAAATCTGTAAGTTTCCCTTTGGAAGAGGCCTAGGTTAAGCTGGCTCACACTGACCAGGGTCAAGGGATGGTCACTGACTTTTTATTAACACGCATGGTTAACTAGCCTCATACATATTAGCTGATACACCCTGCATTGAGCCTCAGTATCTGAACATGGAATCCATGTTAGCCCGTGTTCGGGAGGAGGGAACACATGAAGGAGTAAATGTGTCAGGTTAGAAAGATTGTAACTCAGAAGAGCTGGAACCCAATCCCAGCTTTTAAGGGAGGAACAAAGCAGGAAATTAGAATGCAAGCAGCATGAAAGGGCTTGCATTTGTCTGATTCTCTGTAGTCTTTTGAAGAGCCTACCCATTTATTCAGAAAGAATAAATGTAAAATACAGGTAATGAAAACCATCCTGGCTTTCGAATAAAAATTGTTCATTCCTAGACTAAGTATGTTTCTAACACCTAGGCTAAATATCAATCTAGTATCTTAAGAGTTAAGTCCTATCTTTTTCAATCTTTATACCCCTCCACGTACTCTATCAATATTGGCCTTCTTGCAATCCCTCCAGCATAGTTCTCAAGGGAGATTCTGCACATTTTTTTTTTTTGTGGCTGTCCTTCCTTCTCCCTATGCCTGCCTCCCCCTCCCCCCATTCCCAAAATGCTCTTCCTTTCTCCTCTCAGCGTCCTGGCTTCCCAGAAGATTTGAGTTCAAATGCCACCTTCTGTCAGAAGCCTTTCCCAAGTCCCTGGAATGCCAGTGCCTTCCAACTGAGTTTACCTGACATTTATACCGAATATATCTAGTATGTACATAGTTGTTTGTATACTCTTCTCCATTAAAATGTAAACTTCTTGAGAGAGGGGCTGTCTTTTATTTTTCTTTGTATCCTCAGTGCTTAGCACAGTGCCATAGTAAGAGTTCAAATAAATGCTTGTTGACTGCCTGAAGAAACTCAAGATTACAGTACTGAAAGTTCCCTACTTTACTACTACTACACTAACACCACCTAACACCTTTGGGTTATATTTCCTCCAAAAGTTAGTAAAAAAAGATAGCAACAAATAAATAACAAGAGAAACGGAGTATAAATTTGGCAAAGCATAAACTACGTGGTTCATTTTTAAGACTGGGATTTCATTGTACTCTAGTTGCTAAAGATTTCTCATCATGCCTATTTACATTGAACTCTTTTTCAGCCCAATGGGAAAAAGCTCACTATAAAAGGGCCTCTAGGCTTTGGCTGTAGCAAGTCCCATCATGCTATGCACAAGGTTCTTTATATTCTCCCTTCTGAAAAGCTTCTACTAGGTGAAGGATAATCAGAATATGAAAAGCACTTGTTTAGAGAAAAAATAGCTTTCTTTCTTTGGGGCTACAAGAGAGCTAGAGAGGCTTGCTTATATTACAGAAACAACAAAAAGTAGTGCCTGTTAAGGAGAATAATAGAATTAATTAATTGGAAAATAATTCTTTGAGTGAAAAATACATTCTCAAACTTAATAACAAGATTTTTTTTACCTATGTAATATCATGCATGCTAGCATGCCAGGAAATGTTGTTTTTAATTTTAATTGCATGCTGATGTTTCTTCTTGGCATGGAAACTATTGCTCTATCATTTTGGAGTAGTGACATTTAATGATACAAACACAACTATATTTAAATAAATGTGTGGAATAAAAAACTCTCATTCCAGACTATTGTATGTTCTGAAATATAGAGAAATTTTTTTCTCCCACAGATTGACATTATGAAGGCATGTATGGTTACATATACTTTGTATATAGATAATATATATCACTTCAGTTTTGGTGAAAGAAGTAGTATTAGTGGAACTCCAATAAGTCCCACTCTAATACATCATTATATTATTGTGTCTATGGGTTCTCAAAAAAGCACAAGCTATGGGAGGTTCTACTATGCTGGAAAGGCTCAGTGTTTATATCATGCATTAGATTGCATGTCTGCTGCCCATGGACCACCCTACACAAATAGGTAGAGGCTAAGTAGAAAGACTACAAAGACAAAATAATTTTGTTTTTGTTTTGCCAGAGCAACTAACCAAGCACTGTTTGCCTCAGTTTCCTCACATGTAAAATGGGGATAATAATAACACCTTCCTCCTAGATTTGTTACAAATATAATGTATGATAATATAGCCCAAACAAGTCAAGACAAAAAGATAAATATCTATACCAAAATATTCATAGCAATACTTTTTGTGGCAGCAAAGACTGGAAAAAAGTGGGTACCAGTTGATTAGGGGAATAGCTGAACAAATTGAGGCATCTGCACATAATGAATCACAAGATATATCAAATGAGGAATTTGGAGAAATATGGGAAGATTGTATGAACTGATACAGACTGAAGCAAGAAGTATCAGATAGTATAGATGATTCAAAGAATACAAACAAAAAGAACAAAAGAGGGTAGGAAATTTAAGGCTGTGTAACTATATATATATATATATATGTATGTATATGCATATATATGGCTGGGGAAAACAGTTGAAGAAGGGTATCACCTTCCTTTAGTTGGAGAGATGAGGGACTGCAATACACTGTCAGAGAAAATCACTGTTGTTTTGTTTTGCTTAAATGTTTTTCTCTGAAACAAGGAAAGACTCACTTTTGGCAGACTGAAGGAAATAGACAGAAGCTATAAAGGCCTCAATAAAAATTAATATTTTTTAAATCCTAAAGTCAGTCAAAATCATGGTTAACTTATAGTACAATTTCAGTAAAATTATTTTAACAACTGACATCAGTGGGATCCAAAGACTTACAAACTATTTTCCACGTATTCTCATTTGAATTTATTTTATTTTTAATTAAAAACATTGAACTGAAACCTGAACTTGAAGAGAATTTCCTGCATTTCTTTGAATGAGAATGGAATTTTTCATGGGTTAAACAAGTATTTGTTCCAGGAAGAGCATCAAAATGGAGATGGAAGGCATGCTTTCCCTATAGAGATACCTCTCTTTCACAACCACCTTGTCTAAATCTTGCTTTGTGAAACAACCACCTCCAGGACTCAGATCACCAGAATCCTGTTTCTTTTGGGCAACTTTCTGAGGGCCCACTTACTCACAATTTTCACTGGAATATGGATTATTCTCTAGAGATGGGCCATCCCTTCTCCCTGCATGACCATATCCAAAGTCAAACCTTCCTTTTCACTGCTGCCACCAACTCATCTTCACCACCCAACTGTTTGAACCTCTCTCTCCAACTAGCTGAATTTATTTCATATGTATTTGATATGCCTATTTTTGTATGCTTATGTGTATACCTTTCATTTCCCCTTGTGAAATATTAACTCTTTGAGGGAAAGGACTATTTTATTTTTTCCTTGTACCTTCAACGTCTAACACAGTGACTGGAACATGATAGGAAATTTATTAATGCTTTTAGATTTATTGAATTGTGTGTGTGTGTCTGTGTGTCTGTGTGTATATAGAGAGAGAGATACCCAGAGAAAGGGGAGCGAGCCTTATGCACCTCTAATATAATGGAAAATGACACATACTTATATCACTATAACAAACTGCCTTGCACACAGGAGTTCGATACATATTTTAAATAAATACATACATTTCATCATATATATATATACTACATCTAGAATGCTTCTATTTTGTAGGTTTATATAATTATTTATATGAAATACATAAATAAGCTATATGTCTCCTTATTTACTAATGGAAATGATGTATTTTGTTCATATTTTGTTCTATTCATATTCGTATTAAGTTATACTCTAATATATGCATTTTCTTTAATTAGCAGAAAATTTCCACAAATGTCTCCAAATTACTCAGGCATATTTTAGCAGAAATCTTTCAGGCAATTAAGCTAATAGATATTAAACTTCACATATTTGTCAATCTGTTACCATTATCATAAGCATTATGAATATACTTAAAATAGTACTATAATTACTTAGAATTATCTGCATGAGGGAATCAGATACTGTAATATTATCCCATTAACTTTCACGTATCTCTGAGATAAACAATTTTACTTTTCATCCTACTTTTTAAATGTGAATTAGTGGTGGGGACAGGAAAAAGTTAAGAATTTTTTTTCCTCTAGAATACAGAAATATCCAGAATATAGAAACATCAAATAAATTGATTTGCCTGAATGTGATTAACAGAAACACACATAGAGACATCTGACAAATATCCAATTTTAAACTCAACTACCACATTAATTTTGCTACTCAGTACTAAATAACCAATTTGACCAAGATCTTTTGTTTTCAGCTATCTTTCTCCTTGGCATAGAAATAACCAGAACATATCAAGGTTCATTTTCAGATAGTCACAGCTAAGGTTTAATGACTATTAAATCAATAAATGAAATTATATATTTTGAAAACACACGCAATAATATTTGTATAGTGCTTTAAGGTTTTTAGAAGTATTTTCTTCACAATAGTTTTATGAGTTGGGATAATTCATTATCTTTTTCTACCCCAAGCTCAACCGTCTTCGAGATGTGCCTGTTTCTGAGGATGCAATCATTCTCCAAATCACCAGGAATTGTAGCTTTCTACTCTTCATCTACTCTTCACTTTCCTTTAACCTCCCAAGTCAGACCAGGACCTTCTATTACTACTGTGAGTAATAATACCTGAGGAAAGGAGGTAAAGGACTGGTGGAGTGATTTATATCAGTTCCAAAGCCCTGATGATCTCCAACCTCAGGTGAGAAGAGGAACAAGACCTTCCTCTGTGGAAAGGCATGAACTGATGCTGAGTTAAATGAGCAGAACTAGGAGAAGAGTATACACAGTGACAGCAACATTGTGCTATGATCAACTTGGATAGACTTAGCTTTTCTCAGCAATACAATGATGTAAGACAATTCCAAAAGACTCATGATGAAAACTACTATCCATATCTAGAGAAAAAACCATGGAGTCTGAATGCAGATCAAAGAATACTGTTTTCTCTTTTTTTCTTTCTTGTGGTTTTTCCCTTTTCTGAGTCTTCTTTCACAACATGACTAATGTGGAAATATGTTTAATATGATTGTACATGTGTAGTCTACATCAGATTGTTTGTCATCTTGGGAGTAGGGGGAGATGGGGAGAAAAAATGATGGAACTCACAATCTTATAAAAGTGAATGCTGAAAACTAAAAACAAATAAATAAATAAATAAGTGAGAGGGGGTGGGGGGAAGACCTTCCTCTGACCAAGGGCATTCCATCTCCTGCTGCTGCTCCAAGAAGGATGGTAGGGTGTCCCCCTAGAAATTTCCATTTACACCAGCCTATGTAAATTTCCACCTCCTGCTTCCAGAAATATCTGCTATTTTATAAGTGGTCAATACAGGGTTGCACTAGATCAGAACTATAACTATTGAGTTTTTGTTTTAGTAAAGAGACATCAAATACTTCAGTTCAAATGAGGGTGAAGAATAGAGTGGGGCAGGGGTATTAATACAAACCTACTTATAGATGGCTCCAAGCTGCTGCTAGGCGTAATGTTAATGGAACAGGAAGATCTCCCCTGTCCAATAAAAGATCTGACCACGTGTGTCCCTTCCTCAGTTGGAACAGGAGCTGTATTCCCAGGTCTAAAGGTACACAGGTATTTCAGTCATGGATGTCTTGCTTCTTTCCCAGCTGTGATACACTCCTGAGTCACATAGAGCCCGCTGGAGGAAGAACTTGCCTAAGGAGGAGCTTATTCAGGGGGAAGTTTGCTTACAGGAAGGCTTGCTTGTAGGAAGGCACTAAGCTAATTAGGCATTGACATACCCATAGGTGGGTAGTGATGCCCTCTGGCTCTGAGCCTATTAGTTGAAAACTATATATCCTGGGAGTTTGGTATTTTACTTTGGCATTTTGCTTATGAGATTTGGATTCCTTGATTCTCTAGACAGGACTCTGAGTATCTGTTTGTTAAGAGGCCCCTGGCTACTCAGAGGTTTGTGCTCTCCCTGGCCCTTGGTGGATGTATTACTTTGTTGTTGTATTACTTTGTATTACTGCTTTGTTCCAACAAGAGCCCTCTCTGTTGACTCTCTGTGCTAATTTCTCTGCTTGTATTTTCTGCTTATCTATAATTAAAGTAAGATTGTTGACTCCCTTTTAAGTTGTCTTTCCTTCAGAAAAGCAGATCAAAGAACCTGTGCTAGCAGGTCATCTTGAATGTGCTAGGGCGCTTGCTATTCCACTAGGGAAGAGAGAGTGGACACTATCCATGGCAGGCCTGGGCTAGGCCAGGGAATATTTCACTGGGAATGAGAAGGAAGCCCCCACCTTAAATTTCCTATGTTATCTAATTATTCTTGCTAATTAGGTGCTAAGTTCTATAGTTTCTATATAGTTGAAGGACTGAAAGTGTTATCACCTCTTCTAAATATTGATACTTTTAAGTCATATCCTGGATATTCTGTTCTAATCTTAGTTCAGGGCTAAATGACCTCTTAAATTTCCATCAACTCTAAATTTTGATCTCTTCATGAGAAAACCTTTGCAGTCTCATCATCCAAAATACTACATGGAAATTAATTACTGTATTTTCACCAGAGGGCGCTCCCCCCAAAATATTAAGCAATCAAAGCTTAGGGAAAGTCCTGTTCTATCTGGAACCAAAACAAAATATTTTCTGTGTTCACCACTAAGAAGTTAGTTATAGTCTGAAAATATTTCTGGCTCAGGAAATAAATGTGCTTAATCTGCTAAGACTCAAATGTTCACAAAATATTTTCTTCCAAAGATATTTGTCTGTATCACTACTGGCAGAATAATCTACAAGGAAAATGGTTTCCAAGACAAATATTTCCAAAGACTTGTCAGAACTTGTTCTCTTGCTGTTTGATCAAATAAGTGGCTACATGACTCAAAGCACTTTGAACTGACTTTATTTTGAGAGGCAGACTAGAAAAAAAAGTGACCATTTCATGGCTGCAACAAATTCTAACTGCTAAAATTACTTCAAACACACAGTTAAGTTATTATTTTCCCCTTTCACCCTTTACAAATCCAGGAAATGACCAAAAAAGGGAATGGATTCAGCAGTTGACCTGACAGATCAAGCAAACAGTCACAAATGCTGTTTATATTTGCTTTGAGAAACTTTTAAGCCTGTTCTTCAGACCATTTCTCTAAGAGAATCATGTCTTCCTTTCAAAGGAAGCTCTTAAAGACCTGAGTGAATAGTGGTTAACAAATACTTCCCCAATAATCACCCAGTGAATACCAGGACCAGGTTGTCTAAATACAGATACATACTTACAAAGACAAATTCCTCCCTGCTAGGTTCTGAAGTTAGAAAAACAATGGCAACAACAATAGCAGCAACAAATTGGGAAGGATGCAGGCTATGCGATGAGGTGCAGGCTCTGGGACCTCCCTTGAGCTCTCCTTGAATCTTTGAGGTACAGGCTCTGGGAAACCCCTTGAACTCTGATTAAATCTTCCCACTTGATGAGGCATTTGCAGAGGTCATAAGTTTTTCATTGTGGCTGGGCCCAAACCTCAGTTACTAGCCTGGCCCTCCATTGTCCATCTACTTCCCACCCTTGAGCCTATCAAAATATCAATCTATTCTTGCATTGACCTTATTAACTCCTCCTGAAGACCCTC
>CM053587.1:160414364-160426790 GCA_028646515.1 Pseudochirops corinnae | reverse complement strand
CCAAACTCCTCCTCTAGACCACCCCTAGATTCCTCTGTACATAAGACCCCATCTTCCCTTTATGTGATATGAGAGCACCACAGAATGGCTTAGCACAGACTTTCTCTGTGAGAGTGCCATAGAATGACCTAGCATAGACTGGCTCCTTAAGAGTCTACCCCATATGGTGAACTATTAATAAACTTTACTTTTCTTTGGCTGAGAGACTTGAGTCAAATTCTTTTGGCAGGACACGGCATATTGGTATACTGGGATCTCAGGCAACCCTAACCCTCTTTGTAGGTAACCTCTTCAAATGGACTTTACATTCTATGCATGAGGGCTTTATTACTTTCCATAGGGTCACACAACTGTATTGTCATAGTTAGGATTTTTTAAAACCCAGGTCTTTTTGATTCTGAGACTGGTTTTCTATCAATAAACCAGGTTTCTGCTCCAGTGAAGAACATAAGGTAATCATATTTGGCATTTTCTATGCAGAACTATATTGTTGAAAGCGTCCTGGGAGCATTAATTCACTAGATGAGACATTTCAGTAGGTTAATTATTTTTGTAGATGTAATAAAAGCAAAGGAGATTACTGCTGATATTAAACTAGATTTTAAAGTTTATAACTTGCAATCCTTCATCTACCAAGTATATTTTGTATTATCACTTGTACAAAAGACTAGATTTTTAAAAAAGATATTGGAAAAGTTATAGTCTTAAACAATTATAACATTTTCCTTGACAACTCCAGTTTGGAAAAGTTTTAAGTAGGAATATATAGATGACTCAAGTACTTAAAGAATGTTTGACTCTGTCTTTTGCAACTAAATTGAATTATTCCTATCTTCTTAGAATATTTTCTGCAAGCCAAACATTGGTTCAAGACCTTAATTTCATAGTACTCAAAGTATAGAGGACAGTAGTATTCAGGAAAATATGTTGCGGTTAGAGTTGTTTTTTCCTTCGGGCTAAAGCCAAGATAATTCCTTAAAGTGAAAACTGGAACTAATGAAACCTGTTTTATTATGTAAATTAAACTTCAATGATTCACTGAAGTATTTGAACTTTAAGGACAAACGAATCTATCAGTGTGACTGGATAATATTGCTTCATGGAAAATATACATTGCTTCCCCCTCCTCACTTAATCTCTTAGTTGTCTACTACTTCTACTACTACTAGCTAAACCCCTTGAACTCTGATTAAATCTTCCCACTTGAGGCATTTGCAGAGGCCATAAGTTTTTCATTGTGGCTGGGCCCAAACCTCTGTTACTAGCCTAGCCTTCCATTGTCCATCTACTTCCCAGACTTGAGCCTATCAAAATATAAATCCACCATTGCATTGACCTCATTAACTCCTCCTGAAGACCCTCCCCAACTCCTCCTCTAGACCACCCCTAGAATCCTCTGTACCTAAGACTCCATCTTCCCTCTATGTGGTGTGACAGCACCATAGAATGACCTAGCACAGACTTACTGTGTCAGACTTACTCTGGCCTGCTTGCCTAATGCAAGCATCACAGATACCTAAGCTCCCTAAGAGTCTACCTCATATGGCAAACTTTTAATGAACTAGTAATAAACTTTACTTTTCTTTGGCTGAGAAGACTTGAGTCAAATTCATTTGGCAGGACCCGGCATGTTGGTATTTTGGGGTCTCCAGAGCAACCCTAACCCTCTTTATGGGTAACCTCTTGAGTAATGAATTATATTAATATATAATAATAGATAGCAACCCTAATAATATAAGGTCCTATTGAAGAAGTTTACCCAAAGAGGGTTAGGGTTGCCTGAGACCCCAAAATACCAATATGCCAGGTCCTGCTGAAAGAATTTGCCTCAAGTCTTGTCAGCCAAAGAAAAGTAAAGTTTATTGAAAGTTCGCCATATTAGGTAGACTCTTAAGGAGCCTAGGTATCTGTGATGCTTGCATTAGGCAAGCAGAACAGAGAAAGTCTTGTCACAGAGCAAGTCTGTGCTAGCGCCTTCTATGGAGCTCTCAGACCACATGGAAGGGAAATGGGATTCTTATATACAGAGGAATCTAGGGGTGGTCTAGAGGAGGAGTTTGGGGAGGGTCTTCAGGAGGAGTCAATGAGGTCAGACTCCAGTAATGAATTTGGGGAGGGTCTTCAGAAGGAGTGAATGAGGGCAATGCATGGGTGGATTGATATTTTGATAGGCTCAAGGGTGGGAAGTAGATGGACAATGGAAGGCCACGCTAGTAACAGAGGTTTGGGCCCAGCCACAGTGAAATACTTATAGCCTCTGCAAATGCCTCATCAAGCGGGAAGATTCAATCAGACTCCAAGGGGTTTCCCAGAGCCTGTACCTCAAAGATTCAAGGAGAGCTCAAGGGAGGTCCCAGAGCCCTCACCTCATCACTATCTTTATATCATGTCATCAATGATATAGTTTAATGCAGGCCACAAATCAGAAATGGATTTTATAAAATAGCACCAAATTGGGCTTTGAAATAACATGCTAGTTATGATGCTCCTTTTGTAAATGTTCAATAGAGACATCTATGGAAAAAAAAAAAAGTACTAACCTAGAAGGAAGAAGACCAGGCTCTGACATTTCTAGACAGTGTACCTTACTGAGAAAAACACTGGATGTGATATTGAGGACATGCTTTCAACTCAAGGCTGTTACTTCGCTGTGTTATGGGCAAGAACCGCCCTAGGTCTTAAGTTTATTCATCTGTTAAAGGAGCCAGGGGTGCCACTGCTAGGTGATGCAATGGATAAAGAGTGCAGGGCCTGGAATCAGGAAGACTCCTTTCTGAGTTCAAATCTGACCTCAGATACTTACTAGCTCTGTGACCCTGGCCAAGTCACTTAACCCAGTTTACCTTAATTTTCTTATCTATATAATGAGTTGTAGAAGGAAATAGCAAACCACTCCAGTGTCTTTGCCAAGAAAATCCCACCAAATGGAATCACAAAGAGTCTGAAAGGGGTGGACAACAACAAAACTGAACAAAAACAGCAAAATATAAATACAAAAACAGGCAATCCCTGCCATTCAGGAGTTTATAATCTAAATGGGTAAGACAGTGAACAAGAAAATCAGCTGAAAAGGGGCTGAGAGAGGAAGGTGGGCTGCCAGAGGGGACATGAGGCTTGATTGTGGAATGGAAACCAGCTAGCCTTCCAGTCAGATGAGAGAGGCAACTGAGGGTGCTGAGGAGATGTATATATAATATATATAAGGTATAATCTCCTTGAAGGGATTTCTGGTGATGAGCTTATCCAGGGAAAGAATCATGTTCTTGGAGTCATGGAGGCCAAGCAGGGCAGTGAGTGGGAAATAAAATCAAGTCAACAAGTGTTTTTCAAGCACCTCTTAGATTCCAGGCCCTGGGCTGAGCCCTGGGAATACTATAGAAAGAAAGGTAAAAAGCAATCTCTGCCTTCAAGAAGCTCACAGTCTAATTGGGTTAGACATCATGCAAGCAACTATATAAAAACAGACAGAAGGCATTAGCATCAAGGGAGACAGGGAAAGGCAGAAGTTGGAATTTGAGTTGGGACTAGAAGGAAGCCAGGGGAGGTGCAGATTCTAGCTTTTAACTTCTATGATCCCTCTATATCTGGGACATATTTTCTAAAATGGGAATAATTTTTGCACCACCTACCTCACTGTGCTTTTGTGAGAAAAATGTTTTTTAAACCATAAAAAACTATTAAATATGAACTATTTTTATTTACTGAGCCAAAAGAGACAACCCCAAGGAAATGAGTTATTTTTTTTTTGTTCTAATGTATTCATTCCATACTCTCCCCATTCCACATTTATCCCACATCCCACCCTATTTTAACCTCCACTTCCACCTTTATCTTTTCTTTTTTTGTGAGTGCTCATATAATTCCAAAGTCTTCTGGTTTTCTTTTCCATTTAATTAGATGAGGTACAAATGTAAAATATAGTGAAAAGCTATTTCTCAGATGCTATTTCCACAAGTCTTTATTAAGTCTTCCCATACAACCCTGTGCTGTGTAGAGATATTAAAACAGAAAAAACTCAATGGTTCTTGGCTTCAAGGATTTACACTCTATAGGATGATGTTGGGGGAGGCTGTCTTTGGGGAATAATTAGTACTCCAATAGATATTAAATAATTTTGCTGTAGGAGGGAAACCAGTGACTAACAGCTGGAGTAATCTGGAAGACCTTTTGTAGAAAGGGTCTTTTAAGCTGAGCCTTGAAGGGAGCTAGAAGATTCAAGATGAGAAAATGAGGAAGAGGATAAGATTTCAGGCATGGGGAACATGCTTGGATGAATACAAAGACAAGAGATATTAATTAATGATAATTTTGTTGTTGTTGTTTGGGAACAGAAAGTAGTTAGCTAGAATGTAAAATATCAGGGGAGATAATGTATAATTGACCTAAAAAGATAAGTTGAAACTGATAGGGTTTAGGCTCTGGGAACCCCCTTGAATCTTCACACTTGATCTGGCATTCTCCAGAGACCAAAAACCTTCCATTATCAATATGAGTGAATTTCGGTTACCCTTAACCTAGCCTGGCCTTCTAAAGTCTGTTACCTCCAGATAGCCTTCAGCTACCTCCTACCCTTGAGCTTATCAAAATGTCTATAACCAACTCTGTTACCCTAAAATTAGTCTACCCCTCCATTGTCAGTTACCTCTGAGGCAGTTTCCCACCCTTGATCCCATCAAAATCCCATTCTCTTGGTTGCCAGGAGTCTGACCTCAGGAGTCTGACCTCAGTGGCAACAAGATCCTCCTTAGACTCCTCCTCAAGACTGTCCTTAGACATGTCCTCTTAGAGTACTAGACCACCCCTAGATTCCTCCCACAATGGAGGTGCTCATATTCAAACTAGCTGAGATTCAATGTAGCTGGCTCTCATTAATGATACAAATGCTCAGGCTCCTTAAGAGTCTACCCATTATGGCAAATCTTTAAAAAACTTTGTTTTACTTTGGCTGAGAGAAGACTTGAGTCGAATTCATTCAGCAGGACCTAATGTGTTGGTATTTTGGGGTCCCGAGTACCCCTAAACCCCAAACCTTAACAGAGCCAAGTTATAAAGGACTTTACATATTAAACAGAATAGTTTGTATTTTGCCTTGGAAGCAGTAGGGCCCCATTGAAGCTTCTTAAATAGGAGGAGTGATTTAGTCAGACCTGTAATTTATGAAAATCAATTCTGGGAGTTCTGTGGAGAGGCAAAAGGCTTGATGAAAAAGAATTCACTAGGTTAATAGCTGAGGAGAAAAAAAAATAATTAAAGTCCAAAGAGGTGATGGTGGGGAGTGTTGTGATGGAAATCATTATTGTGAGTACTAAGGAGTTTAGACCTTAACTAGCTTGAGGAACAAAGCTGAGACAGCAGGTTTACAGATTTAAACCGCCCCCCCCTCCAAAAAAAAAAAAAGCTTAAGAAACTTTCTCTTGAGCCTGTAAAAAAAAAGTCCCTGCCCTAGAAGGGTAATTAATATGATTTAGGAATAAGAAGGCAAAGAATTAGACTAGTGTCCAAAGAGAATTCAGAAATCTATTTGTTTTCACAGTTGAAAGGTAATTCAACTTTTTCCTCTCTCACTCCTCATATCCAATCAGTTGCTAAATCTTATTGCTTCTTTTGTCTACAAGTAACAGGTTTGGATCCTGGGTGTGAGATCCATTGGGTGAGGAGTATCCCAAAGAATAGGTTGTGAATAATTCCCTTTGAATATTTGTGAAGGGAATTATGATTTTCATAATAATCAATATGATATATATAATGAATATATTAATAGATTAGATTTTTCAGAATTGTTTCTTCTGGTTTAGGAATCAGACTTAAAATGCAGCATGAGAGATGAATCAAGCCTTGACAATGCTCTCAAAAATCACTGCATTCTTCTTCTTCTTCTTCTTCTTCTTCTTTTTTTTTTTTGCTTTTTGGAGGGGGGAAGGCAGGGCAATTGGGGTGAAGTGACTTGCCAAGGTCACATGGTTAGTAAGTGTTAAGTGTCTGAGGCCAAATTTGAATTCAAGTCCTCCTGACTCCAGGGCCGGTGCTCTATTCACTGTGCCACCTAGCCGCCCCAAAATCACAGCATTCTGGTGCCGGTGTACCCTTGAGTGAAGCAAATCAAAGACTGTAGAACCGGTCCCTTGTGTTATGGGAATCTGAAGATCTTCCTGGCCCTAGGCCCTTTGATAGGAACCTTCCCTAATTTGAAAATATACTCTGCCCCCTAATAGGCTGAATGTGGTCACATGGAGCCTGTGGCAGGAGGCTTGTTCTTCAGGAATGCCCCGCCTTATTATTTTATGATTGGGCAGTTGGTCAAGAGGGCTGTGACATTCTCTGATCCAGGAGAAAGCTATATATACCCTGATGTGAGATTTTGCTTTGGGGCTCACTTTGAGAAGAGTTGTGTGATTTGGCCAGACAAGACTCTGGGAAGCCATTGAGCCCCTTGGCTTTAAACACCCAGATGTTGGTGCTTCCCTGTGGTAACTAACTAGGTATGAGTGTAATGGTCAGACTACTGGAAGCCTGTCTGATGATCTGTTTCTTTGTCTGCTTATAACTTCTGTTTGTATTCTCTGAAGTTCAGGGTGTTGACTTTTCCCCCAGAACTAAGAAAATGTTTGATTGATTAAAGTAAGATTGTTAACCCATTTTGAGTTGCTTTTGTTTAGAAAAACAAATCTAAGAACTTGTGCTAGCAGCCATCCTGGGTATGCTGGGGTGCTTCCTGATACATCTTGTGACCCCCCAAGTAATGACCCCCAAGGACCTGAAACAATACTGTTCCCACAGAAAAGCAGGACACCTGTATCTTAGTGATCGTGGGACTTGGGGGCTTGTCATGGGAAACCATTCAAAAGCCTTGGAAAACCATTGTTTGTAATCTGCCTTCCCCTTTCCCTTCCCACTTGTGAGTTATGTGTAATCTGTCTTCACTACAGCAAGGTGGAATTCTGATTGGAGAATTCCCTATTTGCAAATGTTTTCCTCATAATGAAACTAATTAATTAAACCGATACTTTATTACTGGCACTTTGCCTCTGGCCTACTCTTTCATCATTCTCAGGTTAGAGACTGGCTCAGTAAAATCCATCCAGTTAACAAATTCCAAGATGAAAGTTCTTGGCCTCACTTGAAGACCTAATCAATTTCCCTTAAATAGATTAAGTTTCAGAGAGTTATCTCAATTCCAGATTAGAACACTAATCTGAATCATTTATTAAGCACTTACTAGTTATAAACACGGTACTGAGTGTAGATGGCCAAACTGGGAATGGTCATTATTGTTTTATAGTGACAAAACCCAGGGAGAGAATGCCTTCTTGTTCATTGAGTCCAGAAGTGTCTCTGGTTAAACTTTGACCAATAGAATGAGCAGTTTTTGAAAGACATTTTCTTAGCAACTGTTGGGCAACTTGTCTTGAAGACTTTTGCTTGGGATGACTCTGGTAAATTAGAAGATTTGCCCATGGTCAAAGATGTGTGGCCTACCTGGAGATAAATAAGATTTGCCCTGATTCCTGTATCAATCAATCAATATTAATTAAGACCCTTCTATGTGCCAGGCACTGTGCTACGCATTGGAAGTTTTGTTTTTTTTTTTAATAAAAATTAAAAAACAGCTCTTACCCTCAAAGAGCTGACAAATCTGATGGGGGAGACAATGTGCAAAAAAAAAAATCTATCTATCCATCTATCTATCTGTCTATCTATCTATCTATCTATCTATCTATCTATCTATCTATCCAAAACAAGCTATATGCAAGATATATAGGAAATAACAGAAGGAAAGCACTAGAATTAAGGGGTTTGGGGAAGCTTCAAGTAAAGATGGGATTTTACTTGGGACTGAAAGAAACCAGGTCAGTAGGAGGAGACATAGTAGTTTATTGGTGCATGCAGATGTGTGTGTGTGGGGGGGGGGGTGGGTGGGTGTGGGTGTGGGTATGTGTGGGGGTGGGTGGGTTTGCTATATGACTGTATTTGTATTTAAGGAAAATTAATTTAGTTTGCAGAATGGAAGATGGACTGGAGTAACCAATATACCATGCTACTTCTCTATTGAGAACTGCAGATAAAGAAACTTGAGATTCCTATTTCAGTTGTCAGTCAACAAGCATTTATTAAATGCTTTCTATTTGTCAGGCACTGTGCTAAACTCTGGGCATACAAGGAAAGGCAGAAAACCCAGTTTCTCCTCTCAAAGAGTTCAGTCTAATGAGACAACATGCAAACAACTATGCACAAACAACATACACAGGATAAATTAAAGACTCACACTAACCATTCTTCCAGTCAAACAGCTTTGAAACCTGATTCAGCTTTTACCTCTCTCACTCCTCACATTCAATCAGTTGCTAAATCTTACCGATTCTTTGTCTACAACATAACTCACATCAATCCCTCTCCATTTACAAGTCAGCAATGATCTCTTAATTGCCAGATCTGATGGCCTTTTTTCAATGCTGGGTTTATATTGCTTAATGCAGCTAGGTGGCACCATTCAAATCCAGTCTCAGACACTTACTAGCTGTGTAACCCTGGGCAAGTTTTCTTATCTGTAAAATGAGCTGGAGAAGGAAATGGCGAACCACTCTAGTACCAGTACCTTTGCCAAGAAAACCCTAAATGGGGTCACAGAGTCAGACACAACTGAAAAAACTCAGCAACAAGATTTCACATCTAAGTTAAAGTATAGAAACTATGTCTATAAAGTAGAGAATAGAACAAATAGGGGCTGGAATAGAAAGGAGGGAAATATACAGGTTCTGGGTAGGGAGATCCATCTTGCCCTACCGGAAAGTCAGAGGAGTGATGGGGGAGGATATAGGAGAGAGTTGATTGGGGGTGGGGGTATATACAGTGGGATCTGTGTTTTGGGGTGGTGGGTAGGGGAAAGATGGGGAGAAAATCTGTAAATCAAAATCTCATGGAAATGAATGATGTAAACCAAAAATAAACAAAAGTAAAAAAAAAAATTAAAAAAATTAAAAAAAGAAACTATGTCTGATCACCCTCTGTGCCTTTTTCCATCATTCTACAACTATTGCTGCAAATATAGAACTGCACTACACATTTTTCTTTGATTCACAAGTTGCCATGGACAGAGTTCAATACCAAATAGCCACCTTTATAAAGCTGTCCCCCAAAAGCAAATTCATTCTTACCAAAACAGTAACAAAAAAAGGAATTCACCACTAAGAGGACATGACTTAAATGACTGAACAAGAAATTTATATCACATCTTGATTTTGTTGAGTGCTTAACCTGTTATCTCAATTGAACCTCACAAAAACCTTCTCTGGTAAGTGCTATTATTATCTCCCTTTTATAGATGAGGAAAAGGAGGCTAAGAGGAATCACATAACTTGTTGGGGTCACAAAACTGGGTCCTTCCTGACTCCAGGCTCTGTCCACTGCCACTCTACATGCTGCTCTTTCCAACACTCAAGTTTTATAGCGTAATGAAGCCCTGGCATCATACCATAGGCAATGACTTACCTAATTACTCTTTGAGCTCCTGAAGAAGGATCAGGGTCTTTGAGCTTCCATACTTATTCACAAGCTAGGCTGGCTCAAAAATGTGAAGCTAACAGGGTGGAGAAGAAATTTAAAGTCTTTAAGAAAAACTTCTCACCTATAAAATTCCATTCCCCCTCCCCTTCTAGTTCTTGCAACTTAATTAAATCAACCCTGACTGAAAAGATTGTGTCTATGGCTTGTTTCTCTCCAAACTAAAATTGTTTGGTTGTTTTCCTTTGTGTTGAAGAGGACCAAAATGATCAGACCAATATGAGCTTGGAAGACTCTACCACAGGTAGAGCACAAATAGTACATGTGAATATTTGAAAAGGAGATGTCTTTAAATTTGCGTATCTCTTGTTTCTTTTGAGCTACTGAAATTTTGCTTTGCTCATAGAGAATAGAAGACTCTTTGATGCAGGCACCTCATGCTGCGTGGTCCTTTGCCAGTGTCTTCCATGTTTCACAACTGATTCTAAAGTTTTTCAGAGAGACCTTTAGAGTGTCCTTGTATTGCTTCTTCTGATCATAAGATTGAATTTTATGTATGCTCTTAATGAACCAAGAATTTTGCATGGCTCCAAGAAGCTACAGCATGGGCAATGGCCACCCTCCAGTAAACCATTTTGGCAGATGGGCCAAACTAGGTTAAGGATAACTAGGGGGTCTCAAACTCATCAGTGATTTTGGGGGGTGGGGTGTCTACCCTAAGCACATGAAGACTTCCCCCAGCAGATGTGAACAATTTGTGAAGCAGGTGCTGTAGAGCTTGGTTAGACATAGAAGAAACCAAAATCCAAAATACTTCTCCCTAGACAACACTCTCCTTTGTATGTGGTCTCCAATTATTGGAATAAAAACTCTTTATGGTCAGATGATATTGTGAGGGATAATTTATAGTGAAGTTTCCCCATTCTGAAAAATCAAATCTAGAATGGCTTCAGTATTCACTAGGCCTAAGGTCAAGTCACCTGACCTTTAAGCATTAGAGCAATGGAGACCCTCCCCCAGAGCCAACACAGCAGAAGATATGCCAAATAAGGTTAAGACTGTTTTTATTGGACACCCACATGTTTCCCGGTCCTTTGTCTCAGAGAGATTCCCGCTCTTAGCTTGTGGGACAGCTCCCCTACCAATAAGAGTGAAGGCCAGTTGGGGTGGGGGGGGTTGGGTTTCTGCCTTAGAAGATTATATAATCATGGGCTGCCTTCTACCTGGCACTCTCTCCCTGCAGATGCCATGTTGGGTGACAGGGGGTAGAGTCCTTTCTCATGAGAAAGAATAAAGACCTTTTCTGACCTTAGATTCAGACTCCGAACTCTTTCATCTCACACAGTTTGGAGGTCCCACCGAGATATTTCGGACTCATCTCTGGAGAGGAGGAGGGCTCCCCAGCCTTGACCAACAGGTAAAGGACGTCCTACTCGCTCTTTCTCAGTGACCTCTTGATAAGGTGGGGGAGCAACTCCTCTCTATGGAGAATGAGGCCCGAGGGGGTCTGAGACCAAGATCAGGAAATGCCAAAAGGGGGGAACAAAGATTGCTGAAAATCACATAAGTCTGTGCACAGACTCAGGTAAGGAGAGGCCTGGGTGATGTGGTGAGTGGGGTCGACTGAGTGTGGTCAGGAGTTAGGAAATCCCTGGACTAAGAGATCGACCTGGTCAACTGAGTCTGGCCAGGAGTTGAGGCGACAAGGAGGCAGTTTTCGGGGAGGTACGCTGACGAGCGGTCCCTGACAAGGGCCCCCTCAGAATTCGTGCCTCGCCACTCCAATTTCTGGACCAAGAGGTTGACACATTTAGGCCAGACCTTGGATCTGGAAGGGGAGACTGGCTGACGGGCTATCCCAGCTGCTTCTGGTCAAGGGAAATTTTCAGCTTTTACCAACAAGCTGCAAGTCAATTGGGAAGAAATGTTTCCTTCAAACCCTCATGATAATCCCTTGGGAGATAAATTTGGCCAAGCCAGTTGAGACTGTTTGTTCTATGTATTTCTTTTTTTGTTTTGTTTATTTGTCTGTGTGGATATGTGTAAAGTTTGTCTATTTGTGAAAGAGAGAAAAAGTTTTACCAGATTAAAAAAGCCTGGAGAAGTTTAGGAATCTTCCTTCTCTGCCTAACTAAACTTAGAATGGAGAGAGAGAAGTTCAGATCCTTAGCAGATAATAGGTAAGTGAAACTTCTTTTTTTTTTCTATTTGTCTGAAATGCCTAAGGCAGAGGTGGAAGAAGCAAAAGGAGCTTGTGTTGATTAGGGTGGGGTACTCACTACTGCCCACCACCCTTTAGTAGATTGGAAGATAGCGCTAGTGAATTTTTAGCCTCACTTCAAACCAAGTCATGGGAAGTCAGAAGGGATAGTGTCTATGCACCTTTCAGGCTATATCAGAATTTAGTTCTAAAAAGTTCAGATAATCATTAAATTCCTAAGGCCCCCACTTGAGAGAGAAGTTAAAACTCACCCAGTTTGCTGGTTTTTCCAAACCCTTTGTCTATGATAATAAGATAAGAATAGAATGGGTGGGGCAGGAGTCTAAGGTGAACTGAAGATCACACATGCTGAAAAGCCATGTGTTGGCTTAAAGATATTTCTGGGGAAATAGACTGGTATTTGATTTTATTTGGTAAAATGTGAGACCATTATATTTGGGTATAAATGTCAATAATGCTCAGATTGATCATTTGAACTCTTGGCTATTATGAAAATGTATACAGTAGCTTAAATTTATAAAGTTATAATTTAATTCCTGTGTAAGAGGGTTTGGAAATGCATTCACCTAAAGTTTCTTTTTAGTAAAATAAAAGTTTTAAACATTTCTAAATTATGTAATTTGGAAATATTTATAAACTCTGATGTTAAACAATTTTTTTATTCCTATTCAGAAGCTGTTAAGTTATCTAAGGATATGGTTATGTAT
>CM053587.1:160385529-160413864 GCA_028646515.1 Pseudochirops corinnae | reverse complement strand
TGTGAAAGTATTTGCAGATCCTATACATGATTGCATGCCACCATGGAGGGGGGGGGGAAAGGGAGGGGAGAAAATCTGAGACTCAAGTGATTGTGGAACTGAATCTTGTAAATTAAAAGTAAATGAGTAAATAAAAAAAAATAAAAAAAAATAAAAAAAAGAAACTCTTCTTTCCAGTGTTACCAAATCTAATGGCCTTCTCTAGGTCTTCATCCTTCTTGATCTTTCTGCAACCTTTGACACTATGGATCACTCTCTTTTTAATATTCTCTTCTCTCTCCTTGTTCTCCTCCTGCCTGTCTCACTGCTCCCTCTCAGTGTCTTCTGCTGGGTTCTTCATCTGGGTTATACCTGCTAAGAGTGTGTGTCCTACTGGGCTCTCTTCTCCTTTGACATTATTTCACTTGGTGAGCTCATCAGATTGGAATCATTTATTCTGATGCTATGTTGGTCATTCTCACATCTATTTGTCCATCCTTAACCTCTCTCCTAAATACTACTCTCAAAGTCCAACTGCCTACTAGATATCCCAAATTTTATGTCCTTTAGAAATTTAAAACTTAATATGTTAAGAGCTGAACTCATCTCCCCCTTTTCCTCCCCCCACACACAATTTTTCCTCTTCCTAACTTCCTGATTATTGTCAAGAGTACCACTATCCTCCCAGTCACCTAGGCTCAGAACCTAATTTTCATGTCTTCATTCTTTCTTACTTCCCATATCTAATTTGTTGCCAAATGCTGATGTTTCTGCCTTCTCAATATCTTTTGTATATGCCCTCCTCTTCTTTGACACTGCCACAATTCTGGTGAAGTCTCTCATCACCTCAGACCTAGACTATTGCAATACTTTGGTAGTTGGTGTCTCTGATTCATCTCTCCCTACTCCAGTCCATCCTTATCCAACTGTCAAATTGATCTTCCTATAAAGTTCAGGCTTAACTATGTCACCTCCTAATCAATAAACTCCAATAGTTAATCCCTCCAGGATCAAATTTAAAATTCTGTTTGACTTTTAAACCTCTTCATAACCTGTCCCTTTTCTATCTTTTTAGTATTCTCACACCTTACTCCTGTCCAGGTACTTTTTGATTCCATGATACTGGCTTTGCTGCTTTTTCTTCACATGTACCAGTTTGTCTCTGAGTTTGGGCATTTTCACTGGCTGTCCAACACTCCTAGAACTCTCTCCTCTTTACTTCCACCCCTTAGATTTCCTGATTTCCTTCAAGTCTCTGCCAAAGTCCTACCATCTGCAAAAAGCTTTTCTCAGTCCCCCTTCATTTTAGTGCCTTCTTTTTGAGATTATCCTCAATTCATTCTGTATATATCTTGTTATACATAATTGTTTGCTCATTCTCTCCTGATTATTAGACCATGAGACCCTTAAGAGCAAGGTTCTTTTGCCTTTTTCTGTATCCCCAGGGCTTAGCATAGTGTCTGATACATAGTAGGCACTTAATAAAAGTTTGTTGTCTTGTTGTAATTTGACTTACTGAAGAGAATGGGTTTCTTAACTCTTTATGGGCTTGGTTGCAAGTGTTCTTTAAGTCTAAAACTATGTTCTAAAGACTTGTGAACCTGAGTGTGCATAAGGAGAGCTTTGGCTACCTGCCTTTCAGAGAGTGTCAGATCTTAAAAGTCTCGGGTTCCACTTGGGTGGGGGCAACCAGTCAGAGAAGTGGGAAATCCCCAAAGGTCTTCTTGTTAGGAGGAAGCCTCTGACACAAGGGTTATATAAATGAATACATTTGAGAATGAACTAAGATTTAATAGTAGCACACCATTACTGATTTCTTCAGAGGTGCTTTACCGTAATGTCCAAATCTTATTATTCTGATTATAACTACTCCTGTACCCACAATATCACTTCCTACTTCCTCTTTGTAGGATCCTTTTCGTTCTTTCTTTCTTACCTACACTGTTCTCTATTCAAACCTGATTTGTTTGTTTGTTTGTTTTCTGCATTGAGGATATAATTCTAAACTAAATATCAGCCTAAGTGCTCCATGTGAGGCCAATTGCTTCCCAATCCACAGTTCCTGTCCTCACATATTTCTAGGATAATATGTCAGGCTCTGGTGATGATATACCAGGGGTAACTAGGTGGCATAGTAGATAGATTGCTGGGCCTGGAATCAGGAAGACTCCTCTCCTTGAGCTCAAATCTAGCCTCAGACACTGACTAGCTGTGTGGCCCTGGGCAAGTCACTTAATCCTCTTTGCCTCAGTTTCCTCATCTGTAAAATGAACCAGAGAAGGAAATGGCAGACCAGTATCTTTGCCAAGAAAATCCCAAATGGGGTCATGAAGAGTTGAACACAACTGAAAAACAGCTAAACAACAATATATCAGGTCCTAAGCTTAACAGGTGGTACAACAGGGCAGAAGCAATATCACTTTCCAGAATTAGTTAGCAGCCAATTTGCATCCTGCATTTGCTTTTGTCCCTGCAAATTTCCCTGTTTTCACTCCCATTTACATGAGTGTGTCATTTCAACTTAGGCATCATTTTGTGAATTATTTTTGGCCTCATAACTTTTTCAACCAGAAGGCACCTTAGATACCAGATGGCTTTCTGCTCCTGCTCTTTTCCAAAGGGCCTTCTAATGAGGCTATTATATGGTTTGCTTAAAGTATCACAATTAGTCAGAGGTAAAATGGAGATGAAAGGAATTCAGATCTTTTGACAGGATTAGCTCTCCGGTTCCTGCCCCTTTCTAATTGGCCCAGATTGACCCATGATCCAGTCCCTATTGCCATATTCTCAATTTGAAAAGTTAAGGGAGAATTGCTCATGGAAAGTCCCCCTAAAATATGGTTTATTTAGAAAATACAAACTCTCATTTCAACTGTTTTCTGTGAAATTATGTTTTATTGTACTTAAAGTCACTTCATCATTGAGCAAAGAACAGCCAGATTGCCATGTGATTCGATATCTGGATATTGTTAAACTACTAAGGCCATCATTAGAAGGAACTAAATGGTCTAGATCTTAAATGCCAGAGGCCCTAATACTGCAGCAATTTTCCTTGAAAGATAGGTATGTAGGCAGAGAAAGGGACAAATTTAGGGAGGGGGTGGAGCGGCACAAGAAAGAAAAATATTAAACTTCAAAGTCCAACAAGAAACTTAAAAATTAAATAGCAACAAAGCAATGTTTGATGGACTCAACTGCCTTCAGTGACATTCTTCAAAAGCCATTTTGCCGTTCTTTTTTAAAAAAAATTCTCAATTGAGAATACATGGGAAGAAGACAGCCCTCATATGTAATTTCCTACATGAAGGCCTTACCAGATACCCATTTTCCCCTCCTCTCTCTGAAGTTTAAATTTTTTATCTCTTCTGGGCCAGACCTGACTCAGGCCAGCGATTCAGTCATGAAATTGGAATGAAACAAGTTACCTGAAGACTATTTAACATTTAACAAAAGAAGGTTATTTTATAGTAACATGGAAAGAACATCTAAGAAAAATGCTGAGTTATTTCATTGGGACACAGCTCTTTTCCATGCCAGGTCTCTAATGTGTGCTGATTTTCACACAGTAATAGAGGTTCTGATACTGAGAATTGCTTGTCAGGTTTTTATGAAGTTATGAAGTTATATCAATAGCTCATGCCTTAGTCCCCTAGACAATCTAAGGCTTAAAGAGAGTTTCCTTGACTTTCTTAGGGGAAAACTAGCATATGTGGCCCGGACCTTTAAGGTCTAGTAGTAGACGTTGTTCCTACCACTCTCTCCCTCTTTGAATTATTTTATATTTTATATAAACTTTGTATTTATTTATCTGTATACATATTGTATCCCATCTCTGTAAGGGGGAAGACTATTTTATTTTTATTATTTTTGTATCTCTGAGTGTATTAGCTTAAATTGTTACCATTCCCAAGTTATCATGCCTATAACCAGGGCACCTAGCGGTTAATTGTGATAGTTTCTAAGCACTCTTCTCCCCAAGCTCCCAAGAATCAAAAAGGATAAAAGAAGCCAGACCTGTCCTAATAAATGTAAACCACAGGGCTATGGAGGTGGGGAATGGGGCAGTAAGATACACTTATAAGTTTAATCTGTGTCATTAACATTTTCTCCAAAATTGAGCCCTGATTTGCAGCTTTGCTGATTTCTGAAGTGTAAATGCTCACAGTGAAAATTTAAGCTTATCTCCCTCAAGCCTACAGGAGCTGGCACCGGCATACCTCTGGCAGAAGCCAGTTGAACAGGGTCCTAGAAGCATCTCTAGGGTGACAGGGCACGTTTAGGCTTCTTTTAAATGCAAGCTACTGTGCCAAGCACTGGAGGTACTTACAGTGTAGCAAGAGGTGGGGAAGGGGAGGACTGAAGACCCTGCATGTAAACCAACCAATCACAGTATTATAGAATCTCATCCTTGGAAGAGAAAGAACATCTGATCCAACCCCTCCATAAACAAAGATCACCTCTACATGATACTAGAAAAGTGGTCATCCAGCCTTAGCTTGAAGACCTCAAGTGATGAGGAATCTACTTCTCAGACTGCCCACCCCACTTACAATAGCTAACATTGGCACAGTGCCATATACTGTATTAAGCACTGTACAGTTACTGTTTTATTTGATCCTCACAACAACCCTGGAAGGTGTCATTGTGGTTGTTGTTCAATCATTTTCAGTTATGTCTGACTCTTCATGACTCCATTTGGGGTTTTCTTGGCAAAAATACTGGGCTGGTTTGCCATTTCCTTCTCCAGCACCTTTTACAGAGGAGTAACTGAGGCAAACAGGGTTAAATGACTTGCCCAGGGGCATACAGCTACTAAGTATCTGAGGCTGCATTTGAAGTGAGGTTTTCCATGATTCATAACAGGTGATCTATCTACAATACTACCTAGTTGCCACCTTAGATAGCTCTGATTCTTAGAAAGTTTTCCCTAAATTTGTCTTTCTGCAATTTCCAGTCAGTTCTCCAGGTTTTGCTCTCAATAAAGGAAGGCTTGGGGGAAGTTTGGTACTCCACCCTCCAGCCCTCCAAGCTGAGAGGAGAGAAGAAGGAAGGAGGTGGTGTCAGTCAAGGTTTGAGTTAATTGCATTGTGATGAGGTTAGAAATGATGAGCTTAACCTGGGAGGGGCACCTTGTTCCTAGGAGTTGAAACCAAACAGAGCAGAAGATTCAGAGTGGAGTGTCAGATCATATTACTTGGGCACCTACTGGTGGGCCACAGGGCAACAAGCAATTAGGTACTCATTATGTGACGGAGATTGTGCTAAATTCTGGGGACATAAATGCAAGCAAAAAGAAAGACAGTGCCTCGTCTCAAGGAGGTCATATTCTAATGGAAGAGCTAATTGGGGGAAGGGAAGGAAACTTTAGGATATGGCATCAAAGCTAGAGAGTCAAAGATCCAGGAGAAGACTAAAGCATGAACAGCCTGGTCCCTCACCAAAATAAAAGCCTTGAGAAGAAATCACCAATGAGCAAAGGGAACGAGGATGGCAGAGGAATATTCCTGGTTAAGAAGGTAGCTGAGGCATGAAGGTAAAGTTCAGAGCATCATACTGTCTCAATGAGTACCATACAAGTGCCAATCATGTGGTAACCATAAAATTTTGAGGTTTAGACCCCAAAATATCAACACGCCGGGTCCTGCTGAATGAATTTGACTCAAGTCCTCTCTCAGCCAAAGAAAAGCAAAGTTTATTAAAAGTTGGCATATTGGGTAGACTCTTAAGGAGGCTAGGTATCTGTGATGCTTGCATTGGGCAAGCAGGCCAGAATAAGTCTGTCACAGAGTAATTCTGTGCTAGGTCATTCTATGCCGCCACACACATGGGGGAAAGAAGGGATTTTATGTATAGAAAGGCTGTGGGAGGAATCTAGGGGTGGTCTAGAGGAGGAGTTTGGGGAGGGTGGTCAGGAGGAGTTAATGAGATCAATGAGTGATTAAGGGTGGGAAGTTTTTGGAGGCTCCCTGGAGCCAACAAACAATGGTAGGCTAAGCCAGTTCAAGGGTAGATTGATATTTTGATAGGCTCAAGGAAAAGTAGATGGACAATGGAGAGCTAGGCTAGTAACAGAGGTCTGGGCAGAGCCACAATGAAAAGCTTATGGCCTCTGCAAATGTTTCATCAAATGGGAAGATTCAGTCAGAGTTCAAGGGGTTTCCCAGAGCCTATACCTAAAAGATTCAAGGAGAGCTTAAGGGGGTTCCCAGAGCCTGCCCCTCATCACCAACAGATGACAGATACATCATAGACTTATACCAAAGAAGTGACTTGGAATGACAAAAAGTCTGCTTACTCAAACCTTTATCTCATTTAATTTTTTTTAAATTTCATATGGCCAGATAGCATAACAAGCAAAGAAAAAAACATCTAAGGTCATTAGAGCGCTGAGAAGAAAAAAGTTTGTTTAATGTAGACAACTTGTTTGGTCATTTTTCAGTTAAGTCTGACTCTTTATTGACCCCATTTGGAGTTTTCTTGGCAAAGATACTGGACTGGCTTGCCCTTTCCTTCTCCAGTCATTTTACAGATGAGGAAACTGAGTTAAGTGACTTCCCCAGGGTCACATAGAAGAGTAGTCTTCTTGACTCCAGGCTGAGCACTCCATCAACTGCACTTCCTAGCTTCCCCTAATGTAGATAACAACACTACAGCAAAAGTGGAGATTCTGAATAATATTCTTAATGACTTTATGAATGATTTTCCACCTAAACATGCCACAACTGACAGGCTATAACCATATTTTGTGATCAGGACCTAGCTTAAGATAGATCCTTCAGGGTTGGATCAAACCACTTAATCTAAACCAAAATATCCCAGGAGCTGAAATAAATCAGAGGATAATGGCTGCCATATACACTAGGGATTTTATGCTAGAGCGATTCTGAAAATGGTTATAAGGCACATAAAAATGTAGCTTATTGAAACAAGGTTTGCCAAGCATTGTGGAGTGTTAAATACACAACAAGCCAGTAAGTACTCTAAAAATTTAAAAAGAATAATAAAGTCCATAGCTTATTTCTAATTCTAATGCCTTTCAGGTACTTTAAAGATATGAAGCTACTAAATTTAGAAAAGGCTGCCTTTGACCCAGGATACTATTTACTAGGCATATACATGAAAGCCAAAAATGGGGAAAGTTCCCATATATACAAAAATATTTAAAGGTGTATGTAGTTATCAGTTATTTCTATACAATTATCTTCTGACAGCAGGATCTTGGTGCTTTTAGTCTAAGAATGTTAGTTAATTAAAGAGTCCACCTTTAGGCTATCATTAGTGTTGCTACTGGTATTGAAGATATGTTCAAAAGACCAACATTTGAATAAGTAATTTTTATGAATGATTAAGCAGCACAAATGAGATTACAACTAGAATTCTTTTTTTTAATATATTTTTTCAAGGTTCTTGGGCATTAATTTGCTACCAATTGCATTTAAATTAAATGTGTGACAAACATTTACAATGAAGCTGGTATAAGAAAAGTAACAACTCTAAAAGAAAGGATGTTTCCTTTTCATCATTACATTCTTATAAAAATCAATTGAATTAAGTGGAAATTCTACCATTTTTTCACCAATATCAAGATGTCTAGACACATTGTCATCATCAGATCATCTTCACTATCTCTACCAGCCCCTCTCAATTACGAGTGTTCTTGAAGGCTTTGTCCAAGGCCTGCCCCAACCCCCACCACTCTCATGATCTCATCAGTTCCTAAGTGTTTCATTATTATCTCCATGCCAGTGACTCTCAGATCTATGTATCTTGTGCATATATAAAGAAGTAGTTAGAGCCAGTGACCATGGGTATATACCATTTGTAGGAAAATGGGTCATCTCAGAACCTGATTTAAGGTAGTTCTTATGGCAAATTTTAGGGGAAATGGCCTTGGAGAATCAGGTTCAAATCCGCCAGTAGTATCAATTAGCCAAAGTCAACAAATTTTTATTAAATATTTACTATGTGAAAGACATGGTACTAAGCATTGAGGATACAAAGATAGACTTAAAAAAAAAGTCCCTATTCTCAAAGAGTTCAGGGTCTAAAGGGGAACACAAAATGCAAATAATTATGTACAAATAAGATACAAGATCAACTGGAGATAAACTCAGATGGAAGTAACTAGTATTAGGGGGGATCAAGAAAGGCTAGTTAAGACCTGAAAGAACCAGGGAAGCCAAAAGGTAGAGATGAGAAGAGAGAAAATTCCGGGCATGGAGGAAGCCAGTAAAAAGTCACAGAGTCAGGAGATAGAGTGTCTTATTTGAGAAATATCAAGGAGACTAGTGTCATTGGCTCATAGAGTATATAGTTGGGGAGGAAGCCATAAGAAGACTGGAAAGGTAGGAAGGGCTAGGTTATGAAAGTCTCTAAAAGCCAAAGAGGATTTTCTTTTTGATGCTGGAGGCAATAGGTAGCCACAGAAGTCTTTTGAGCCCTGTGTGTTCTTCATGGTGTGAGAGATGACTTGCAGTGAAGTTTCCTCATTCTGAACATCCTATTAGATTCTTATTTCTTCTTTATACTTTGTAATTAAGTTCAGTATCGTTTACCCATACATATGGGTTCATTGTGTATAAAGGAATGTTAGTGTGAGAGGTAGCAAAGGTTTAAGTTTCTACAGAACTGCAAGGATTGCTGAAACAAGACTACTAATAAAAAGTACCAGACAGTAGCTTTGGGAAGACTTGAGGCAATAGCCTTGGGAAGAAGTTGGCTTCCCAGTTCCCAGAGAACTCAGCAACAGGTAGATTTGACCAACTATAAAGCAGACATCAGCCTTGGGACAACTCAGGCCCAGATAAGGACACATCTAGGTTGGACTGGTGGGGATTCAGTACTCTGGGGTTGTTAGTGCATTTGCTTAGAGAACCTCATGTATTAAGTATATTATCTAATAAAATTAGACCCTCGTTAGTAATAATTATTGTAATGGATTGAGATCGCTTTGATTAGTTAGCATTAGTAAGAAGATTGTGAGCTTGTCTTACCAGCCAATGGTAAGGTGGGACAGGGGTTGGAGGTGGGGTTAGGGTGAGGATAACAGAAGCCTGTGAGCTTCTACAATTTGCACTCTTTGGTGGGTGCCATTTTAGGTGCTCTGTGAGTGCCCTTTCTCGAGAAAGCACAGTAACAACTCATCTGCTTTTACTACAACTCTCTGAGTCTCCGTAAATTATTAGTAAGGGTCTTCTCATCACACACAGTGATATTCCATGTAACCTTAGCAAAAACAAAGTGAGGATAAGCAATAATAAAATTCTATTCTTCTGCCAAACCATATTAAAAAGATGACATTATCATAACTAGAACCAAGCAAGGACATAAAGATATATAAATGTAAATCTACCAATGTCTTAGAAAGATCATTCTAAAAAATTCTTTATTGAAGGCTATGACATTATTAAATGAAAATTAGTAAATTTTAAAAAAACTGTAAGTAAGAATATACTGATAGATGTTTAACAACTATCTCTCTGGGGGGGAAAATGTACCCACAACACATGTCCAAGTTTAATCTGCATTATCAATATTTTCCCCATCACTTTAAGTACAAAAAATCAATAAAACAGTAACTCAAGGCCTGCTTCACAACTTTACTGATTTTTGAGGTTTATATACTCACACTAAAAACTTAACAATCAACTCAATCGTTGAGGTGACTCCACCATACCCATAGTTGTAAGCTTTATCTTTTTTGGAGTTGAAAGACCCCAACAATTGTGTTTTTTCTTTTTGTACTTCACAATATGCACATTTTCCTATTCATATTTGGAGCCCCATCTTTTTAAAAATTAAAATCATCTTTCTTAACTGTTCATTTTCTGCTCAATTCTTTCCAACTCAGATTAGCTCGATATGCTAAGATGAGAGCTCCATGTGAAGCTGTGTAGGAACAATCTGAAAATGACAATGCAACATGAGTTCTGCTCACTGACAATGATATCCTGGGGATAACATCAGAGTCAGCTTTTTAAAAATCTACTCGATTTCATAGGGTGCAATGTGAGCTTTAAAGTTTCTTTAAATTACCTTTTGCTAATCTCTTTAACTGGTTTCCTGCAGAATAATGAAGGATTTTTAACTAGTGTTCTGTTTAAATTCAATGGTCCTAGAAGCCTGAAGAAGTTCACTGATCTCTTTGAAGCATTATTCAGACCAGAAAACCTGACCACTGAGTCATAATGTTGAATTTATTCCATATTTGAAGTCAAGAAAGACAGACATTAGAGGATAATATTGACATTCGATCTATACTATTTCCTTTCAATGTAAAGGTCATAGGAGTGCATTGAGTTCACTTGTAACTTGTTTGGGCATATTAGTAACTAATCCTCCTTTAAAAAGCTTGATACCAAATTTTCATTATAATAATTAGCTTTATACTGAATTCCCCATGTGATCTGGTTAGTTTAAGTCAAAATTTTCAAATCCCTTTAGAATGCTCATTTGCCTCTAACTGCTCTGCTTGATTTTATTTCAATCATCATCTTCATCATGCCTGACCAGGATAAACTCATCACCAGGAAATGTCTCGTCATGGAGACTGCTTTAGCTTTGCTACAAACCCCTCATCAGTAAACTCCAATAGCTTCTGCCTCTCCAACTGGTGGGCTGAAGTACTGAGTAAAAACCTCTTTCCATATAAAAAGAAGGCTCAAAATCTCAGTCATCTCTGCATTTACTACCGGCTGAAATTTTGGTTTCAACTTTACCATCATCTTCATTATACCCTTCACCAAGTACTTTCTATGATAGAATATAAGCTCTATGAGAGCAGACACTATTTCATTAAGTTCTTTACATCCCCAGCATTAAGTACAATATCTACCATATGGTAAGCCCTTAACAAATGCTTAATGATGGATTGATTATCAATATGTTTTGTTTGCTTCCCCCCCCCCCATGACAGACGTCATTACAAAGGTGAGAGCTTTATTACTGATAACAGATTCTTTTACACTGTTTATTATCCTTTTGATGTCTTATATCCTCATTTCTTGGGGGATTATTGAAGTTAATTTGTTCTTTTCCACTTCTAGTAACTTCTCTTCAGGATCTTTCAATCCATAGTATTTCTTCATTATATTGAAGATTTTTTTTCTGCTAATTACTCTTTCCTTTCCTTAGAGCCAACAAAATGTTTAAGCCCTGACACCTTGCTTCCTATTGAAGACATCTCTATTTTGTCACCCGTTAAAACCCTTCATTACATGCTAAAAATAATTTCATGATGCTTTAAACATAATAGATACCTAATAAATGATACTTGAATTAAATTAAACAAGTCCATTCAAAGAATGTTAAAGATCTACTCATACCACTCCTTCATTCAAAAATCTTCCAGCATTCCCTATGGCCTCCTTTTCCTGGCATTCAAAGTCTTCCATTTTAGTTTTTCTTTGTAACCCTGTACTCTACATACTCTGCTTTAGACAACAAACAGTCCAGCAAACGCCCTCCATGCTCTTCTACCTCCTTTATTCATATTGGGCCCTGAGCCTAAAACCCTCTCCCATAGTGGGCTTTGGACAAATTTTTCTGCTACTCCCAATTCCATCCACTTTACCATGTCCTCTGATAGGGTCTGGGGACTTTGTTAAGTCTATCGAAATGTCACAAAACTGTCATTACTATTTTACACCCATAGGGATAAGAAAAGTGTCAAATAGACATGCCCCAGTCCTATTTTAACAATTGCCCAGAGGCGTTGTTGTTCCTCTGACCTGGGGTAAGATTCTCAAGATGTACCAACTGTCATGACTGGGAATTAGAATGAGCCTCACTGTCTGAGAACAGGGAAGGCCAGAGTAGTTCTTTTGCTGACTACAGCTGTTATTATACCCAATATCCATGTCCTCTGAAAACTGCATCCTTACAAATTGAGTAAAACTATTTTTAAAATATATCCTTTGCTTGTGCCAGGTCAGTCAATGACACTATCTTTATGATCAAGAATAGACAGGAGACTCGGGGGCGGCTGGGCAGTGCAGTGAATAGAGCCCCGGCCCTGGAGAAAAGAGGACCTGAGTTCAAATGTGACCTCAGACACTTAAAACTTACTAGCACTTACTGTGACCTTGGGCAAGTCACTTAACCCCAATTGCCCTGCCTTCCCCCCTCCAAAAAAAGCAAAAAAAAAAAAAAGAATAAGAGACCTAGCCTTTCCACAGTTCCTCTCCCCTCTTCATCTATTGAATTCTTCCTGATTCTTTAAAATCGAACTCAAAGGCTACTTCCGCCATGAAAAACCTTCCTTGATTCCCTCAGTTATTTCTGTAACCATCCCCTGTATGTACAAATTCCTCACATTAGCACTTAGTTTCTCAACTCTCTACTTACCTTATAATTTTTTTAAAGCTATTTTCTTATACCTATCAGTTATAGATATCTGGTTTTATGTTTTAGGAATCAAATCTCATGAAATAAAATCATGAATGTAAGTAAATTGCAAGCCCATAAAATAAGATATTTACATGTATACATGAAGATGTATGTAATAAGGCATTGTTGGTAGAGTTGCAAATTAGTCCAATATTCTGGAAAGCACATTGGAATCATACAAAGAGGATGACTAAAGTGTCTACAACCTTTGACACACAGAATCCACTCCTAGGTAAATACCCCAAAGAGGTCATTGACAAAAGAAAGCCACCATATACACCAAAGTATTAGCAGCAAGACTTTTTGTAGTAAAAATCACCTGGAGCCAAATCAGATATCTTTTCATTGGGAAATGACTGAATCAGTTGTAGTACATGAATATCATAGAACATTACTGTACTATAAGAGATGATGGACATGATGAAGAAAGAGAAGCAAAGGAAAACATATGAAATTTGCAAAGTGAAATAATCAAAGCCAGGAAATCAATGTATACAATGACCACCACAGTGTAAACAACCATAGGTCAAAACCAAATGTTATAAAATAACAGTAATTTCCTAGAAAGCTTTTCTACAAAAAAGAGATATGAGAAAACATACCCCAACCCCTGTTCCTTTTATGAGTTTGGGGCCCATGTGTATAGAACATTGAATGTAATGTCAGACTTTTTTCCCAATGTGTTGATGGGTTTTGCTCATTTTTTTTTCTTTCTTTTTTGCTTTCTTATTAAAAAAAACTGTTTTAAGGAATGACTGTGAGAGGGGGAGGGGGAAATAGGAAAAATCAAGCAATGCAAAAATAAAATATGTCAATAAAATGTTTATAAGAAACAAAAAAAGATAAGTAATAAAAACACATTTAGTATCTCTCAAGTAAGAGCAGTCCACAAGGTCATAGTTAAGCATTTGCTAAATGCCTATCATGTGCAAAGCACTGTGCTAAGTGCTAGGAATACAAAGAAAGGGGGAAAATCAAGGTCACAGTCCTCAAGTGAGTCACATCCAGTAGCAAAGGCCACATGTGCACAGCTATATATAATATATACAAGATAGAGAGAGAGAAGGTGAAGGGTAATCTCAAAATGAGAGCATCATCTACCAGTGGGATGGACCAAGAAATTGCTTTTGCAGAGGTTGAGTTTTGAACTGAGTTATGAAAGAAGCAGGGAAGACAATAGACAGAGATGAGAAGGGAAAGTGCTCCAGGGGGTAGAGATGTCAGTAAAAAGGTCCAGGGTTTGGAAGATAAGAGTGCTTTGTGTGAGGGACAGTGAGGAAGTCAGTATTTCTAGAATATAGATTATGTGGAGGAGAGTAAAGAGTAAGAAGATTAGAATGATAAAAAGAATAGTTGTGAAGGGCCTTAAATAATAACAAAGTATTTTATATTTGATCCTGGAAGTAACAGGGAACCATTGTGATTTATTGATCAGAGGGGTGACATGGACATAATTATACTTTAGGAAAACCACTTTGGCAACTGCGTGCAAGACAAATTGGAGTAGGGAGAGATATGAGGCAGGGAGACTAACCAGCAGATTATTGGAATGGTCAAAGCATGAGATGATTAAAAAAAAAACAAACCTGCAACAAGTTGACTGCTTTGTGAGTGAAGAGAAGATATAGCATGAGATATTGTGAAGGTAGAAATGTTAAGACTTGACAACAGATTGGACAAGTGGAAGAGTAAAAAGCAGCCCACAAGGAAGCTCCCTGGGGCATTAGGAGATCCCAGTCATAGTCCTAAAGAGCTGAGTCCTAGGTCAGTTCATCTGAGAGCCAAGTTAACTTGTCAAGTCAAGTCAAGAAGTATTTAAGTGTACCAGTGATGGGGTGCTTGGGTGTCTGTGCTTGGACCCCTGTTCCAAAATCACATTTCTCCCCTAGCCTCGAAACACTGTCTCAGGCAGTTTCTCCCCAACCCAAGGACACTATGCCTAGCAATTACTCATGAATGGGCCCTAGCAAAATACTTATCTCACTTCCTGATACAGTAACCAGTGGCATTTATAGAAATTTTTAGTCTGATCCAGCTGTGTACTGGCTGAACTGGCTGTGTACTGTGTCACAAAGATATTTACTACTCACTGACCTATCATATGTAACCTAGACTTAGACATATGTATACTCCCTTACATTTATCTTGTCCAACAAGACGTTGATGGGGGCAGCCTGGGTATTTCTCAGTCTGCCCTGACCACCAATTGACTTAGTGATGTTGCAGGCCTAAAACCACACCTCCAGATAACCCTCCTTGGGCTAATTCCCAGTGAACTCTGGGTAAAATGCTGCACAGTAGATACTAAAAGTGCATGTTCCTGTATGAACTGATCATTCCTTGACCACTCCCTAATCCCGCCCTGAATCACCTATTAGCATATTTGGCACATGTTTTACTAGAGAATATTCTGTATAAGCTTTAAGTCTAACTCTCTAAGATTGCAGGTTCCCTAAGAGCTCTTGCCCGCTGCAAAGCATAACAATAAATCGTTACCTCCTTGACTTAAAAATGTTTGAGTCCACAAATTCATTCCAGAATAGCCTGTCAAGGAACTCCAGTCTTGGGATTCCTGAATGTTGTCAACCCCCATCACCAGGAATTATGATAAACTTGGCCATACAAAAAGAAGCAGAAAGAAAGATAATCCCTGCCCTTACTAGCTTGCACCCTAATAAGGGAAGAAAAAAGAATACTCAACAGAAGAAGAGAAGGTACCTCCCCTGAGGTCTAAAAGGAGGAAGTACAGAGAGTCAGGCTTAGAATCCAAGAGAGGATGACAAGATGACATCATAACTGGCCAGGACATTGTCCTTAAAAGGAAGATTGGGAGGACCTGACCAATAGGAGAAAGGCCACAGGAGCAGAATGGACTTCCAGGCTGAGAAGGATAGCATGGCGTAGAAGAAAAACTTTGGAGGCAAAAAAGAGCGTTCTGGAGAGGAATGAAGACTCAAACGCCCCATGTCTGATTCAGAACAGTATTGTCTAACAAAAGCCCTTGGTTGATATCTGGGTATCGGTGCATGGGGATTGACTCCAGCTACACTAATTCCACCAGGGTGAAACTTCCCACAACAAAGATTTAAATGAATCAGTGCAAAGTAAAGAAAAGCCTGAATGCATATCCTGCCTTAGACACTTCTTATTAACTGTGTGACTTTGAGCACTTACATTTGACCTGAGCCCAGTTTCTTCATCTGTAACGTGTGGGATATTATTAACATCCATTTCACAGGATTGATTGATTGATTTCATTGTCTAGAAAAGGGTTAAACATTTTGAAAGAAGTGATAGACAATATATCTGTGGAATGAAGTCTACATTTTAGATCCTCCAGGCATCTTTCACTCACTGTGAATCTTCCTAAATAGCTTCCAAAGTGTCAAAAATGATCTTTCATAAGTGCAACTCTAACTATTCAATAAACTCCAGTGTTTCTGTATCACCCCCAAGAATAAATATAAAATATTCTGTTTGACTTTCAGAGCCCTCATAATCTGAGCCCCTCTCTATCTCACTTTTTCAGTCTTCTTACAACTTAGATTCCCCCACATTCTTTGATCCAGGGCCATTGGCCTCCTTGCTCTTCCTAGGACTATCTCCAGTCTCTGGGAACTTACCCCCTTCTCATGTTCATCTCCTGCCTTCTTGACTTCTTTCAAAGCCCAGCTTAAATCTTACCTTTACTTTTTTTTTTTTTTGCTTTTATTTTTTTTTTGGAGAGGCGAAGGCAGGGCAATTGGGGTTAAGTGACTTGCCCAAGGTCACAGGGCTAGATTTTATTTACAGACTACAATAGAGAATTTTCCTTATGATTTTTTCCTGGTTAGAAATCTGTAGTGCACGACAGGAAAAAACTGTAAATCGAATCAACTTATCTCTTGAGAAGTCCCCACATCTTACATTATCTAAAATAAATGTCACTTTCGGCAGCACTATTATAGCTCCAGGAACAAAAGAGTGCGTATGTTATATGTTTTACTGACATTTAAAGGTGACAAAGAAGTAGAAAACCAAATTAAGCAAGATAGCACATCTTTGGGGAGCCTTCCAGGCTGGAGCTACTAAAGACATAGTCTTTTTTTTTTTTCTTTTTTTAAATGATTGTATCCAAGTATCTAGATGTCTGGCATCAAGTAAACAAATTATCTGAGTGATTGGATGAAGTGTTTAATTTTCATCCAAATGTGTGGCATTGTCTAAACATAGTCAAAGAATCATTTCATAATGCTGCAGACCAAACCACAGATCCAGAGTGGCTTTTTGTTAACACAGATACACTTGGCTTCTTAGACTGGCATGGATATATCATCTTTTAATACATGCCTGCCCTTTTTGTTATGTTTTTAAAAATATTTATAAATAAAATGTTGGAAGCAGAGTTGCTCAGAGCCTATAGTAAATGTGTGAGATGAAAGAGTTGAGAGTCTGAATCTGAGGTCAGAAAAGGTCTTTATTCTTTCTCACGAGAAAGGACTCTGCCCCTGTCACTCACATGGCATCTGCAGGGAGATAGCAACAGTTAGAAGCTAGTCCAGAGTTATATAATCTTCTAATGCAGAAACCCAACCGCCCCCCAACTGGCCTTCATTCTTATTGGTAGGGAGGCTGGCCCACAACCTAAGCACAGGAGACAAAGGACCCAGAAACATGTGGGTGTCCAGTGAAAGCAGTCTTTTTTTTTTTTTCATTTGATATCTCTTTAATTGTTATTTTCAGGTAGAGGGAGACCCATAGGTCAATGCACAGGAGAGGCGATGTGGCCTGAGACTGGTGGTATAAGAACCTTATCCTTCTGCATTTTCTAGCTCTTGACTCTGTTTTCTCATCTGTAAATTCATCTTGAGAGGTATGGAGTTTGTGTTTAGGTTTTTTGTTTTGGGTTTTGGTTTTTTTTGCATCTTAAATTCCCACAGACCAGAAGACAAAATAGAATTTACATTTATAGATAGGATCTGCTACCAATACCAATATGATTTTATTGGAATATGGAATGTAAACATGTTTCAAACAAACAATCTAACCTTATATAAAAAAGTATGGCATTATTAAATAGTTAATAAAGAAATCCTACAGGGTGGGAGACACCACTAGTTCTAGCCTAAATATGTGAAGTCTCCACTGTTGCTGTATAGCTTTTTTGAAACAGTATTAACCTCATTTGGCATATCTTGTGCTGAGGTGGCAGTGGGGAGAATCTCCATTGCTTAGGCCCAGATTGCTGGAATGTCAGGTGACCTAAACCTAAGCCTAGTGAATACTGAAGCCATTCTAGATTTGATTTTTCAGAATGGGGAAACTTCACTATAAATTATCCCTCACAGTAAAGCTTTTCATAAATGTTAAAAAATTTCAGGAACCACATTCCATTTTTTTTTATTCTGGCCTACAATTTTTAAATCAATGTTTTTCACTTTGTGCTTTTCTTCTTTTCTTATAAAAGCATTCATCCAACATCAAAATTTTCCCACAAAACTACATAATATAAAAGTAATTAAATTTATAATCACTATCCCTCAAAAATTATTTCATAGATAGTCCTAAAAGAAACATATTAGATTTTTGTATGTTTATTGATCTTTTTTTCACATCTTTATTTCCAAATTTATCCCTTTCCTCTCACAAATATATCCCTTCCTACTTCTGCTCTACAAAGATCTCTTACTACAAAGAATGAAGAGGCAAGAGAGAAAAAACGTCACAGATAAAACCAAATAACATCTCAACTAAGTCTAACATTTTTATGCAGTGTTTCATACTGATAGTTCCATACCTCTGCAAAAAGAAAAAAAAAGGAAGGTGTATTTTCTTGTTCCCATAGTCTTCAAGAAGCATACGTTTAAAATACTTAAGTTCAAGCAATCATACAGAGCCTAACTACATACAGCTTATAGAATGATCCTCTGGTGGGTTTGGACCAGGACACTCCCTTCCTTAACTATGAGAATTTCATGTCTACACTCAATTCCACCAAACTCTGCATGATCCCAACTGGATGTATGCCAACCCTTCCAAAGGGAGGTTTTTCCTATCTTCTGCTCCATTGTATCAGCAAGCACCCTAGCATACCTAGAGCAGCTGCTAGCACAGGTTCTTAGATCTGCTTTTCTAAAGGAAAGCAACTCAAAATGGGTTAACAGTCTCACTTTAATCATTCATATATCATTTACCTAGTTCAGGGGGAAAAGTCAGCACCCTGAACTTCAGAGAATGCGAACACAAGTTACAAACACAAGTTACAAACAAACAGAAAAACTGATCATCAGATGGCTTCCAGCATCTGACCATTACATCAGTTACCTATTCAGTTACCAGAGAGGGAAGCACCAACATCTGGGTTTTTCAAAGCCAGGGGGCTCAATGGCTTCCCAGATTCTCATCTGGCCAAATCACACAACTCTTCTCAAAGTGAGCCCCAAAGCAAAACCTCACATCAGGGTGTATATATAGCCTTCTCCTGGCTTGGAGAATGTCACAGCCCTCTAGACCCACTGCCCAATCATAAAGCTACAAGGCTCCAGCATTCCCAGAAAAACAAGCCTCCCGGAAAAACAAGCCTCCCGCCACAGGCTCCCTGTGACCACATTCAGCCTATTAGGGAGCAGAGTATACTTTCAAATCTGGGAAGGTTCTCAGAATCATGTAGCCTCTTTAGCAAAGGGCCTAGGGGCAAGGAAGATCTTCAGATTTCCATGACATCCATTCCAACCTTGGATCCACTACTTCTTCATTTATGAAGGGTCAGAGATATAGCTACTCATACCTCTTAGATGAGAATGAAGTCACCAACTTGTCTTCCAATAAGATAGTGTACCATTGGGTCTTGTCATATGCCTTGCCACTGCTGTCTCAGATCCAGCACCTTTCTATCTATTCTGCTGCTACACTTTACAGATTTCCAGACATTCCTTTCTGCCACTATAACCTTAGGATCACCAGTCCTTTCTGTCTGCCCTATAGCTGATCTCTCCTATATGTGGCTATTGCAATAGAACAAGAAATACAAAAATAGTACAAGAAAGAAGAGATGAAATTCTGAACTAAGATGGCACATGAGTTGTGTAAGCAGAATAAAGGGAGAATACATGAAAAAAATTATGATTTTTGGATCTATAGGATTCAGTGCCTGATTGGGTATAAAGGATGTGTTTGTTGTTCAGTTGTTTCAGATATGTCTGAATCTTTATGACTCCATTTGGGGTTTTCTTGACAAAGATAATGGAGTGTTTGACATCTTCTGCAGCTCATTTTACAGATGAGGAAACTGAGGCAAACAGGCTTAAGTGACTTGCCCAGACAGTAAGTGTCTAAGGTTGGATTTGAACTCATAAAGATAAGTCTTTCTGACTTCAGAGGGAGGATGAGGTAAAGGAAAAAATCAGGGGCAAGTGATCTTGGGTACCTGGAAGAATGGTAGTGCTCTCAACAAAAATAGAAAAGTTAGGAAAAAGGATGAGTTTTGAGGAGAAGATACGAAGTTTTTTTCCAGATAGCTGAAAGTAACTACAAAATTTGCAATTGGATATGTCCGCTAAGCAGTCAGGGATGTGGTATTGGAACAAAGAGACTGGAGATGGATCATAGTGCCTGGTATTTAATCAATGCTTCTTGATTGACTGATATATAGATCTGGGAGTTGTTTGCATAGAGGTGATAGTTGAACTCCTGAGGTCATCAAAAGAGAATACAAAGATAGGAAGAGAGCCCAGTCCAGAGACCTAGGACACACTCAGGCACCTAGGGTAATACAGGGATAATAATCCTGCAAGTAGCACTCAGAAAGAGGGGGGAAGGGGGCAGAATAGGTAGAGAGAACCGGGAAAGAATGGTTTCATGAAAATCCAAGGAGAAGAGGGTATCTAGGAGAAGGAATCAGTTGATGGGTATCAAATATTGCAGAGAAAAAAGAGTAACAACTGAGAAAAGCCCATTAGGTTTGGCAATTAAGAGAGCTACATCAGTTAAATCATGAGGTTGAAAGTCATTTTATAAGGGATTAAAAATATGTGAGGAAGGCAGATGGAGGCAGGGGGTATAGAGCTTTTTTTCTGGAAGTTTTTGAAAATGAGGTGAAATGCATGATAAGCTTGAGGAGATTGTAAGATCAAGTGAAGATTTTTTTTTTAATGATGAGAACTGGATGTTTGTAAGTAGTAGAAAGAGCACCAGTGAATGAGAAGAGGAACTCAAGAAGAAAGGAGAGGAGAGGGGGGAAAAGAGACACTAAAGAATGTGAATAGAAATTATAATACTAGTTCTGCATAATATTTATGGAAATATAGCAGTTATTATAGTACTTTACACTTTATAAAATTGTTTCTCACCACACTGGGTGATGGGATCTACAAATACTATTGTCCTCATTTTGCAGATGAAGAAATTGAAGCCAGAGAGGGTGAATGACATAGTCATGCAGCATTGAGTAGTACAGCAGTACTTTGCTCCAATGCTCACTTGCTCTGAGCTTCAGTTTCCCAATCTACAAAATGGGGATATTTATGATATTTCACCAAGCTCTTATGAAAGAAATATTTTGTAAGCCTTAAAGAACTATGTAAATGTATTTTATTACTGTAATGGTGTACAATTAAAGTTACTATTTATTCTGAATTGAAATGAGTAAATTTTTGTAAAAATATCATTGTAGTGATGCTAAAAGAAATCAAAGTTTAGAGAAATTAAGTGAATAATACTAACTTCAGAAGACTGGTGGTTAAATATTAAAATATATTACTTCTCAACAGAGAGACAGTAGGATTTTATATATTTATATACACATACACATATATACACTTACACATATATAAGTACATATGCTATTATATATGATTCAGTTATCTAAGTTTAGTTTTCTGTTTTTGCTTAACTGTTTCTTTGTAACAAGGAAAGACAATAGCAACCGACAAGTGACTTTTTAAAAAGAGAATTGACCTAGAAAACTTGGGATATGTTTCCCACACATGGAATTTCTCACTCTCCTACTTCATTTATCTAAAAAAAAATTCATTAATTTTGAAACCCCTTAACTATGGACATGCCTTAAGGTCTGTCCTGGGTCCTCTCTTCTCTTTACACTCTCTCACTGGCTGGCTGCATTTCCATGAGTTTAAATATGAACTGGCTCATGACTCTCTGTGTATATATATATGTGTGTGTGATACCTGCATCAAATGAGCATAGGCCAAACCGAAGAGTGCAGAATGATTGGACACAAGCCAAGCAGGTTCTGTCATAGCAGTTCCCATTTATTGATCAGAGAGCAGAATTTATATAGTGAATGTAAAACAATTATCTCTTAGGTTCCCATGAGAGAATGTTTAATGTCCTTGTCACGTACATTTATGTGTTTTAATGTCCTTTTTCCCTTGCATGCATCTATGTCTGAGTCACTGCTTAGTTATCATGTCCTAAACTCCTGCAAGTCAGGAAGAGATGGTGAGCCAATCTTAAGACATAATATAGCCTTCACAGGGAGCTGGTTTGGGAGAAATCCTGGACCAGACTCTTCCCATATATGGACCGGATCAGAAACTGGCCCTGGACACCAAAGTATCATTTTCTAGTCTTTTCTGTCGCTTATCACATATATCCAATTGTGAGGGATAATTTATAGTGAAGTTTCCCCATTCTGAAAAATCAAATCTAGAATGGTTTCAGTATTCACTAGGCCTAGGTTTAGAGGTCACCTGACCTAGGAATCTGGGGCTTAGAGCAATGGAGACCCTCCCCAGTGCCACCTCAGCACAAGATATGCCAAATAAGGAACCCTGGCCTTTCATTGGACACCCATATGTTTCCAGGTCCTTTGTCTCAGAGATAGATTCCTGCACTTAGGTTGTGGGCCAGCCTTCCTACCAATAAGAGTGAAGGCCAATTGAGGGGGTTAGGTTTCTGCATTAGAAGATTATATAACCATGGGCTGGCTTCTACCTGTTGCTCTCTCCCTGCAGACACCATGTGAGTGACAGAGGCAGAGTCCTTTCTCATGAGAAAGAATAAAGACCTTTTCTGACCTCAGATTCAGACTCTCAACTCTTTCATCTCACACACAATCAATAGGATATTGATAAATCAAATTATATTACCTAGACTATTACAAAAGCCTCCTAATTGACTTCCTTGCCTAAAGCCTCTCCCCACCACAAACCTTTTCTTAAAGTCTGGTCTTAACATATCACTCTCTCCCTAATCAAGAAATTCCAATGATACCCTATTTCAACTAAGATCAAAAATATATGTCTCAATGCTCTCTTTCACATTAGTAACCTTCTTATACTCTAAGGTCATGCCAAGCTGTCCTTCATATTTTTTATCCACAATGCTCTATCTCCCATCTCTATGCCTTTTCACTGGCCTGCCCCCATACCTAGAATGCCTTCCATCCTTACTTCAGCCTCTTGGACTATCTGAAATCTTTTTAGACTCAGGTAAGACATTAACTTCCTGCGAAGCCTTTCTTCCTTCTCTCCAGCTGCTAGTACCTATCTCCTAAAACTGTCTTTTATTACATTTTTTTATATATTCTATATATGTTTATGCCTGTACATATTGTTTCCCCAATTAGAATGTAAGCTCTTTGGGGGCAACGACTAATTCTCTTTTTGTCTTTATAACCCTAGGGCTAGCACAGTGCCAGGCAGAGGAGTGGGTGAAGCTTAATAAATGCTTGTTGATTAAGTTCTTATGGTGTTCAGAGCAGTATATGAGGTATCGAGAGAGACAAGAAAGCCCTTACTCTTATGGAATTGACAGTCTGAATAATCTCAACTATAAATAATCACAGAGGATAGAGCTCTGGGCCTTGAATCAGGAATACTTAAGTTAAAATTCAACTTAGAAACTTACTAGCTGTATGACCTTGGGCAAGTCACTTAACTAAAACTATTTGCCTGTTTTCCCACCTGTAAAATGAGTATAATAATAGCACCTACCTGCCAGAGTTGTTGTGAGAATCAAACATTTGTAAGGCATCGTACCTGGCACATATAGGTGCTATATAAATTCTAGCTATAATCATCATCATCACCATCAGTAATTAATAATTAGTTTAGAGTTCCGAAAAGAAAAAATGCTATGTGAATTCCAAGGGAGGAAGGTTATTTCTAATCTAGGAACTAGTGAAAGCTTTAAGGAAGACAGGATAACTGAACTGGATTTTAAAAGGACATGGTAGAAGGACAATCAATGCATAGTGATAATCATTTAATATCAATTTGATAATAAGGGCCAGGGCCTGAACTAATCAACCAGAAGAAAAGCCTGGACGTAACAGCTTTTTTGTTCTCTGAGTAAATTCAGAAAATACCTCTTCCTATGTCAACAAAACTAGATGAGGCTTACTTTATAGCCATTAAGGATGAGACCCTTTACTTGAGGCACTAACTTGAGTAATGGGACTTTTTCTCATCTTAATATTTTTTGGACATGTACTATGTTATGGTACGTTAATGGTAAAGAAAACACAGATATGCTGAGTCATGATTTCAATCAACACTTTGTCAACTCTTATTTTATTGTATTTACCACCTATTCAATTAAGAAAATTCCTTTCTCATACAATGATTAAACATTTATGGAGATCATAAATTTGAGTGACAAAGCCATCCCGAATTGGGATAGTTCTAAAGTGTATTTAAGACTTCTCATGCTTTTGTTCAGGCAGTCAGAAGTTGGATTCTGGCTCCGTGTACACATATCTGCTAGCTTTAAGGGAATAAATGATATAACTGTATATCACCTAGCCTGTTTGTCTCCTTTAACCAAACTTTCAGGTTAATAATAGAAAACAATGAATTATTTTATATGTACTTTGTACTTCTCTGTCAGGAAGTTCCCTATCACCAACACTTTACTCCAGATCTTGTTAGAATGTAAGCTCCTTGAGGGCAGGGATTATTTTTTGCCTTTTTATTCCTAGTACCTAGCTTAATACCTTGGTGCTTAATACAAGTTTGTTGAATTAAATGCACCCTTGTCATTTTCAATTCGATTCAGTAAATATCTAAGTGTCTGCATCAGTAGGACATGACTGAATAACAACTACTCCATTGTGCTAAGTAGTGAGGATACAAATAATAAAAAGTCAGTACCTGCTCTCAAGTAGTTTACAATCGAATGGAGGAAGATAATATGTAAAGGCAGACTGAAAGAAGGGAGCACCAGGGGGAACCTGGCTAGAAAAGCTGAGTCTTGGATAGAAAATGAGTTACCTAAGAAAGTTCTGAACCCTCTACAAAGGAGGGCATTGGGAAGTTTGTAGTTCTGCTCTCCAGTCCTCTAAATCAAATGGGAGAGGCAACTGGGAGAGCTAAGAAAGTACTGAATATCAAAAACTGAGTGAATCTGCATGATGATATTTCAGGTGATCTTGTTTTCCTGGAGGAACCATGATGTTCATAGACTAGAAACCAAGAAAAGCAGCGGACAGAAAATCTATATTATTGCTATATCTAGCGAAAAAAGTGTCACTACAGTGTATCTTCATTAACGGAAGTATTACTACAAGCAAAAAAAATGGCTGGGCATTAAACAAAAGTTTGAAAGAATAAATTAATATAATCAATCTGGAATCAAAGGACAATTGCAGCACAAAAACTAGTTCAATGCTTATCTTCTTTTGCATAGACAGAAAGCCAAAGAGCATTTATAGGTTATATTTATGAGAGTTTACTACTGTATTTTTTCCAAAAAGAAAGTTACAAATCTGAAATACGTCATAGAGTTGAATTTCAATATAACCTCATTTTTCACCATTGAGAAGTCATTACATCACAAATAACAATAAATGTCAGGCATAAATATGATTTTAAAAAAATATTGCAGCCCAGATGCTCAAATTTACTAAGAAAATACAGTGATGCCTGAAATGGTATAGTTACTGAAATGTCAGCTAGCAATAGAGTTATAATAAAAATATATAACTTTCAATCCAACAAAAATACATACAAATGAAAATAGACATAAGGGTTTCATTGTCATAATTTTGGTGCAAATTCAAGACTTAGAAAAATAAGCTAAAGCCTCTTCAGATTTAAGATTCAGTCCTAGGGATGAAAGTAAGATTGGGGGAATGGGGAAAGAGAACGGAGAAGAAAGGGAAATATGTCAAGTAGACAGAGAAATTTCAAAACCTCGTTTCTATGGGAATCCAGGATTAAAATGTCAGTCTAGAGAGAATCCATGTTTTCTGTTTTATGCCATGTTTCAAAATTCTCAGATGAAAATTGATGAGATTACTTGTATAAAGTGGAGTGACATTTAATTAAAATATGATAGATCTGAAATAAAGAATACTAGCAAAGTAGCAAAAGCTAGAATCTTTAACAGAGACAAGGGGATTACAATCTGGGACCACCATGCTACATGAAAGAGGGGATCAAGGTTAAATACACTTCAACAGGAAGGGAGTCCCATGGTAAACAGCTTCAGAAAGCTGCCATGTGAGATGTTTTGCATAACAATCTAAATTCCATAGAGAAGGATGGGGGAGGCTGAGAAGTAACACTTGGTCAGAATGGAGGCTCTTTTTTTTTTTTTAATTGGTTTAGTTCTCTTTTCAACTACTTTCAATTGCCCTCAGACAATTCCAAGCTCTGGGATCAGGCAAGGTCAGTTCATAATCAGCTGCATTCAACACTTGGTTGTTCTGAAAAATTCTTACAATATAACCTGAGTTTATTATCTCATTTCTATAGCAATACATTCATTTTAAACAGAAAAAAAGTGTTATGTAACATTTCTTGGAAGTAATGTTATTTTTATTGAGTAACTATGGGACTCTAAACAACATAACAAGATGTAATTTTATTACAGCTAGGATCCTATATTTAACTAGCATTTAGACTCTTTGAAATTAGCATTATCAATGCCAAATGCTTGTCATAAATTTTGAAAATTGATCAATACAGTATCATAAACATTTACCAGTGCCTGAGAAACAAAGCTTGCTTCTGGTGGCATAATTTAGAATCACTAATGAAGAGGTAAAAGTTTTGGGAAGGGTTTCTTTAGAATTCTTTCCCCTTTAAGTGAGGAAGGGAATAATAAAAATAAACAAAATATCATTCCTTCATTTTTTCCCCTAGTTTCAATCTTACATATAGAGGTGAAAAAACAAAGAATGAATGAAATGGTAGCTATCAAGAGCTTACTCTATGTCAAACATTATACTAAACACTGGAAACATAAATAACAAGTTACCATATTGTGTGAGATGAAAGAGTTCGGAGTCTGAATCTAAGATCAGAAAAGGTCTATATTCTTTCTCATGAGAAAGGACTCTATCCTCTGTGGCCCAACATGGTATCTGCAAGGAGAGAGCACCAGGTAGAAGGCAGCCCATGATTATATAAGCTTCTAAGGCAGAAACCCAAGCCCCCCCCAACTGGCCTTCACTCTTATTGGTAGGGGGGCTGTCCCACAACCTAAGCGTGAGAATCTCTCTGAGACAAAGGACCCGGAGATATGTGGGTGTCCAGTGAAAGCAGTCTTAACCTTATTTGGCATATCTTCTGCTGTGTTGGCTCTGGGGGAGGGTCTCCATGGCTCTAATGCTTGAAGGTCAGGTGACTTGACCTTAGGCCTAGTGAATACTGAAGCCATTCTAGATTTGATTTTTTCAGAATGGGGAAACTTCACTATAAATTATTCCTCACAAATCCCCACTTTTTCTTTTTATACCTTTTGAAGTTTCCCCAATTTTCTTAATTCTAATTACCCTTGCAGCCCTCATCGCATTGACAATATACAAGGGGGCAGTTCCCTTTATGAGTACAGATACAGAGATTCAAAAGAAAACAATAACAATTGTCATTTCAAAGTCCCAAAGTCTCTTTTCACACTGCTGTCCAGATGTGAGGAAGTCTTCTAGTCATGTAGGGTCATCCATCTTCAGCCCTGCATCCCAGCTTCTCTTCCTTTTGCCTTCTTTCATTCATTTTCCTACAAAAGGAACTTTGGAACCAATGCTAATGACAACTCCAGAATCCTTATCATTCTTACAAAATTAAAATTGGAGTCTTAGTCAATTGTCATGATCACACATTAGAACCACTTTCTTATATTTTGCATTAATCCATTATCAAGTCCTCCACCAGGAGGATGGGATTTCACTAAGGGATTTACATTAAGCTCGCGATTAAAACAATTAAAAATGTTTCCAAGTAGTCCAAAAATTATCCTCCTTTTAACATTGACTAATTATAACAAAGTTGAGACAAATGTGATACTAACTGAATAACGGAATAATATTCCCACAAACCTTGACCTCCTTGTCATATTATTACAAAGAACTAAGGACCCTGACTCATAAAAGAATACCTATACTAAATCCTAAGTCTAGCAGCTTTATTTTATAGTGACTTAAAATGTTCCAGAATCAAGTAGATTTGTTGCTGTTTTATTTAAAAACTTTTGAATATTGAAACTTGCCACCAAGAATAGGGACAAAATTATAATGAGGGAAACATATTTCCCAAACTTCAGAATGCCAATTCCAGGCATAGTGTATACCATGCTGCAATCTTCATTGAGGCAGCTTAAAGTCTGCCAGGTGCTTGTTCCCAGTCAGAAGAATCCTACCTCAGCCCATGCTGAACAGTCGTTCCTCCAACCTTCATGCCTATATCTTACAGGATTTGGCACCATCGGTTGGTGGCTTAGGTAGCTTGGGCAGCCTCCTTCAATACTCCTATCTGGAGTTGAACTCAAAGAAACAGTCAGTTAACAGTCCCATCAAGTCTTAAATAACAAGTGCCAACAATCAGCTTAAGATGTGACTATAATCTCACATTGGTTAAGGAACATCTTTGAAGTGAGTCTCAAATAACCTATATTCATTCCTACATTTATTCTTGTTCATAAAGAAAATCAAATCTCCCATTAGGCTTACAAATTATTGCTCTAATAGATGTGCATCTACTTCATAGAGCATATGCTACATCTACTTCCAAACTTCTCTACCTTCTT
>CM053587.1:160348322-160377961 GCA_028646515.1 Pseudochirops corinnae | reverse complement strand
AATCCCCTTCTTCCACATCAACAGGGGCTCAGCCAATCCCCTTCTTCCACATCAACAGGGGAGTTCATGCCTTCTCAACAGTGGGACAGAGTTTGCACCTTCCACACTTACTAAGTGCTAAGTATCCTGCTAAACTAATTACTATTACAGATGTTAATGGTCATTTACACTTTTGAGTGACATATGGACTATCAATGTTTCCACCCAAGGCTCATCGCCTCACCAGGAAACTACTCTGATCAGCCCTTTATAGAATTTAGCGATCATTTAATCTAATTTCTTCATCTTACACACAAAGAAATTGAAGCCCCTCAAAATACAGTGACCCAGCCATTGGTAGACCTGGGCAGGGATGGAGATGAGAAGAGTCCATGTACTGTTTGGATTGTTGTAAGTCACATAGTTATTCCAATTTTGTCTCTCTGCATCTACCCTTCTCTCCCTACCCCTCCAAATAAAAGGCAAAGAAAAAAAGATCAATCCAGAAAGATAGTTTTGCCAATCCCTTCAGAGGCTTTTGGTTTTTGAGGGACCATTATCAAACTATAGTAAACTTAGTAAAAAATAGAAAGTCTTAGAAGGGCACTGAATGAGAGTATAGTTCTTGTATCCATAGGATAGAGGTAAGAATTGTGTTCAGTTTGGTGTAAAGCTTTAAAAAAAATGCTTATCTTCTTGTTTCCTGACATTGTTGACTTGCCCGTGGGCATGTACCAGGACTATTGGAAGTCTTGATGGATGAATACAAAGGTTGAGGATGTCAAGTAGGAGATGTAATTTTGCTGCCATGGATGCCACTTCACTGTTGCTAGGTTACATGGGAGTCATGAAAGGTACCCTTAACAGCTAAAAATTCACCACTATCCAACCCAGCCAGTATGGGTGGTGACAGTGGCCAGCGAGGAGGAGGCAGCAAGAAAGAGATTCAGGAGAATGGGGGAAAGATAAAGAAATATAAAAGGTTGATAGGTGGGCCGGTAGACATTATTAACCCTTAGGCCAGGAAATGGAAAGAGTGAAACAAAATGATTCATAGGATTGAAAGCTGGAGGGACCTAAAGGACTATCCAGTCAAATTCTCTCATTTTACAAGTGAGGAAAGCATTACAAGTATGAAGGTACAGAACAACAGAGGAGATTATTCAGAAATAGCAATAGTGGAATGCTCCCATACTCAGGTAACATATCACAATAGGATAATAATTTGTGATGCTCCTACTTTACCATCACCTTTAGAGGTTATGGGATCTTTAGATCTAGACCCATATGGAACCTTAGAGGTTGTCTGGTTCAACCCTTTCATTTTACAGATGAGGAAACTGAGGCCCATGGAAGTTACATGATTTGACATGTTTCTTTCCCCCCCCCCCAAAACAAACTCAATTTAATATTGATTATCTCAATAAGAATTTTGCCAATAGAGACTAGATTAATGCTTATCAAAAATGAACTTTTGGAAAAATTTCCCATGCTACCGGGAGTGGAAGAGGTGGATGTGGGCTGAAGAAGAAAACTCACTAAACTGGATTAAGGTAGTGTAGAATTACTCAGTAAATATAAAATTTCCCTCTTGATACTTAGGCCAGGTTGACATTCAGATTTTGAAATATTTAGGAATTTTTTATTATTTGTATGTTATTATTAAAGGGAAAGCTTTTTTAACAACAGATAAAGCTAATAGCAGTAGCATCAGAACAAAAGGACTACAAGCATGTGAGCTTTCAGGCAGGAACGTCACTGAATTATAGCCCAATGTTTTATTGTCAGCAAACCAGATTTAGCTGAGCCATGATAATAAAATGGGGCTTAGCTGCCATCCATCCATTCAGATGTTCATGGTAAAAAAGATTTTCTCCCAAGCCTAATTTTTGAATTGTTTGTTTAAAAATTTTCCTCATATAAAAGGAACAATTTGTGATTTGATTCAAAGGTTCCTATATTTATTATCAACATATTTCATCCACTCTCACCTAACAAGATGTCAGGCTTCTATAATCAATGACTGTCTTGGGCCTTGTCAAACAAAGTGTTTATTTGAAGCTTCAAGTAAAGAAACAAGAGAACCTTTGTATTTATTACACTTTAGGGCATATATTCAAGATCCTTTTCAGGTAGAAGAAGTTTTAAAGTGCCATAGATTGGCTTTTAATGAGAACGATAAAATCACACCAGACATGAATGCTGTTGCATATGCCACAAAAGATTTTATGGGAAACATTTCACAGTCTCATTTCAATGTGTTTATTGTTTCCATTATACAATGATATCTCAGAGCAAATTAGAATATCCATTGAGCAATATTTATGAAACACGTTTACATATGACTCTAAATTAGGGCCTAATCTGAGTTGTACAATCACCAGGAATGATAATTTTAAGTACCAAATTCCTTTGAAAAGTGTTAAAATTTATAGAATATTTACTTAGTCAAGAACTTTTCAGCATAGTCTCCTGAGAAACCAAACATATAATGTATCCATTATGTTAAATTTTACACAGTCAACTACTTCAAAAGTTTTTATGCAACCGAGACAGAGGGACAAATATTGAGGAATTGAATAGAAACAAAGACCTTTCCTTTAGTCAATAAAACTCCGAGGTTGCTGATAATAGGGAATTTGGAAAAAAAATTTCATAAAAATGAAGCAGGAAGGAAAATTATTTTTAGAGTCACAAAATTTTAGGTGGCAGTGAGGTCATTATAATAATAATAATAATAATAATAATCATAACAAGTGACATTTATGTAGTGGTTTAAGGTTTGCAAAGCACTCAAAGGATTACAGCACTTGAGATGCGGCTCTCACAGTCATCTGTAGGAAACTAAAATATTACATGTAGATAGATGTTCCAAATAAGTTAGTATTTATACTAACAGGCCAATGACTATCCCTTAGTGAGTGGAGGGAGATAGAAACAATCATAAAGCAATCAGAAATTGAAGAAAATTAGTAGAATAGGGTCTCTGAACACATGTTAAAGAGAAAAAAGAGACAGTTGAATAGCTCTACAATCAGTTATCCATTACAATATTCCTATGCATTGCAAAGAAATGGTCCTAAGCTTTCATTAATCTTGCTCTTGACCTCGAAATAGCTTTTAAAAATACTTTTTTTTTCAATTGTCATTACTCAAAAACTTCATTTTGTCTTTTTTTTTTTTTTTTTAGCTTTGCTGACACTATTCTTGTAAGATCTTAGGAGTCTTTTGCAGTTTATTTTCAATTATCTTTGCTTATTTCTTATCTTTTGTTGATATCCTTTTAAAATTTGAGTTTTAAAAATTATTTCTCCATGTAATCATGCCAGTCATTTTTTGGTCACCTCACTTTTTCTTATTTAGTAGATTATACAGTTACTATACTGCCAGAATTTCTTTCTATCTCTCTTGAGTTAACCTCTTTAGTTTCAAGCCATGGGGTTTTCTCTATTCTGTTTCTGTTTTCCCAGCCATCTCCACATCATGTAATCTGTGCTCCAGTCATCTTTCTTGCTCTTCCCAATTAGAACCCTGGACTCTGCCCTTGGAATGTCCCAGGCTCTGATAGGTAAGCCTTTGCCTTATCTCACTTGGAACCAAGTCAAATCACTACTTTCTGGCTATTTCCACAGCAAGCTGTTCTCTTATCCCCTTCCAGTTTCATTTTATGTGTTATCCTATCTCATTGGAATATAGGCTCCTTGAGTACAGGGACTATCTTACCTGCTTGTATTTTTATTTCCAGCATTTGGCATAGGGCCCAGTATATAGACAGGATACTTACTGAGTACTTACTGTCTTTATCCATCCATCCATCCATCCATCCATCCATCCATCCATCCATCCATCTCTCTCTCTCTCTCTCTCTCTCTCTATCTATCTATCTAGTTGTCCTTCATTCCTCAAGAAGACCAAAATGACATCACTATGTTAGAGTCAAGTTACTGTGCATCTGAATGTGGCTGATCAGACCAATATAAGTTTAGAATGCTCTACCATAGGTCAGGCACAAATAGTCCATGTGAACATTTGGGATGGATTCTCTAAATTTGCATATCTTGCACTTTTTTTTGACCTATTGCAATTCTTCTTTGCTCATAGAGCACAGTACCTTCTCTGATGAGGGCATGCTATGCTGGGTAATCTTGCGCCAGTGTCTCCCATGTCACACAATCCAATTTCAAAGTTCATAAGAGAGACCTTGGATGTTCTTGCATCACATTTTTGATCACCCTATGAGTGCTTGCCCTGGGTGAGTTCTCCATAAAATAGTCTTTTGGGCAAGCATATGGTTGGCATTCAAGCAGTGTGGTCAGCCTATTGGAGTTGCATTCTCTGTAACAGAGTTTGAATGCTTGGCAGTTTAGTTTGAGTAAGGACTTCAGTGTCTGGTAACTTATCCTGACAGATGGTCTTCAGAATTTTCCTAAGATAATTCAAATAGAAGCAATTCAGTTTCCTGACATGCTGTTGGTATATTGCCCAGGTTTTACAGCATACAACAATGAGGTCAGCTCAATAGTTCCGTAGACCTTCAGTTTGTTAGGTAGTCTAATATCTCTTCTTTTCCACATTTTCCTTTGGAGCCTCCCAAACACTGAACTAGCTCTGGCAATGCCTGCATCAACCTCATTATCAATGTATCCATTCCTAGAAAGTATACTGCCAAGGTAAATGAACTTATCCACAGCATTCAAAACTTCTTCATTTGCTGTAACCAATAGTTCCAGCTATGAATGGTGTGGTGCTGGCTGATGGAGCACATGTGTTTTCTTGGTGTTCCTTGTTAGGTCAAGATTAGCACAAGCAGCAGAGAATCAATCCATATTTTATTTCCTCTCAGATTCAGAGGCTGCATTGAGTACACAATCATCTGCAAACAAAAAATCATGTACTAATACTCCCTCCACTTTGCTCTTGGCTTCTAGACTTTTCAAGTTGAAGAATTATCATCGCTGCAGTAACTATCTATCTATGTGATACATTTATCTATTTGAAATGTATTCCTTTAATATCAAAGTACCATTCCTCTCTTATCTATTATGACTGTTAAAATACTATAGTTAATGCTATAATTTTAAAGTTTTAGAGGTGTCCATATAAGATAATATGAGAGAATCAGTGCTAAGATTTGACCAGGAGTGGGTTGGAGGTGGGGTGTGGCGGGGAAGACTGGTGACCTCAGTGAAGGACATTTCAGTAGAGTGGTAAAGTCTTTCAAATTGTGAAACATTGGGAATCAAGAAAGAAGGTGATAAAAGAAATTGGAAAAGTTGATGTGTACTATTGGAAGAGTTTGGTCATTAAATGGGAAAAGAGAAAGGAAAGAAATGTTTAATGATATCAATATTATTGCGTCATTCTAAAATTTAGAAAGTCTCATATTTAGGATGTGTTGAAACAAGCTTTTTTTTGCTTTTTTTTTTTTTTTGGAGGGGGGAAGATAGGGCAATTATATTAAGTGTCTGAGGTCAAATTTGAACTCAGGTCCTCCTGACTCCAGGGCCGGTACTCTATTCACAGTGCCACCTAGCCACCCTGAAAACAAAATTTTATCCAGCTCACAAATAGCATATTAATAAAGAAAGAAGAGTAAAGAGGACCTACAGCAAAGATGGGTATTGCTTTAGTTATTTTCTTTCACCACATGGTAACTGCTGCCTCTAAACTTTCCCATATTGAAGACATTTGGGCTTTAGCAATGATGTGTCACTCGGAAGGTGGACTTCTTTTGACATTTTCTTTCTTAGTTGCTTTATGTGTCTGAAGTACTATATTGTAAACTATGGGCCTAGAATGAAACATTTGGTAACAGCTATATACGACAATAAGTAAAATATTAGGTTAGAATACTAAGGAGAATGTGATTATAAACTAGAAAAAACTGTCCTTCTTTCACTTCCGGAATGTATTAAATAGATATTAGCATGGACTTTCTGCATCCTTAGTACAGAGTGGAATGACCTACTCCCAGCTGCTTCTCTGCTTCTACAAATATACCCATGTCTCTCCCATCCTTAAAAATCCCTCCCTTGACCACTCATTGTTAATGTTAATGTCAATGTTAATGTTAATGTTAATGTTAATGATTATCTAATTTCTCTCCTACCTTTTGAGGCTAAATTCTTTGAGATCATTTATAATAAGTACTTTCATTCTCTCTCCTCTCACTTCTCATTTCCACTTTGGGACTTCTTTGATTCCTCCACTGTGCTCCAGGAAGCTCCTCATCATCCTACAAGAACTAATCAGCCTTGGTGCTCCACCTCATCACTCCTTTGACACTGTTGATCACCATTTCCTTTGTGTTCTCTTGTCTCTTGGTTTTCAGGAGTTACTCTCTCCTTATTTTCCCCCTATCTATCATACCATATCTTCTAAGTCTCTTTTCTTGGTTCTCCATCCAGGACTTGACTATTAACCATGGATTCTGTCCTTGATCTTCTCTTTTCCCTCTAAACCATTTCACTTGGTAATCTTAGCAATTCCCATGGATTCAATTATCATCCCTATACTGATGATTCTTAAATCTACTTATCTAGCCCTAAACTCTCTGCCAACCTTTGCTCTTACATCTCATGCATAGACATTTCAACCTTCATGGCCTGTAGACATCTTAAATTCTACATGTCCAAAATTGAACTCAACATCCTTTCCTCTAAACACTCTACCCCTTTCCAAACTTCTTTATTACTGTCAAAGGTACCACCAACCTTACAATCCCCTAGACTTGCAACCTAGATATCATCTTCAACTCCTAACTTTTTCTCAACACCCATCTCTAGTTTGTTGCCTAGATTTGTCTATATTACATCTGTAATATTTCTCAAATATTTCTAATTCTCTTCTCTACCCCTCTGGTGCAGGCCCTCATCTCCTTATATCTGGACTATTGCAATAGTCTGCTAGTTGGTCTGCCTGTCATAAGTCTCTCCCCACTCTCATCCATCCATTACTCAGTTTGCCAAAGAAATTTTCCTGAAATGCAAGTCTGATGTCACCTTTCCCAATCAATAAAGTACAACAGCTCTATTGCCTCCAGAATAAAATATAAAATACTCTATTTGACATTTAAAGCCCTTCACAACTTAGTACCCTCCCCACTTCCCAAGTTTTTATGCTTAATATCCCACTTGTGCCCCCAAATAATCTTTGATCCAGTGATAATGGTTCTCTGCTTTTCCTCAAACAAGATATTCCATCTCCCAACTCCAGATATTTTCATGACCTATCTCTCATGCATGGAAAGCTTTCCCTTCTCATCTGTGCCTCTTGGCTTCCCTCAAGTCCCAGCTAAAATTCCATCTTCTACAGAAAGCCTTTCCTTTGTCGTTTTTAGTCATGTCTGACTCTTTATGATTCCATTTGGGATTTTCTTGACAAAGATACTGGAGTGGTTTGTCATTTTCTTCTCTTGTCATTTTACAGTTGAGGAAACTGAGGCAAACAGAGTTAAGTGACTTGTCTAGAGTCACACATCTAGTAAGTGTCTGAGGCCAGATCTGATCTCAGGAAGATCAGTCTTTCTGACTCCAGGCCCAGTTCTCTATCCATTGTACCACCTAACTACCATAAGAAATTTGTTTTCTGAAAAAATTAGCCTTTCCTAACTTCTCTTAATTTTTGTGCCTTCTTTCTGTCACTAACTTCCTATTTATCCTTTATATGGCTTCTTTTACATAGTTGTTTGCATGTTGTCTCCCCCATTAGATTGTGTGCCCTTTTTCAAGGGCAGAGTCTGTCATTTGACTTTCTATGTGTACGCAGAGATTCGCAGAGTACCTGATGCCTAGTGAGCGGATGCTTAATAAATTGTTATTGACTCACTGCTTTCATGCTTTATATCTATTGCAAACTCCTTAATAATCTCAACTGGAACTTTTAAAATGGATTATAGGATTTTCTCAGATAAGCAAAAATTAAAGACTGAATTTGTTTTGTTTTATTTTCTTAGAGCTATGAATACGACTTGCTAGTTGTATGACCCTCAAAGTCATTTAACCTCTCCATGCCCCAGTTTCCTCATCAATAAAATGAAGAGAGTATCAATACTTTCCTCACAGAGTGCCTGTGAGAGTCAAATGAAATAACATGTGAAGTGCTTTGTAAACTTTACGGTGGTATACAAATTCTTACTATGATAATGATGATGGTGATGATGGTGATGATGATGATGCAACAAGTTGGGCATATGTATCAGGACTGCCTGTCCTTGAGACAGCTCCTTCCAGAGTATACTGATGCTAGTTCTTTGAGCTATTTCCCTTTGACTATCTCTTGTTCACATTTATAGACCAAAATCACAGGAAAAGACTCTTTTCCTTCCTTCCCCCAAACAAGCTAACAATAATCAAGCTGGCCTTTTTATTCAGCATCAACTTTAGGTCACTTATCATACTATGGGGAGAGATAAAAGAAATCTCTTTACTTGTACAGACTGCGTACAAGTGTGGGAGGGCTTCAACCATAGCACCTAAGAATTTTTATTCCTTTAAAAATGTTTCTTAAGCATCTACTATGTGCAAGGCACTGTGTATGTTGCTGGGGGAGATAAAAAGGAAAATAAGACTTTAATAAATAAAACCCTGTCTTCAAGAAGCTTATAGCCTTAAAAGGGTGAATAAAGCATTTTATGTGATCAACTCTCAGACAAAATAAAACCTGACTGTACAAAAGATAGAAATGGGAAAATAAAAAAATAGTTTTGAGATTAAAATGCTATACACTTTTTATTTGAGCGGAACAGAAATTGGTATATTGTTCAACTGCATCCATATCAATCCAGAGCTCACAAGCCTCCAGTGATGTATTTATGTTTAGTAGTTAGCCAAAGGACAATTTGTTCAAAGCGTAGGCAATTGAAGAAATAGTCTAGTAAGAAGAACAATAACATAGTTTCCCCTTAAGTCTGGGACACATTATCTTGCAAATACACATAACAGCCAGTAGGATGTTTGTGCAACTGGGGTTCACAAGTGGAATGACACATATGCACGGAATATACTTGGCCAGAGTACATGTGTGCAGGGGCTCTCACATTAGGAACACATTTGGCCAGGGTACATACACAGACAAGCACACACATAAGGAATATTTTTGGCTAAGGGACATGTGTGGAGGAATAATTCATGCTTCTGATATTGCAGGACTACCAATGTCCATTGTTGATGTCATCAAACTACTCCCACTGGAGCTGCTCCTCCCTGGTCTTGTGGGGGTGTATAATCTCCACCAGATATATTATCTCTGCTAAATGGAGAGTGTCTTCTTATTATTACATTCTACTGATGTAGCATGGCAGCTACTTCACATTGCTTTATTGGTTCTATGGTCAAAGCTGGTTGCAGATATGAGCAGCTCCTTTTCCCTTGATTTCTGGCTGCTGGAATCCTTGGCTGGTATGCTGTTTCTCATGGAGGTTGAGTGTCTTCTGTCATCATTCTCTTACACTAAAGACTTAAGGAGTTCCTTGCTATGGATCTTTCAGAAGAAGACAGAATCCTATCACACATATTATTCATACTAAAGGCAGGGGATGAGGAGAAACCTTCCTAAAGCAAAAAAAAAAAATCCCTTCCGGTTTTCTCCCTCCTCCCCACACTCCATCTTTTTCTTATTAAGAGTTGTTTGTCTATTTCTTTCAGAGCCTTTCCTAGAAGGGACTTTCTTCTTTAAAAGGGCATTTCCCCCCCAAGTTCCTTGGTATCAATCAATGAATCAATCAACTAACATTTAAATAAGTACTATATTTCAGGCACTTTGCTAGGTATTGGGTATACAAAAACGCGTTCTTACCACACACGCATATATATTATACCCACATATATACCCACATATACACACATGTATTCATATACACTCAAATATATGTGTATGTACATGTGTATACATGTATGTGCATGTGTATATGTCTATGTATGTACATATTTCAGGAAAGGATTCAAATAGAAAGTGGCACTTGGGCTGAACTCTGAAGAAAACTATGGATTTAAGAGGTGGAGGTGAAGAGAAAGATATAAATTCCAGACAGAGTAGGGCAATCTATGCAAAGGCCTGGAGGTCAAAGAGAGAGTGTAATGACTGCGGAACAATATGTTGCTGACCTGAAAAATGTATGACTGAGTAATGTGCAACAATATTTGAAAGTGGGTTGGAGGCCGGTTTGGGGGGACTTCAAAAAAATAGAGGAGTTTCTATTTGATCATAGAGATAATATTTCTTGATCAAAATGCTCTTTTTTGTGGGTGGGGGAATGACCATTCCTCTGTGTGTATTATTTCCCCCTTTTTTAGAATGTATTTTTTTTTCAACATTTATTTATTTTTAGTTTTCAATATTCACTTTCGTAAGATTTTCAGTTTTCTTCCCCTTTCTCCACTCCCACCTCAAGAAAACATGCAATCTGATATAGGTTTCACATACATATTCATACAGAATGTAAATTATTTAACTCTTATTCTTTTGGGTCTTTTATCCTTTATTGCTTAGCATACTATCAGACACATTATAAGGACTTAATAAATATCTTTCATTCATTCATTCAAAATAAGGAGCTATTGGAGTTTTTTAAGCAGGGAAGTTTCATAGCTAGACTTTTCTTTAGAAAAACAACTTTTGCACTGGTGCGCACGATTAACTGTAGGGTAGAGAGACTTGATTTTTTTTTTTGAGGGGCATTTGTGGTTAAGTGACTTGCCCAAGATCACACAGCTAGTAAGTGTTTAGTGTCTCAGGCTGGATTTGAACTCAGATCCTCCATGACTCCAGGGCCAGTGTTTTCTTCACTGTGCCACCTAGCCACCCCAAGGGGTGGAGAGACTTGAGATAAAGGGGACCAAATTAGGTGGGTATTATAATAGACTAGGTGAGAGATGATGAAGGCTTGGACTAGGGTGGTGGTTCTTTCAGGGGAGAAAAGGGGAGGGACATGAGAGATGTTGTGGAGGTAGAATTGAAAAAAAATTGCCAACTAAATAGTAATGTGGAGAGTGAGCAATCAAGGATGACTGTGAGATTGTGAACTTTAGGCTTTCATGATGGCACACTTGAATGAATAAATGAATGAAATGAAGGAATGAATAAAGAAAGCACTTGTTAAGCATTTATTACATGCCAATCTCTGTGTTAAGTGTTAGGGGATAAAAACACAAACATTAAGAGAGTTTCTGCTCTCAGGGGGTTTATGATATAATAGGGAGATTTAATATACTATACACAGAAGAGCCCAAGAGGGGAATTTAGGTTTATAAAATAATAAGGATGGTAAATGACGCCACTGATAGAAATAAGGATGTCAGAATAGGTCTATTTTGGACACATGAATTTGAGATAAGATGCGGAGTGGTACTCAAATGGAAATGTCTAGCGACCGGAACACAGAGCAGAGCCTGTCCTTGAAAACCGGTGTCCTTTGTTCCAATTTAGTTATTTTTTGTTATTGGAGTCTTCATCTCCATCAGAGACCCCTCTCTAATTTTTGACTAGAAAGACTATGTGGCTAATTGTAAGCTCTGAGAATTCTGATCAATGCATTGACCAACCTTGACTCCAGAGGACTGATGATGATGCATTCTACTCACCATCTGACAGAGAGGTGAGGAATGTAAGGTATGGATTGAGACATAGAGTTCCAGACCTAATATATGTTTGTTTTACTTAGCTATGTTTGTTTGTTACTAGTTCCTTCTCCACTTTTTCTCTTCCCCTTACTAGGCATCTAGGTGGTTGTCTGTCAATAAACATTTTTTTAGGACTTGCTATGTGCCATTCATAGGCTAAGTGCTAGGGATAAAATTGAAATAACAAAAATAGTCTCTATATTCAAGGACGTTATAAAAGAATGGGAGAAGACGATATGCACACAAAAGCTGTAAAGGGGGAGGTTTGGAGGGGGACAGCATCATGAACAGTTACAAAGAAGTCCAAAAGTAATGTATGTGGTGGAGAATGGTGTAGTGGATAGCATGGGGCTTGGAGTCAGGAAGATCTGAGTTCCAATCCTGCCTCAGATACTTACTAGCAATGTGATCCTGGGCAAATGACTTAACCTCTTATCTTGTAGGGTTGTTTTGAGGATAAAATGAGTTAGCATATGTAAAGTGCTTTGCAAACATAAAAATGGTAAATATGTGCTGATTATTATTATTATTTTAATGTGAGATATTTGGGGGTGATGGGAGAGGAGCAATAGTGATGCTCCCCCTCCAAAAAAACACATTTAGGAATTTTTAAAAATGTATAGAAGGAAACAGAAGGAGGCTTGAGAGAGGCACAGACAATCAGGACAGCTTTGGAACTGTATTGAATGCATTATATAATTTTGAAAAGAAATGTAAACTGTATATAAAGGAAATATGCTATTTCCTATGTGATTCTCTCTTTTGTTAGTTGCTTATATTAATGCTCATGTTTGTCAAAATCTTTCAAATTGAGAATAGCAAAATAAAATTGGATTTAAAAGAAAAAGAAAGTCTATGTGGATCCCTTGTTAATTTCCACTTGGGAATTCTATGTCACTCATGCTGGGTGTGACTACGAAGCTATGTAGGTCTGATCCCTTGAATACATTTGGCCTCAGGGAACCAGGCAATTTGAAGCACAGAAGGAAAACTTCTCAGAACTCCAAAGACTTTGGGACTTGCAGTCACTTGGATAGCTACTGAACCTGAGACAAGGACATCATCACCAACAACTGTCATTGGCCATGACCTAGACCTTAGCCTAGATTCTGGTGACTGAAAGAAGAAGACCCTTATAATCTGGCAGCCTTTAAGTTTTTGCTTTGGAACTTGGGAATGGCTACAGTAGCTGCTGTAAGAATCCTCAGCAGCTTCTTCGACTTTTGCTGGGTCTTGGGGAAGCTACCAGTGGAGTTCAGGTGGGAGGCACTTCACCTGCTTCACTTGGCTCATTCCCCACTGAGATAGGAGATGGGGAGAAGAGGTATGGGTATGAGGCATGCAGCCTCTCAGTACAGTTCACTTGCTATTACCTACACAGATCCCTTAGAGATATTCCTCCTCCTACTTACTCAAAGCAACCCTGGGATCATGATATAACAACTAGGAGCCTTGCTCCTCCCTTGAAGTGGAAATGAAATGCACAGATGTCACTCTTACCAATACCTCTTAACTCAAGGAGATAACCTTGGTCCTACTCAGAGCAGCCTCAAAACTCTGACCACCACTTTGGGTGTGAGTCATGATCACTCACTGACAGCAGAAGCTTATCCAAGAATGAAATGGTTACCCCAACAATTTCCCAGTTCACCTGCCCCTCCCATAGACCACTTAGAAAATTGTATATTTGCTGGTATGGACCTCTCCAACTAAGCTGCAGGCACTTGGACATCAAGATCTCATTTACCAACTACACAACACTGAGCAAGTCCATTTACCTCTCTGAACCTTAGTTTCTCCACCTAAAATGAGGGCAATAATAACTGCACTGCTTTATTCACAAATTATCTTGTGAGGAAAGCAATCTGTAAACCTTAAAAGTCTAACCTATTATGTAATAAAATATTATTATTGTTTGTTGTTGAATTATTAGGACCTTACAAGTGAGTAGGTGTGGGGTTTGAGCTTCCATTTCCATATCACCAATTTCCTGTTAGATATTTCTACCTGGATGTACTTCCCATATCTCCACACACCCAAGATCTTTCTACCTCCTGAATTTTTTGTTAAGAAAGTAGAACATTTGTAAGTGATGGTGATCTCTACAGTGACCATCATATCGTTGAGATCATAAGTTTTCATCTTGCACTCAACATAACCTATGACTCCCTCCAACATAATTGGAGGTTATGATCCATTTCCCTTAAATATCCTATCCTAGTTAGATAGCATATCTAGAGTCCCTCAGTGTCCCTCAGTGAGTCTTTAGCTCACTCACATGAAATGGTAGTATACATTTTAAAATTAAGTGTGTATATAGGAAATAAATTCCTAACTGTGATTTTGTCACACAATAACGCTCATTGCATTCAGCACATGCTATTTTAAAGTAATTTACTTTGGGTTTGAGATATGAAGGACCTATTAAGATCTTTAGTAAAATGAATATACTGGCTGAGTGTTGAGATCCCAATTGCATCCTCTTTTGTTTTCTCTCCATTATGCTAATTTTGGTTCCATTTTCCATCTCTAGTTTTCATGCCAGGAATACAATTTTCTTCCCAGTCTTTTTCTGAAGAGCAAACATTTTCCTGTGCACCTGTTTCAGCTAGACCTATTAAACTAATTAGCTTCTTTCTTGAAGCTAAAATGAAACATTTGAGTCTGAGATCCTTCCTGAAATAGAAGAGACAAAGTGCTAGAATTCAGATAGTATAATTAAAAACCAATGAATTGGACTCATTTTGATGACACTTGGAAAACAAACAAACAAAATTTAGGTAAGAACATAGTGTAGAGATTTGGAATACAGTTGTATGAAAACAACACTGTCATGTTCCTAAGTGTTACTTCAGAAGTCTTGCTTAGAATTGCCAGAGAAAATTTAAACCTTTTTCCTTTTTTATTGAAAAATACCTTCTCAGCCAGACAGGATGAAAATAAAATGTGTTGCTTTTGCAGAATTAGAAACCTGTTTTGAAAAGAAGGAAACAGCTTTAGGTCTGTGCTCATTTACAAAGATCCATTCAACCTTGTTTTACTCACGAGTCAACAAATCACACAGATCTGTTCCCAAATAAGTGAGAGTGAAAATATAATATAAACAATCTATTATGTAGAAAGTTTGTCAAGTCACCAGAAATTGGAAATATCCAAGGAAATGTTATGACTAGATATTTTTTTCAGTGCTTTCTCATTGTGAACAGATTGTTTCCTTGAGCAGTTTTGCTTCTAAGGGGATTTTTAAGTAGCCATTTTCACTTGATCTCATTTTTCATGCTTTGCTTTGTTGTTTGCTCTTGGGGATTTATGGAAATGAAAGGACGGGATCATAGAATCTAACTGGTCAAGGAAACTTTTGAAAATTATCTCTTTCAATCTCCTACCTCTAACAGGTATCTCCTCTAATAACATCCCCCTGAGATGGTAATTCAGTTTCAACTTGAATATTTCCCATGTTGGATAGCTCACTATCTATCAAGTCAGGCCATTCCATTTTGGGACCCTACTTGTATGATAAAGATTATTTTATCTTTCCATGCTACTTCTTTCAAATATTTGAAGATGTTCCTCAAATGTCTTTTGCAGGATAAGTAACCTCAGTTTATTTAATTGTTTCTTCTTATTTGCAGACCTTTCACCATTCTATTCAGCCTTCTGTGGACAAATATTAGTTTGACTATATCTGTTCTAAAATGTGATCAGTAAAATTCAGTACAATTTTCTAGATATGATATGACTAAGGCAGAGTATAGCAGAACAGTTACTTTTCTTGCTTAGGAACGATATTCTATTAACGGCACACCAATTGTTCAACAGTCATGTCACTATGTAAATATATCAATCTAGCAGTGACCTAAAAATCTGTTTGTTTTTTTTTAAATTAAACTCTTCTTAACACAAGACTTCTCCATCCTGTATTCATGCAGGTGTTTTATTTTCCATCTAAACAGACTTTACACTTATCCTTCATAATTTTCACTTTGTTATTTCTGGCCCATTTTCCCATCTTGCTTCAATCACCCAACACATTGACTCTTCATACAAGTCTCATGTCATTTGTATATTTGAAAAGCTCTCTTTCTATATCTTTGCCAAAGTTGTTGATAAAAATGTTAAACAGGACAGGACTAAACACTGAGTTTTTGCTGAATTATATCATCAGAATAGAGGCTTTCACTTTTTATTCTTTATATATTGCATGGTTTTCTTTGTTGTGAAAAATCATGGCACGCTGAATGTATAGATTGGCAAAGCAAAGAATTTCTATGTAGTTGGGTCCCCAGACCCATTACTAGACCTTGGGATTCTTTATCTCTCTCTTCCTTTCCTTATTCCTCACTGTCTTTATTTCTTTGGGACTTGCACCAGAGGAGATGCTTTGCAACTCCAGAGATGCATTTATTATTGTTAACTTTTTTACACCAAGTTAAGAAGAGGAGGTGATAAGGGGAAGGGGAGGTGCTGAGGAATGTAATAGTTTGGGCGTATGCCTAGAAAAACTCATGGTATACTCATGTTGTGCTATATCCTTTTAGAACCACTGCATGAGAAACTTATCTTGAGGTTGGCAGTTTCATTAATCAACACTGAATAAAAATTGGTCAAATAGCTTTTATTCTACTTAAGCCTGTTATTATCACAAGCCACATTTCTCCATCTTGTCCATAAAGATATCATTAGACTTTGTTAAATCCTTGTTGAAATCAAGATTCTCTACATTTATAGCATTTTTATTAGCAAAAGATCTACACAATGAGATATAGTAGCCCTTACTCTCTGGACATGTGAAGTAAAACTGACAAATGACATTAATGACTAACTATGAGACTAAAACTTAGCTGAAATGAAATTGTAGCTCTTGAGGAAAGATTGCCTGCTCAGCTTCTGAAAGAGCAAAAGAAAAAAAATATAGTCCAGAGATTGAGGTTCTATAAATTCTTCATCTCTTATGACACTGTAGTCTTGTTTTCTGACAGATCTGAATCCCTTCATAGGAACCAGAGTTGGTGGTGTCCAAAATCTAAATCTATGGGTCTTCACAGATGCAACAACAAGGCCCACAAAACCTCACTGAAGAACATAATGTGTTCTTAGTGATCCATCCTTAGAAGTCAAGAACCCTCTGTTTGGATTCAAACTATCTAGGTTTGAAGCCCAGCTATTACATTCACTATCTCTGCCTTCCCTAGATAAATCATTCCACTTCTAAGGGATCTCAGGTTGATCAGTTGCATGATTATGGGATTTGGTAGGTTAAATTGTCTTCACAAGCTCTTTCTCCAATGCTTCTAAGTCAGTGCAGGAGGAACTTTAGAGATCATTTAATTCAACCCATTTCCCTCCTCCCCATTTCACAGATGTGCAAGTTGAAGGGAAAAAAAATCAAGTGACTTGTTCAAGATCATATAGCTAGCAAGTAGTTATAGAATTAAAGAAACCTACTACTACTTTTTTAAAAAATTAAAAGAGGAATTTAGATTGGTATAACTCATTTTTAGTGAAGGCATGCCAGTTCCTAGTGGTATTTTCTGAGTCTTCACATAGCAAATGTTTAATAATATAGTAGTTAGTTTAGTCAATAAACATTTATTAGGCACTTCCAATGTGCCAGGCACTGTGCTGAGTGCCAAGATACAAATATGAAAAATGTAGTTCCTGTCCTTCTGGAGCTTATAATCTAATGGGGAACACCACACACAAAAAGAAGCAGAAAAGTATAGCAGTGAAGGAATATGTAGACAATACAGAGGCATGATGGAGAAATCCAAAGCAGTGCAGCCAGGGAGGTAAAGAGATGGTAGACTTGGTTCCCCTCCTTAAATGGAAGTCTTGGAAAGAGCTCTTCACTCTGGGGAAGGGAATAGGCATATTTATAGAACCTACTACATGCCAGGCACTGTAGTGTATAATATAATGTGTTTTACAAATATTATTTCATCTTCATGACAACTCTGCAAGTTAGGGGCTGTCACTATCCCTATTTTACAGTTTAGGAAACTGAGGAAAGCAGAGATTAAGTGACTTGCCAAGGTTCACAAAGCTACTAAGTGTCTGAGGCAGGATGTGAACTCAGACGTTCATGACTGTAGGCCCAACACCCTAAATACTAAGCCAACTAGCTGCCTAGCTACCCTCCAATATAAGAGGTAGAGGGAACTCCTCAACTGTGAGTACCAAGGCCTATTCAGTCTTATAGGATGATGAATTTCCTGAGGATAGGATGCCTGGGGGCAGGACTGAGTGCAGCCAGGTGGGAAATAGAATTTTGCCTGGGATTGATGGCAATCTCAGAAAGCCTAATCCACTTCTCTCCCCTCCCTGCCCCCCTTTTTATCAAGCAACCCATTTGGGTGTACTTCTGAGAAGACAGATGAATCATGACTAAGGCCAACTCTACTTCATCATGTCAAACCAGTGATATACCAAATAAAATAAGAGAACAACTAAAAATGAGAGAGAAAGAATACTTTACTGAAACACACTTCATAGGAAAACTAAACTTTTGTTCCTTAAGGGCAAAAATTGTTTCTTTTTTGCCTTTTATCACCATTGCCTAGCCCAATGCTCCATAATTTTATTTTTGTTCTAAGACTCTGATCTCACTGATATAGGGAACATCCTATGTGGATCTTACCTCCATTTATGAAGATCACAAACTCTTCTATAAGTTATAGTTTGAGTTTTGCTTGCCTGTGGTCACATAATTAGTATGTAGCTAAGGCAGGGCTTAAACTAGGTCTACTTAATTCTGATATGACTATCTCCTATACCATGATATGTCTCATTCTTTGAATTTTGTAGACATCTGATACACATTTGACAAGTTGAAGTGAAAACTAATGGAGAAACTAAAATAAGTGAGCAAAAAAAATATCATAACTCTAACACAATGAATATATCCCTTAAGCTAATTGTCAGAAGGAAAGAAAAAGAAGGTCACATTAGCCACTGGACTCCAAAGGAGAGAATGGCCTATCACTGAGACCTTAAGAGTAGTTTAGAAATTGAGTCATATATATGAAAGAAAATTTGGTGTCTATAATGACATGCATGAGACCACAAACATAATAATCAACCACTTACAAAAGGTGACAGGAAATCTTATTAAAGCAGTAGATTTTTGGAGAAATAGAATGACCCAGGTAGAAGAGAAAAAAATAAAGAGATGACATAGCAAATAAAAGTCAAGTTTTAAAAAAAGGGCCTAGAATATGCTTTCATATCTTTACAAACCAAGTTAACAGAGCTCAAATGCAGAGCTTAAAGAGACACTCTTATAATTAGTATCCCAGGAATATCTGAAGAAACAAATTACCTGAATATGATCCTCATGAAATACTTAAAATTTCTTGCCTGGAAATATTGCCCATTTTCTTAGCACAGGACAGAATGTAAATCAATGGAATCCATAAATACTCACAGAGATAAATATTCAGACGGATTCATTCATAAATCTAGTAACCAAATTAAGAATGTTAGGAACAGCCTGCAGAAAGAAATTCTTATGAAAAAGCATCACTTCTAATCCTATAGACCATATGGTGGGCAAAGGAAGGAAAGGAGAGACTGGAATGTAATATACTGAAAAACAAAGCAAATAATTTTGTCCTGCCCCATCCCCTAATCCTGCCAAGATGAGCATGAGCCATCATAAGAAAAGATGATCCTCAATGAGGCAAGGAACTTCCATTTTTCCTGCTAAAAATCCAGAAACACAGCAGGAATTTTGGCATGCAAATCAAATTATCAAGAGAAATTTAAGGTATAAAAACTTTTAAAACCAAAACAATGGAAGGTTAACCGAAATGCAATGAAAACTTAGATATTAAGACATTAGATGTAAGTAACTTAGGTATTTCTATCTCAGAGCTTGAGAAATCTAACCAAAAGATAAAAGAAAGACCAAACAGAATAAAATTTTGGACCAATTTAATTTTACGGCTTTATGGAGATTAATAGGCAGGAATCAAATAGTTTGTATTTTTCTTAGGTTCTATGGGTATTTTGATTAGAGAGTATAAAAATTCATAAGTAAATGCATAAAGAAATCTTAAATGCATCTTTTATAGATCATAATATAATTTAAATTTTGATCAGTAGGACAAAAGTGAATGAATGATATGGATTTAAAGACTAAAAGATTATATCCTAAGTACTTAGTGGGTCAGAGACTTCTGGCCAATATAGCTGTCTGAAGAGAAACAGACTCCCCAACTTCCATGTATCTAATCAAACAAAAACACAAAATTCATACCAAGCAAAGCAAGAAATTCAATGAAAATCTATAGTAAATTAATTTTTCCACATCAGAGCTGCAAAAGAAGTCAGTCAGAAGCCCATGGACAATAAGAAACCAAGACCACTTTAAACAAATATGCTAATGGTCTCCTAGTGCAACCAGAGATGGACCAGATGGATGATTTACCTGGGAAAGTCCTAGAGTGGTCAGAAGCCCCAGGTTTGCCTAGCAAGGCTCAATGTGGCACAGTAGTGCTCTGACTAGAATATCTCAGATGCCTATGGCTCCAAGGTCATTAACACCTGAGATGAAATAAAAGTTTCTGAAGATACAGAGATTTAAATATCAAAAATGGGGTGGAGGAATATGGATAATCCCAAGTGATGGAAATCAGGATAAGAACCCAGGTAACTCAAGGAAAAATCAAACAGGACCAACTACCCTGCCCAAAACAAAGGCAGAAGGTGACCTGGTTCTGACATAAGGAAAGATGAGTAAATCTAAGAAGATATCAATCAGTATAAAAATTATTCTAACTCTAAAGCTGCCAAAAATCTAATCTAGAAGGAGAAAATAACTTCATAATAATTGCAAAGCAGAAATTCAAAGGAAATATATACACAAGACTCAAGAGTACCCTGGAAAGGCAAATTTATTTAATCTGTACGATGATGAAGGGCTAACATTCTAATAAGGAGAGAAGAAATAAGTACTCCTCCAGAACTGTAATGTCTTTAAAGGGTATTGAGGAAATTGAGCAAGGAATGGAGAATCTAAAAGTAGATTAGTTGTCTTCTGAGGATTTGAGGAGGGAAAATTAAATGGCGGAAGAAAATAATACAGAACTGCATTGACTATACAGAGAATCCTTGGGAGCCGCCGCCAGGAGAATCTTGAGGACATACTATAGTTGGTTCTGATTGGGCGCCTGATTAGAAAGAGCCTTTTTTTATTGGCTGTGCAGCCAGAATTGTCGGTATCTTCAAAAGGGCCTGAGGTCAGCACAGCTTGTGGCTTCTGCTGCATTCATATCTGAGGGAGAAAGGTGACTCCATCATTAATAGGTTCTGGTGAGAGAGCCAAACTATAAGAAGAAGAGCCACGGGATGTTCCTCCCTGCCATATGGGCCAGGGTCCTTGGTCTTTTCATTTGTTCTTTTCCAGTCTAGGTATGGAGAGCAGAATGCCCATTTTGGCTTGAGTGTTTGAGGCATGGAGATCCAGAAGTTCAACATATGGCCTGGGTATTGAGACCAGTCCATCTTGAGTACCAAGCATCCAGGACTCAAGTCCAGCAGAAGCCAGTAGCCTGATGTCAACTTTAGACGTAAACTTGGTAGGACAAAGGCTATGTAAAAACTGAGATAAATTGTAAGCTTAATATACCTCTCCATCCTCAGGATGTGTAGTTAGAATTATACCCCCAAGGTGGGAAATGTTTATCTATTTGTCTTGCTATATCAGCAAGATAAATATACCTTTGTAAAAGCTGCATGGTGTTAAATCGTTAAATGAAACTAAGGTGTTAGCCACCGGTTCCCTAAAATAGAAGGGGATACAATTGGGGGAGGCTCAAGTCAATGGCAGAGAAAAGAGATACCTCAAATCTCTCAAGGTAATCTGAAAATTGTATCAAAGAAAATGCTAATAGTGAGACAATATAAACATTAATAGAATGTGTTAAAACAATTCTGAGAAGAATATTTGTATATATGAACATAAAATAATAAAAGAGAAAAAAAGAGGACTAATGAATTGAGAATACAATTTTTTAAGTCTAGGAAAGCAGAAAATCAGTAATTCCTCAAACAAGTATGAATAAGGAGATTTGGAAAATTAAAGGCAAGACAATTGAAAATAAAGAAAACCAGAATATTTGCCCAATCTAGTATTTTTGTACCTCTCCTGTTTTTTTAACAGTTCCTCAAAATATTGACAAAGGCAGTAATTATTCCATCCATTAAAGAATAATACCTAAAGAATAAAATGCCTTTCACTAATTTGGGATGTAATTTGTCTAAACCAGGAGAATTTAATTTATTTAGAACAGGTGGGTGCTTCATTATTAGCTCTTTGATCATCCTCTCTTTAATCCCCATTACTTAACAAAAATGAACTTGGTAAACATCAAAAAGCATAAACATATAAGTATAAAAGACCACGTAAATATCAATCTCTCAGTACAGATTTATATATGTATTTAATATGTATGCACACATATGTAATCAATTTAATCTGATAGTATCAAAATTACTCTGCTTGTTTTTGTTCCTTTCTGGATTTCATTCTACTCTCTTCTATTTATTTTTGTTGCTCTGACACTTTTCTTTCTTTTCTTTTTGCACCATTACCATTGCACACTCACTTTCCCCAACACCCATGCACCAAAATAAAAGCTCTCTTTTGTAACAACTAAGTATGGTCAAGTAAAATAAATCCACACATTGGCTATAGCTAAAAATTTATGTCTCATTTTGTGACATGTATGTCTCTCCCAAGAGATGAAATGAGTGCTTTATCACCAGTCTTTCAGAGTTGTGATCAAAGTTCTTAAGTCTTTCTCTTTACATTTTTGAAGCCATGAATTTCTATCGCACGAAGGCTTATTTTTCTTTATAATGAATTCAGTACCTAAGATTTGAAATTGTAGTGATTTTTTGTGTTTCATTTTGGCCTCCTGTAACGCTATACATGAGCAGCTTCCCAAAAGAATGCTACTGTGAAAGCTTTTAAGGTTCTAATTACACAGTATTGTGAACACTCTATTTATTCAAGAATAAATCAAAGGAAAACACTCACAACAAATCAAGATACAATATACACAACATTACATCTTATCACAGAAAATCACAATATAGTGTTCACAACAGCTTGTCAGTAGAATGGCCACATAGTTTTCACCAAAGTGGTCACAGTATTTAGAACAAAGAACAAAAGAAAAATCATCTGGTGTTCCTAAGGGGGTTTGCCTCCTTACTCGGTGATTGAGTCATCTCAAAATACAATAGTCAGTCTTCCACTCATGGGACAATCATAAGTTAACTTAATCAGTCACTTATCTAGCAATCAGTCACTAAGTATTGTTAATCACTAAATACAATCATTAGAAATTACACAAACCCTCTACCCCTCAATCTTTAGTAAACTTCAATTTCATCATACATTCAATACCTAAGGAGAAGCCTTTTCTTCATCTTGACTCAGGGTGGTCTCTCAGATTCCCTGGATCCCCTTCCATGGTCCCAGCTCCAACCTGAATCCACCAAACAATCACCTGGATTCAGAGGCAGACAGCTCCCAGGTCCTTGTCCAGTCCTCTGGCCAGTTCCTGCTACACACTGAAGTTCACAGGGTCCAGCACATCTAGAAACCTTCACAGTTTCTGTTCCCGGGAACTCAAGGATCAACCAAGACACAAACAAAGTATTAGCATCCTGGTCATGCTTCTTCAGTCCTCCAACAGTTCAGCTGGCCCTAGGACCCAGAAGAAATCTGGCAGCAGCCACTTGGGCCTTCCAGGTGGCCTTCTAGACAGCAACTTCAGCCTTCACCAGATTCTGGTCTCAAGAAAACTCCAACTCAGTTCTCAGTCCAGTAGTAACAGCCCAGCTTCCAGATGCTTCAAGAGAAACCCTCTTTCTCTCTCTCTCTCTCTCTCTCTCTCTCTCTCTCTCTCTCAATTTCTCTCTCTCTCTGATGGCTTCAGTCTCCACTATTCTTCCTCTACCAAGAACCTGCCAGGAGAAAAATTCTGATTCTGCCTCTCTGGGGCTTTTCTTATACATACATACATACATACATATGTATGTATGTATGTATGTATGTATGTATGTATAGACACACACACACACACACAGCATTGGCTTCCCCTTTCAGACAAACCCTTCCTGTTATGTCAGCAATAGGAGACAGAGTTCACACCCTCTGCCACTTTCACCTAGGTTTGACTGAGGGCTAAGTACCAGCTTACTTGACATAACAAAAAAGGCTCTTCAAATTTAAATTAATTACCATTATGCCTCCATTCTGTTATCTTCTATGCATGTCTGTGTATGGGGTGTTCAGGAGGACTAGCACCTCTGATGCGAATACTAGCTGAGCTCTTCTCAGGGTTGCTTACCCACCTTTGGTGTCCACCTGATTTACCCAACTCTCACCTGCGGATACAAGAAGCTGTAGCATGCACAGGGGCCATACCCAGGCAAACCAACTCAGAATAGATAAGCTAAACCAGGTTGAGGGTAACTGACAGGTCTCAAACCTGTTGGTGAGTTAGGAGGGTATCTACCCCAAGCATGTGAAAATTTACCCTGGTTGAATAGGCAAATGGGAACAATTTGTTCCCACAGTCATAAAGGTGACTGAAGTAGGCCCTTTGGAGTGCTTAGAGTTTGGTCAGACATCAGACACCAAGGTCATCCATTGCATCCTGGGCCATCACCAGTTGTCTTGACTTTTGTCTTGCCACTGGACTTCAATGATTCTTGGAAGAGAGAGTGAGGTTGATGATTTTGTGCAACTCCCTCACTTAAATCTAATTTATGTGCAAGACAAGACATCACTCTATGACATTGTTAGTCCTCTTTGAAAATGAAGGACAAACAACAATGCATTTCCTTTAAATGAGTTAGTGGCCTTTTTTTTTCCTTTTTGGGGCAAACTTGTTGCTAGCCTCTCTCTCCCTTTCAACTCATCCTCCTCTCAATTAAAAAAAAAGACATAGCTCTAATAACAAATATGGATTGTCAAACTAGACAAACTTCCCAATGCCAGCTATGTTTGAAAATGTATGTCTCATTTAGCACTTGGAGTACCTCACCTTTCTGTAAGAAGGTGAGAAATATCACTAGTCCTGAGAAATTCTCATTGGCTATTACATTGAATTGTAATTCTTAAGTCTTTAAAAATATTTTCTTTATGATGTTTTTGTATGTATAAATTGTTTTCCAGGTTCTGCTCATTTCACTCTAAATCAGTTCATGCAAGTTTTCTTAGGTTTCTCTGAGGTTGTTGTCTACCACCTTGCCAGAATTTTTGCCTTTATTGTGTACACAAATACACACACATACACACAAACTATATACATACATATACATACACTAACTCTGTGTGTATGCGTGTGTATATATGTATGTATCTATATCTATATCTATCTGTGTGTGTGTGTGTGTGTGTGTGTAAAATCTGTTATCAATAAAGCTCAGTGATCTTGGTACCAAGACAAAGCCTTGTTACCTACCTATATTTTACTCCTAGTAAAAAAAAAAGTGACAAATCCCAAGTGCTAAATGAGACATGCATTTTTTTGGACACAGTCAACATGGGAAATTTGTTTGGCTTGATAAACCACTTTTAAAACTCCCTATTTAAATAATTTACTCCTATTAGATTGTTTTGAGCATTCTAGCTGGTTGAAATTATTTAGGATCCTGTCATTGAGCAAGTCATGGTTAGCATTTTAAGGTATAGGGTCAATACTTTATGTTTATTTGACACAACGGTGAGGTTTATTGTTAATGTGCAAATTGAATTAATGGGCAAAGGATATTGAAGACACATATGCCTAATCATACCACTGCCACCTCAGCTTTTAATATTAGTTTGGTCCTAAAAGATGAAGCAGAACAGAATTTGTTCTAGGACACTGTCTTTTTCCATAACCTTATAGGTTGGTTCTAATGGGTACATGGAGATTAGGGTATATGGGCTTGCATAAATATATTATAGATTCTGGGACCGCTCTCTCAATCCCTATTCATATCAGCAGCCTGAGTCCCCAGAGTGACTTTTTTTTTTTTACTTCACTCTTTCCCTTCCCCCAGGGATCTAGGGGGTAACCCTGAATGGTTGGTAAAGTCTTTTTTTTTTTTTTTTTGCTTTTTTTTTGGAGGACGGAAGAACAATTGGGGTTAAGTGACATGCTTAAAGTCACACAGGTAGTAAGTATTAACTGTCTGAGGCCACATTTGTACTCAGGTCCTCTTGACTCCAGGGCTGGTGGAGTCTATTCACTGCACCACCTAGCTACCTCTATCCCTCCACCTATATTATATTCAAATCCACATCTTTTTATCTTGTCCACAAAATTGCAAAACTTTGTCAATTGCTTTGTTAATGTCTAGACAAACAATGTCTATATTCACCAGTCTAGTATCCTGGGAAAAAAGAAAATAAAATTTTCCTAGTGTAACCTGTATTTGATGAAACCATGTTGGCTCTTTGTGATTACCATTTTTGTCTTTCCCACATTCACTAATGATCCATTTAATAATGCATTCTTGAATTTTGTCAGGAATCAAAGTCTAGCTCACTAGCCTATATTTTGCAGCCTCTATTCCATTCATGTTTTGAAAATCAGGTCCATATTTGTTTTTCTTCATTCCTGTAGAGCATTGCTCTCATTCCGTACTCTCAAAGACCACTGAGAGTGACAGCAATCTTTTTTGCCAGTTTTCTGTATTTTGCAATGTAGTTCATCAAGGTCAGGTAATCTGAAATAATTGAGGGACAGTAAGGTAACTCTTTAAGTATCTCTTTTGTCTTGGGTTTCTATTTCTTATTTATCGTTTTTTTGCTCTTTCCTTCTTAGTAGAAAAGGTTATTTTTTTTCTTGTTAAGTAATGCAGAAGGAATACAAGGTTTGAGTAGTTTTGCCTTTTTTCAGTTGTCCCTTCTCTTTTTCTTATTCATTCCTAGCAGCCTTCATTAAATCTTTTTTTCTCCCTCCTCCAGTATAAGAAAACCCTTTTACAAGTGTCCTTAGCACTAATCTCATTCTCAATTTTCATATTCCTGACTCTTCAGAATTTTGCTGTCTACTTCAATGTTGAACATTGTACTGCTTTTTTATTTCTCATCTGTAAAATGGGGATAATAATAGTACCTACCTCACAGGGTTGTTGTGAAGATCTAAAGAGACAACATTTACAATGATTTGCAAACCTTGAAGTGCTATATTAGTGCTATCTAAATTATTATTGTTGTTATTATTATTATCAACCTCTGGTGAACTCTATTAATGTTCCCACAGATGCTGTTTCAAGCCTCTTCCTTTATTTTAACTTCAATTCCAATTTAAATTCAATTTAATTCAACCTCCCCTCTTTTGGGGGCATTAATACATCTTCTACTTTCCTGAGAAGATTGAAGTAATTTCTCTGATTATTACTTATCTACCATTCCACAAAGTGCAAAATTTCTCTGTCCTCACCATTTTCTCCTTTGCTCCAGTTTCATAGAATGAAGTAACCCTTCTTTTTGCCAATGTTTACCCTGTGAGGTGTATCCTTAGTCCTTTCTCCTCCATGAACTTGTTCAGTTACTCCTTACTTCCTTCTTTTTCTCTTTAATCTCTCACTTTCTATTGGTTGTTTCCCCACTGTCTCGAAATATACTTAGAATCACTCATTCTTCAAAAGAAAACCAAAATCCTTTTTTTTATTGCTTAATCCCCATCAGGTCCTATGCCTCCCTTCTCCCTTTGTATTAGACTACTAGAAAAAAAATCATCTCCAATGGCTTCCTCTACTGCTTCACTGCCCACTCACTACCTCAGCCCTTTGCTGTTTGACTTCTTCCCAGAACGATTTGCTGAAATCCTCTTTCCATCATCACCAATTACCTTGCTTATCACAACCAATGACCATTTCTAATTCCGCATTCTTCTTGACAACTACTACTACTAGTACTACTACTACTACTACTGCTGCTGCTGCTGCTGCTGCTACTGCTACTGCTACTACTATTACTATCGTTATCCTTATTTCCCCTTTTGTCAGTCCTCTTTTCTTCATGATATCTATCAGATACTACTTTTCCATAAAGTCTTCTTTAATCATTCTCAGATGACAGGCATAGAACCACAGAATCACAATCCTAAAATGTTGGAGGAGACCTCAGAAGTCATCTAGTGCCCCTGATACATGAACAGGCACCCCCTTTTTGTTGCTGTTTGTCCTTTGTTCTTGAAGAGGACCACGACATCGAGAATATGATGCCATGACTTTCGAGTGAACTGGATTTAAGTGAAGGAGGATCGTGTAAGGTCACCGGCCCTCTTCATTCCCCCAGAGCCATCTGGATCCAGTGGCAGGCATAGATCAGGATGGCTAGAGATTACCCTACCCCCTCTTTATCATTTTTTACAAGTGGTCGTGCAGGTTAAGGCCCTCATTGATGAGGAGCTCACTCTCTTCTGAGACCATCCATTCTACTTTTGGACAGTTCAAATTGTGAACAAGTTTTTCCTCCCATCAAACTGACATCTCTCTTTTCATTTTCTGCCAAATGCTCCTAGTTCTGTCAAGTCAAACAAATCTAAGCCTCTTACATGACAACTAACTAGTTTCCCCTAATTCTTTTGTTCCACAGGCTGAATGTTCCAGATTATTTCATTGAACTCTCTTGGCCCTCTCACATTTAACCTCTACTCACCTCCCTTTTGATAGCCTTAATTCTGTTCAGAAGATTCTTTTTTTCAAAGTTTTGAGACAAAATAGGAAAGATTCCTGGTCAGTCAAGCTCTATCTCAAAATGGTCTGATTGTATCCTTTGTTTAGTGTGGTGTTCCCTAATGATTTGTTCCCTTAAAATTTTCGTAGAATGTTTTTCGTCCTTCTTTAAACTCTGTGAATATTCTCCCATGTAACACAAAAGAAAAAACCCAACATATCTCCTCAATTACATCATTAAGTCTTTAAGGATGAGGACAAAGACTACTATTTTTCATCTTAGAATCCCCAGAACCTATCACAGTGTCTTGCGGGGGCTTAACAAATGTTTGTAGATACATTAGTGGATTATTGGGCTAAGGAGATAGCTTCTATAACTATACTGTATGAACCTATAATTTCCTTTTCTGAATAAATTTGTCAATGTTCTTGACTCTTTATATGAATATAAATATTTAAATACACATTAATAAATAAAAATCATTAATTTAATTAATAAATTTATTACTGAAAATTCTAAATGGTGGACTTAGTATCATAAAATCTTAGATTTGGATCCAGAAGGAACCTCAAAGAGTCATTTAGTCCTGCCTTTAATTTTCCAGAGGAGGAAGCTGAGGCCCCAGGAGGTTAGCTGACTTGCCTAGGGTCACAAATGTGGTATTAGCTGAATTTAGGCCCTCTGACCCCACAATAAGTGCTTTTCCTACAATACACGTGACCTCCCAGGTATTTACTGTCTGTTAAGATTCTATACTGAGGAGAGAATTAAGGTTCAAAAGTTGCATGACCAAAGATGTCAACCTCAAGGAACAGCTGGGTAATGTGATCAGAAGGGATGAGTCCTGGGATTTCCAAACAGCTCAAGTCAAGGATGAGGGGTAGATATGAGTTTCTGTTGCCTAGTTATGAAGAAAATTATGTTTCCTTGGGTTACTTCTGGCAAAACAATAGGAAAGAACTAGACTGCTATCCCAGTAATCTGGGATTCTCTTCTCCTGCAGTCCCTTTGTTCAGCTAGACCAACAGTTCTTAACCTTTTTTTTTGTTTCATGGATGCCTTTGGCAGTCTGGTGAAGCCTATATACTTCTCAGAATAATGTTTTTAAATGCATAAAATATAACATATAGGATTACAAGAGAAACTATATTGAAATACAGTTTTAAAAATATTTTTAAAAATAGGTTAATAGTTCCCAGGTTAAGAATTCATGATTTAGATTATAAGGCAAGTTTTTCCTTTTTAAACATCACCCTATTTGATGTCTTTTTGATACAACAGGTGAAAATAACACTAATTATTATTATTTTAAAAAAAAACAACTTTTCAGTGATTCTTTGTTGGTTGTT
>CM053587.1:160329748-160341111 GCA_028646515.1 Pseudochirops corinnae | reverse complement strand
ACAATAGCATTCCATTACATTCATATACCATAGCTTGTTCAGCCATTCCCCAACTGATGGGCATCCTCTATATTTCCAGTTTTTTTGCCACCACAAAGAGAGCTGCAATAAATATTTTTGTACATATGGGTCCTTTTCCCATTTTGTTTTTTCCTTTCTTTCTTTTTTCTTTTTCATTTATCAGAGAATGCTATAGATATAGCTGATCTAGATTTTAGTAAAGCATTTGATAAAGTATCTCATGTCACTATTGTGGCATAGTTAGAAGTAGACAAAATTGTCTCATGACCAGATGGATTCAAAACTGATTGAATGGTCAGACTCAAAGTCAATTGAGTGCCTTAGGGATCTGTACTTTGCCCTATACAGTTTAACATTTGCATCAATGACCTTTATAGGTGTAGATGAAATTTTCAAATTTGTGAATAGAAAAAGGATAGAGAGGATAGCTATCACATTGAGGTCAGCATACAAAAATATCTTATAGGCTAATACACGGGATTGAATCTAAGAAAATGAAAGTTGATAGGGATAAATATGAAGTTTTTTATGGGTACAAGAAGTCAACTATATGAACACAAGATGGGACACACATTTCTCTTTCTGCTGACAAAGAATTGGAAACTGAGAGGATGTTCATCATTTGTGAAATAGCTGAGAAAGTCATCATATATTAATGTAACAGAATGTTACTGTTCTATAAGAAATGAAGAAAAAAATGGTTTCAGGAAAACTTGGGAAACTTTGTATATACTGGTGCAAAGTGAAACAAATAGAACCAGGAGAACAATTTATGCAATAACAACAATATTGTAAAGATAATGAACTTTGAAAGACTTAACTGATCAACACAATGATCTACCACAATTCTGAAGGACTTGTGATGAAACATCGTATCCAAATCCAGAGAGGGAGAGAGGTGATTGCCTCAGAGTGAAGATTGAGGCATACTTTCTTCTTCTTCTCATTCTTCTTCTTCTTCTTCTTTTCTTCTTCTTCTTCTTCTTTTTCTTCTTCTTCTTCTTCTTCTTCTTCTTCTTCTTCTTCTTCTTCTTCTTCTTCTCCTGCTTCTTCTCCTCATTCTCATTCTTCTCATTCTTCTTCTTTTTCTTCTTCTTTTTCTTCTTCTTCTTCTTCTTCTTCTTCTTCTTCTTCTTCTTCTTCTTCTTCTTCTCCTCCTCCTCCTCCTCCTCCTCCTCTCTTTCTCTGTCTCTCTCTGGACATGGCTAATGTGGGAATTTGCTTTGAAGATCTATACATATTTGTATATTTTTTCTTGCCTTTTCATTTGGAGGGGGGAAGAAGGGAGGATTGAAACGATTTGAAACTGAAAATATAATAAATTTGAATTCAAAGACATTTTAAAAATTAAAAAAAATAAAAGTGGGAGAGGTCAGTGTTGGACAATGTTTATCTGAAAAAATATCTATGTTTAATTGAGATAAAGACTCAATATAGATCAATAATATGATCTTGCAGACAAAAATGCCCATGTAATCTTGGACTGCAGTAAGTGTGATATAGCTTTCAGGACTGTGTAGGAGTACCACAGTACTCTGCTATGGTCACACCACATATATAGTATGGTTGCCACAGTTTAGGAAGGATATTGATAATCTGGAGAGTACCCAAGGAAGTCAATTAGAATGGTGAAAAGATTAAAAAATTCTTCCTAAAGCCTCCATTTTGTAGAATGGTCCAGACCATCCATCCTTCATTCTCTGGACTTTGGCACCATTTCCCCATGTGCTTCCCTTCCCAGAACTGGACTTAAACAAAATAGCTTCTGCCCAAACTAACCAACAAAGCAGGCGAACTCTTTCAGTTCAAGCTTTATCTACTAATGGAAAGAGGCTTTGTCAAAATGGGCTTTTGATCTTTTAATTGACTTTTGATCTTTTGGAAACTTGTCTGAATGTAAATGTAGAAAAAAATCCATTCTTATATAATTGAATTCATTTTATCCTAAGAAGGATACAACAACCTGGAGACTGAACTTTTAAATCTAAACTCATTAAAGAAATAAAATTTGTAAATGTGTTGTCCCTTGTACTTACTCAGCTTTCAGGGACAAAGCAAATGAAAACTTTTCAGTTATCAGAATAACCAGATTAACGTGAGTGGAGGGGGCAGAGTGGACTGGAGCTCAGCCCTCTGTCTTCTGTCCTCGGTTCTATTTTTTCCCCTGTCTAATCAATGTCACTTAACCTATTAGTATTACACCTAGGCTATAACAGTAGCAAAATACTGATAGGCAGGTACAAAATACTAATCAATATCATTGACTCAACATTTAAAAAGTGAATGAAGTATAGAAAAGACAGACTGAGGATTTTCCTTAACTCACAAATCATCTTTTTTGAATCAGAAAATTAGATTGCAGTTCCTATTTTGTAAAATGTTCTTGTACAACTTAGCAAGAAGAAAGAAACTTTAATGTGTTATCCAAATCACTATCTTTCTTAATTTCCAGAGGACTAGATTAGAGTATTTCTTTCCAAAACAACATTGCCATTTTACTGTAATACATTCCTGGATTTGGAAATAGAGAAATGAGTGACAATGTAAGATGACTTTGAAATATGTGTCTCAGCCTCTTTCTTCAACTTCATTTTCACCTGGATGTCCCATTAACCTATCAAATTCGACATATTTAAAACCAAACTCATCATCTTCTAATCTTGCCTTTACTCTTCTAACACAAATCCCTTGCCATGACTTTCTTCACATGGCTTTACTTCCATCAACAATACCACCATTTTCAGAGTCACTGTTGCTTCTCACATCCAGTCAATCTTTGGAACCTTCCGGTTCTTCCTTCACAACTTCTCACAATCGCATTTTGCAAATTCAGTCTTCCTAAAAATGAATAGGAAGAATTACAAATACTTCCAGGATAATTAAACATAACAAAAAGGAACAAATAACAGAGATAAAAATACAATAATATTTTAATAGATTCTTAAAGTTGGATGGGCTTTGTGATTATATTTCTTACATTTCTGTTGCCTTTGTTACAGTCCTAATCATTACTGGGAAAGTAGAAACTGGTCTTTTGAAATATCTTGCAGCAATCATTTAGAAGTTTAAAATTTTCTTCACTGGTGTGAGGAACAAGACATATCCACATTTAACAGCAGATATAATCCAGAGTTTGGTTTCTCAGTAACAAGAATATCTTTGCTAGCTTCCTGATAATAAGTCTTTGGTTCTTTGAATCTGTTATAAGGCAAAAGAGCTTTATGAGACAGAAACTTGTTTTTAAGAATTTAGGCATATTGATACTATATCCAGATGATACTTAATAGCAGGATAAATGGGAAAATTAGCACCCCAGATACATATTTTTCCTTACCATGCATATATTTTACTAAAATCGATAGTAATCTGAGAAAAGTTCTGCCATCTTTAAGAAGCTGAAATTAGAAATTTATCTTCCATGCTGGGAGGTGTTTATAATTAAGCTTATTGAGGCTGTTTGTATTGCTAGATTCATACATCATCTTAGTAAAGAAAGCATTATTATTATTATTATCACTATTATGATTATTTGGCTAGAGTGAAAGACTTAGATAGGGGAGTAAAAGAAGTATATTTGGAGGAATAATTACAGGCTAGATTTCAAAAGACTATAAGGTTTAAAGAATTTGGGATTTTTTTTTTTTTAACCAATGGGGAACAACTAAAAGCCTTTGAGCAGAGACAACTAAAGATTCCAGTGATCTGATATGTCTCCCATTGGATTCTTGGCGTGGGACATTCGCTCTCTTGACTCTTCTACCTTCTTCACCACTTTTGCTCAGTCTCCCCCAGTAGCTCCTCATCTTCTTCTTGGATCCTTATGACTGGTATTCCTCAAGGTTCTCCACTTAGTCCCCATTCATTCTTCTTCTTGTTCTTTTTTTTTTTTTTAACCTTGGCAATCTCATTCACTCTCAATGGTTTTCATGCAAAGTGAAAGCAGATAGCTACCAAATTTATATCTGTTGGCCTGATAGCTCTTCTTGGCTCCAGGCAAACATTTACACCGGCTTACAAGACAACTGAAATCAAGGGGTTTAGACTAGATGGTCATTACAGTTCCTTCAAGTTCAAAATTTTGTCATCTTGTGATCTTTACTAGTCTAGGGAATACTGACATGGGTTTGATATAAATCTAGTTGAATATTGAAGTAGAATTTTATGATTCCTATCTGGTTGCCCCACGGGCACTTCAAACTCAATGAGCTTATTATCTTTCTTCATTAACCTAGTTATTTTTGTCTCTAACGATTCTATTCACTCTGTCTCTTATGCACAAGACTTTGATTTTATTTGTGACTCTTTCATCTCCCTTATGTCTCATATCTAATTCAATTACCAATTCTTGTCACTACCGCCTCAGCAATAACTCTCTCATCCATCCTTTCTATTCTATTTTCTACCATATGTTAGGCTTTCCATAGTTACAAACTACTTCGTCTATTGCAGATTTGTGGAATGCACAAGTTGAAATGCTGTGTCTGCCTTGACTCAGCACCATCAAGGCTTGGGAGGAATGTAAGTACTGTGTTTGCCTTGATCCGCCCCCATCAAGGCTTAGGGGGATTTGAGGAATGTGTGTACTAGTCAAGACTGGCCCCTGTGAAGTATTAGGGGAAAGTTGTGGGAGTTGGTACTCTAACTCTTATTCTTACTCACCCCTGTGAAAAGAGTAATCAGGATATGCAGTATGAGTTGGTGCTCCCATTATCAGCAACCCCCTTGAGAATGATAAACAAATAACCCCTTATCATGTCTCCATTGCTCTACTTCTGGCTGCCTGGATTAAGAGTAAACCTGCTAGAGCAGCGGTTCTCAACCTGTGGGTTATGTTCAATTTGTAACAATGAAAATACATCCTACATATCAGATATTTACATTACAATTCGTAACAGTAGCAAAATTACAGTTATGAAGTAGCAATGAAAATAATTTTATGGTTGGGGGTCACCACAATGTGAGGAACTGTATTAAAGGGTCACAGCTTTAAGAAGGTTGAGAACCACTGTGCTAGAGGCTAGAGCCTCAAAGCTCTTGCCCTACAAATACCTATGGAGTTAATCTCTCAGTACATATGACTTGAATAAGTGCTGCAAATGAACAATGAGTTGAGTTCAGAATTGAATAGATTTTGGAGGAACTATGCTCTTTCTCCAAAAAGAATGTTGTGCTGAATCAAACTCAGGTTGAGAACTTGCTGAGATCAGATCAGGATGGCAGTGGTCAGATGTTTGCCCTGGGTCACACAATTTCGGGATCACAGAAAGTTTTCAGTTCCCTAGACTGAGTCGTCCTTGAGATATTGATATAACACAATTCTCAATACCATCAAGAAAGCCGCAGGACTCAAGAGGATAAAAGCTCAGCTCAGATATTGTTTCCAGAAATACTCATATTCTAACCCTAACATAAATCCTAAAGTGAGGAAGTATGCTGGAAAAATGAACAAAAAAAAAATCCTACTATCAAGAGCTATTATGGTGACATCAAAGCTCAAGATACAAACCTAGAAGAGAATGACTCCAAAACATCTCTGAGCAAAGCCTTAAAGAAAAGTGCTACTCAGGTACAAAGTTGATTAGAATTCCAGGAATAGATAAAGCAAAATTTTTTTAAAGATTTTAAAAAGTTCTTTAAAAAACAAATTAAAAGTACTAAAGGAAAAAATAGGAAAAAATTAAATGATTTGTCCAGGGTCATACAAGTACTACCTTTCTGAGATCAAACTTGAATTCATGTCTTTTTTACTTCAGGATCAGCACTCTGTCCTCTGAGTCACTTAGCTGTTTCTGAACTATAGAATATTGGGTGCTGCCCCTCCCCAATTCAATTCAATAAATATTTATTGAGAACCTACTACATGCAAGTCACAGAACTTGCTGGGATACAATTAATTTTAAAAAAAGACAGTCTACCCTCAAGGAACTCATAATCTAAAGCAGTGGTTCTCAACCTTCCTAATGCTGCAACCCTTTAATACTTGTATGTGGGCGTATCTGCATGTGGGCAGACCCACTTGGAGACAGATAGAGGAGTAGTGTCTTGGTTCCTAAGACCATTGGAAATATGTGTTTTCCGATGGTCTTAGGCAACCCTTGTGACCCCTGAGAAAGGGTCATTCGACCCCCAGTTTGAGAACTGTTGATCTAAAGGGAGAGACAAACACACAGAAGGAGGCAGGAAAGCAGAGGGAGAAGGAGATGAGGCCTCCCAAAGTACCTGGCAGGGGGTCATCTTGTTCTGAGGAATGGAAACCAGGCAGAGAAATAGATGCCACAGGTTACATACGTCAACCTTGGCAAGTCCCTTCACATTTAGGAGCTTTACATTTCTTAACTATAGAATGAAGGCTTTGGAATTAATGATCTTTAAGGTCCCTCCAAGCAAGCAACAAGTATGTGGTCAGTGAGAAGGGTTTGGAGAGGTTGTATTTTGCATCAGAAGATGGGGTAATATACACCACTGAAATAATGGATTTTTCCAAGTCTAAAAAAAAGCATTAAAGTGAATTGCAAAATCATCTACATTTTAAAAATCCCAAATTAATAGATGAAACAAGCATTTTCAGTTTGAAAGCTAAGTTCAAAATAATTTGAATCAATATAACTTTCTCAGTTTTAGTTTTTGGTTGGGACTGAAAGAGCATACATAGACTAAAGAATAACCTTAGATTAATCTGTTCATCTTTTTCAGCACTTGTCTTTTTCTTGGCTTCAAGTTCTTTCATGTATTCTTATAATTGTCCCTGAATTTCATAATAGCCATGACAGTTGTGAAGATGATAAACTACTAAGACTTGAGTGTGGGTGGACACACATTAAACAGCAGTAACTTGGTGAGGACAAACTGTCACAAAGAGAAAAGAAACCTGAAAGAGTTTTTAAGAGATTCCCCAAAGCACAATGTTAGGAATTGAAGAAGACTGAAAATAAATCCTTGAGAAATAGAATTTACCAATAGTAGCAGAGAAGTGGCAAAAAAAAAAAAAAAAAGAAGCCTCAGAGATAAAATCAAAAGTTCAGATTTCCAGATTGAGTTTGAGGTACTGGGAAGACATTCAAATAGAAATTTCTGAAGATTTTGTATATTTATGAAACTCTCTCAAACCAGCCTCACAAATATATGTTTACTGACTTTCTCAAAGCAAGGACCAATTTGAAGTGAGTGAAAAGAAAGAAGGAGAATTTCATTTATTTTCCTTAATTTGTATCCAGAAGGCTGATACAACATTTTCTCCAGATTGTACAGAATGTTGAGGGCATGAGTCCAATGAATGAACAAGTTTATTATCTATTAACTGGCATCTAATTCCACTGATTAAGAAATAAGAAATACTATAAGTAAGAAAATAATCTGTGAGCTTCAAATATATAGACTTTATGTCATATGGAAGAAATATCAGAAAAGAGAATCTAGAACTGTAAGAAGACTATATCGATTATTCTAATAAATAGTCCAAGAATAAAGAGACTGTTAAGTTTACCAAAACAACAACAACAACAACAACAACAACAACAACAACAAAAGGCATAGGACAGAATCACAGCATCTAAGAGCTGGAAAGAAGAGTGGCATTGGAGTCATAGAATCAGGGTATGAATCCCATCTTGGATCCTTAATACTCAGCACTATACTCATCTCCCAACTGCTAATGCTTTCTTTCAAGATTGCCTTCAACCTACTCTAATTATCTTTATTTGAAAATTTAATTTAATTTTTTTCAAATGAAAACCTGCCTTTTCTGTCTCTCCAATTGAAAACTGTTGTTAACAAAAATGTATAGTCAATAAAAACAAATTCCCACATTGGCCATGTCCAAAGCAATTATGTCTAAAGCTACCCTCTGAATCCATCATCTCAGGATATGGGTAACCTTTTTCATCATGAATCCTATCATCATGGTCATCCTGATGATAAAATTCCTAATGACTTTCAAAGCAAATTGTCTTTATAGAAATTGTTCTGCTCACTTTACTCTGTTATCAGCTCATATAAATCTTTCTTGGTTTGTTCGAAACTATCTCTTTTATCATTTTTTACAGCAAAATAGTATTCTATCACATTCTTATGCCTTAACTTCTCTAGCTATTATCTAACCAATGAAGAGTTCCCCATTCCCCCAGTTTCCAGTTCTCTGCCACCACAAACAGAACTGTTATAAATATTTTTTGTACAAATAGGTTTTTCCTCTTTTTTGATTTTTTTTAGGTTGTAGAGCTGGTGGTAGTATTGTTGGGTCAAGGGCTATACAGGGTTCATAGCTTTTAAGTAATGATTCCAAATTGTTTTCCAGTCCATAGATCTAGCAACAGTTCATTAATGTACCTATTTTTCCCAAACTCCTCCAGTATCTGTCATTTTCCTTTTTTGTCAACTTTGCCAATCTAATGGATGTGAGGTAGAACCTCATAATTGTTTTAATTTTCATTTCTGTAATTATTAGTGATTTAAAGCATTTTTTCCATATAGCCTGGAGTTCGTCCTCTGAAACTTTCCAATTCATATTCTTTGACTATCAATTGGGAATGGTTCTTATTTTTATACATTTGAATCATTTCCTTATATATCCTAGAAATGGTCAAATTCTCAAAGAAACCTGATATATTTTTTTTTCTGCTTTACCTGCTTCTCTCTTTATAAAAAAAATTTAGCATTTGTTTTACAGGAAAAATTTTAAATTTTATGTAAGCAAAATAGTTTTACCTTCTGTGATCATTTCTATCTCTTACTGGTCAAGACTCTTCTTTAGAAAGAGAACATATTAGAGAAATAACTTCTTCCATGCTCCAGTAATGTGTTTATGATATCAATCTTTATGTATGTGCCCATTTGGAGCACTTAACAAATAGTTTTTAAATCTTTACAACAAACCTGGGAAGTAGGTTCTTTTTTATGTTCATTTTACAGTTTAGGAGACGGACAAGCAAAAATTAGGCAACTTCCCCTAGGTCACATAGCTAGTAAGTGTCTGAAGCCAGAACTGAATTTCCCTTCCCTCCCTGAGTCTAGGCCCAGTGCCCTATCTACTGTGCCACTTACCCACCTCTGAGTTTGTGATTGTTACCCCTACGTTTTTTTTTTACTTTAAACATCCTATATTTCCCTTTATCCTCTTATTTGAATTCTTTCTGTTTCAAGTGTTTCTTGGATTCTGTTTTCTTTTCTTTCTTTCCTTTTTTATTTAATTGATTTGTTTGTTTACTTTTAGTTTACAAGATTCAGTTTCAGAATCCCTTGAGTTTCAAATTTTCTCCCCTCTCACCTCCTCCCCCCATGGCAGCATGCAATCAAGTATAGGATCTGAAAATACTTTCACATTGGACATTAGTCTGGTTTGTATAAAAGGGTTGTAACCAATGGAGTGAACAATTGGAACAAAGGAAACAAATCCAAACATGAAAAAGAATGATAGCTTGTAGATTGCTTCAGTCTCCATTTAAACTCTGTTCTTTCTAGATCTTTCTCTGAATGTAGATATCTCCTTCCATACTGAGACTTGTAGAGTTGTCTTATAACTGTGTGTTACTGAGAAAGTCCAGTTTATCAAGGTTGGTCATCACACATATGATGTGTCTGTGATTGTGTACAAATTTTTCCTGGTTCTGCTCTTCTCACTTAGCATCAGTCTGTATAAGCCTTTCCAGGTAATTATGAAGTCCATCTCCTCCCCATTTCTTATAGCACAATAGTATTCCATTACATTCATATACTATAACTTGTTTAGCCATTCCCCAATTGATGGGCATCCTCTATATTTCCAGTTTTTTGCCACCACGAAGAGAGCTGCAATAAATATTTTTGTACATGTGGGTCTTCCTGCCACTTCTATGATCTCTTTGTGATACAACCCCAGAAGTGGTATTACTGGATCAAAGGGTATGCAATTATTTATAGCCCTTTGGGCATAGTTCCAGATTGCTCTCCAGAATGGTTGTATCAGTTCACAACTCCAATAACAATGCATTAGTGTTCCAATTTTTCCACATCCTCTCTAGCATTTGTCATTTTCCTGTTTTGTCATCTTAGCCAATTTGACTGATGAGATGTGGTACCTCAAAGTTATTTTGTTTTGTATTTCTCAAATCAATAGTGATTTAGAGCATTTTTTCATATGCTTATAGATATCTTTAATTTCTGCCTCTGAAAATTGCCTGTTCATATCTTTTGACCATTTATCAATTGGGGAATGACTTGGATTCTTATAAATTTTACTTAATTCCCATATATTTTAGAAAGGAGACCTTTTTCAGAGACACTGATTGTAAAAATTCTTTCCCAGTTTCCCACTTCCCTCTTAATCTTGGTAATATTGGCTTTGTTTGTACAGAAACTTTTCCATTTAATGTAATCAAGATTATCCATTTTGCATTTTATAATGCTCTCTAACTCTTCTTTGGTCATAAAGTCTTCCCTGCTCCATAAATCTGTCAGGTAAACTATTCCTTGCTTCCCCAGATTACTTACAGTATCAGCCTTTATACCTAGATCATGCATCCATTTAGACTTGCTTTTGGTGTATGGTGTTAGATGATGATCTATGCCCAGTTTCTGCCATACTATATTCCAGTTTTCCCAGCAGTTTTTGTCAAATAGTGAGTTCTTATCTCAAAAACTAGGGTCTTTGGACTTATCAAACAGTATATTGCTATAATTGTTGACTACTGAGTATTTTGTACCCAATCTATTCCATTGATCCTGTACTCTATTCCACAGCCAGTACCAAGCAGTTTAGATGACTGCTGCTTTATAATACAGATTAAAATTTGGTAAGGCTAGGCTACCTTCCCTAGCATTTCTTTTCATTAATTGCCTTGATATTCTGGACCTTTTGTTCTCCCAAATGAATTTTGTCACTGTTTTTTCTAGCTCTATAAAGTAATTTTTTGGTAGAGTGATTGGTATGGCACTAAATATGTAATTTAATTTAGGTAAAATTGTCATTTTTATTATATTAGCTCGAGCCAGCCATAAGCAATTGATGTTTTTCCAATTAGTTGCATCTGATTTTATTTGTGTGAAAAGTGTTTTGTAGTAGTGTTCAGACAGGTACTGTGTTTGTTTTGGCAGGTAAATTCCCAAATATTTTATAATGTCTACAGTAACTTTAAACGGAGTTTCTCTTACTATCTCTTGCCGTTAGACTTTGTTGGAAATATATAGGAATGCTGAGGGTTTATGTGGATTTATTTTATATTCTGCAACTTTGCTAAATTTATTTATTGTCTCAAGAAGTTTTTTATTTGATTCTCTAGAGTTCTCCAAGCATATCATCATAGCATCTGCAAAAAGTGATAGCTTAATCTCTTCTTTGCCTAATTTGATTCCTTTGATTTCTTTTTCTT
>CM053587.1:160299448-160329248 GCA_028646515.1 Pseudochirops corinnae | reverse complement strand
TTAATCTCTTCTTTGCCTAATTTGATTCCTTTGATTTCTTTTTCTTCTCTAATTGCTACTGCTAACATGTCTAGCACCAGATTGAATAAGAGGGGTGATAGTGGACATCCTTGTTTCACTCCTGATCTTACTGGAAATGCTTCTAGTTTATCCCTATTACATATAATACTTGCTGATAGCTTTAAATAGATGATGCCTATTATTCTAAGGAAAATTCCCTTTATTCCTATACTTTCTAGTGTTTTTAATAGGAATGGATGTTGTATTTTGTCAAAAGCTTTTTCTGCATCTATTGAGATAATCATATGGTTTCTGCTAGTTTTGTTGTTGATGTGATTCATTATACTGATGGTTTTCCTGATATTGAACCACCCTTGCATTTCTGGAATAAATCCTACCTGAGCAAAGTGTATTATTCTCATGATGATTTGCTGCAATCTTTTTGCTAATATTTTATTTAAAATTTTTGCATCTATATTCATGAGGGAGATTGGTCTATAATTTTCTTTCTCTGTTTTGTCTCTCTCTGATTTAGGTATCAGTACCATATTTGTGTCATAAAAAGAATTTGGTAGGTCTCCTTCTTCTCCAATTTTCCCAAATACTTTGTAAAATATTGGAGTCAATTGTTCTTTAAATGTTTGGTTGAATTTACTAGGAAAGCCATCTGGCCCTGGAGATTTTTCCTAGGGAGTTCATTGATGTCTTGTTCAATTGCTTTTTTCTGAGTTGGGGTTATTTAAGTAGTTTACTTCCTCTTCAGTTAGTCTAGACAACTTGTATTTTTGTAAATATTCATTCATTTCACTAAGATTGTCAAATTTATGTGCATACAGTTGGGCAAAATAATTCTTAATTATTGTTTTAATTTTCTCTTCATTCCTCTTCATTCAATTTCCTTTTCATTTTTGATATTCATAATTTGGTTTGGATTCTGTTTTCTAATCCATTTTGCTATTCTCTTCTGGTGAGAGAGAGACAGAGACACACACACACAGAGAGAGAGAGAGAGACAGAGAGAGAGACAGAGAGAATGCCTGTGTCTGTGTGTTCATCCCATTAATATTTATGATTGCTAATTGTATATGTTTCTCATTCCTATTATCTTATCTTTCCTTAACTGTGTTTCTCACCTTTTTTTTTTAATAAAGAAGAGCGGAGTGAGAGATAAGGAGTGAGCTCGTACAAGTACTGAGTAATCTTTTCTCCCACTGCCCCTCTTCTGCTCTCTCAGCTACAATCCAATATGAGGTTTATGTAAGTTCTTTCTTTTCTTTCAATCTTTTGAGGCTGCATCACCTGCAGAACATTTTCTTTCTATCTTACTTAGTCCAAAGGTCATTCTTCTTGGGAGAGAAAACAGAAGCAAAAGCAATGAGTACTTCAGGCTTCTTATCACAGCTTATTATCATCATTCAATAAACTTTGAATATCTGTCTCATCACTTCTTTGATCTTCCTCTCACTTAGAACCTAGCAACTCACACCCAACCCTTTTTATTATAATCATTGATAGCCTCAGTTCATTGTGTGCTTTTTTAAGATTTTTTTTTTGCTGTTCTGATACCTTCTTACAGCACCATACTATCCTTTTTCCTTTTTTGCATTTTGGAGGGAGGAAGGAAGGGCAATTGGGGTTAAGTTAGTTGCCCAAGGTCACACAACTAGTAAGTGTTAAATGTCTACAGCTGGATTTGAACTCAGGTCCTCCTGACTCCAGGGCTGGTGCTCTATTCACTGTGCCATCTAGCTACCCCTATGCTATCCTTTTTGCATTTTGTCTTCAGTTACTTTTCTCCGCTTCCATTTCCTCTACATGTTTACATATCTTTTAAAAATCTAAGATGGCTGAATTTCTGAAGTTAGCTAGTCAATCCATAAATATTTATTAAGCACTTTTTATATATCAAACTCTGTATTAAAAAATGAGGTTACAAAGAAAGGCAAAAGACAGTCCCTGATCTCAAGTAGCTTTTAGTGCAATGGGGAGACACCATGCAAAAAAATTATATATGAACAAGATATATACAAGATGAGATAGAGATGATCCAGAGGGAAGGCACTAGAATTACAAAGGATTAGGCAAAGGTTTCTTGTAGGAGGTGGAATTTTAGCTCGGACATGAAGGAAGCCATTAAAACTAGAAGGCAGAGATGAAGAAGAAAACTCTAGGCATGAGGCTTAGCCAGTGAACATGCCCAAAGTCAAAAGATGGAGTGATAAGTGTGAGAAAGATGGAAAGGAAGGGGGAAGGCTATGATGGGTTTTAAAAGTCAAATAGAAGATTTGTATTTGATTCTGGAAGTGACAAGGAACCTCTGAAGTTTACTGAATGTGGGAAGGCATGGCATGATTAGAGCTGTACTTTAGGAAGTTCCCTTTGACATCTGTGTTTAGGAGGGACTGTAGTGGGTAAGAGACTTGTTGCAGGAAGACCAACAAGCTACTTCAATATTTCAGGTATGTGATGAGGGCCTGCCCCATAGTGGAAGAGTGTTAGAAGGGTCATATACAAAAGATGTTAGAAAGGTAAAAACAAGAAAATTTGTGCATCTGCATCATTCTATCTTGGTATATTCTCTTTTTCATTATCAGAGTCATTTCTACAAGTCTCTTTGTGAGATCTTTTGCCTTATGGGTAATTTTTCCTTGTACAGTATTACACCATTAAATTTGACCTATGTTTTCTTTGAACCCGAAAGGGATCTTTCTCTTCCCAATCCAGGATGCGTGTTAGACAATCCCTGGTTTTCCTCTCTCCTATAAAAAAGTGTCCCACCAATTGTTTTTAGAAGGAAAGAGAATGGAGCCTGGGTATTGTAGATTGGCTCCAATTTCCGTAAAAATTTCAGAATGTATTATTAAAAAGATAGTTGATGAGTATCTAAGAAAGCACATGATGATCATAAGGTAGTAACTTAGCTTTATCAATGACAAGTCAATCTAGCCTGGCCTTATTTCTATTTTTTTTGAAGAAGCCCTTTACTAGGAGAATTCCATTTTCAACAGTTTGTGGAGCCATTCACCCAGACAAGGTCCAGTTCCTACAAATATTGGATTCTCCAAACATGTACCAAAACCCAGTTCCACAATCAACATGGAAGGTAGCAAAGAAACACATTTATCCAAGTCAAATAGTAAAAAATGGAAATCAGAGAAAGTATACATATGAGAACATATACCAGACAACACAGAGTGAAGGAGCTCTCCCATTGGAAGTGAGGCAACAGCTCAACCAAAAGAGTTGTAGGTATCATTTAAGAGAAGTTCCCCAAAGTCTCTAGTGTAGCAAGCTAGGAACAGAGACGTTATATGGAGACTACCAGCTCCTCTCATGTCAGTTTCTTCCGAGAGTCTTTTCTTTCAGCAACCTGAAGTAGGATTGGCAGTCATTTTGGGTGAAGAGGCTAGCGATGACTATTTTGTTGCACTTTGAACCAACATTGACACCCTAAACTACCTGTGGAGGACAATCTTTGTTACATTTAACGTCTGCATCTTGGTATACAGTTTCCAAAATGGGAGGGAAGTGCCATTCACTTCTTACCAGAAGTGATGGAAGACATTGTGCAGAGTTTGGATTTGGTATAGAATAAATATGTACATTGTTGAAGGATGTTCTTTATAAACTCTATCTGTTCTTTCTCCAATATCTCATATTTGCATGTTATTTGGTTTTATTGCAAATTTTCATTTGAATTAAATGAGGAATGAGATAATTTTGTTTCTGCTTCTTTGCAAGGAACCTCTTAATTCTGAAAGTCTTATAGAAAGACATAATAAAGACGTGACAGCCAAGCTTTCACCATGATGTCTTTAGAGGTAAAAAAAAATGGCCCATTTTCCTATTCTTGAAAGTGATATTAGATTGGTTGGTCATAAGAATACTATAGATAGTTTATATTTCTTTTAGCAGGTTTTTTTTTTTTTTTTGCTATTCCTGTGGAAAAGATGGAGAAATATGATGGTAGAATAGTTAGGCAAATCTAGAACTCATTGATCAGACCAAAATATTCCTTAGGAAAGAAATCTCCAGCAGAGAATCTTAGGGATATGTGCATAGCCTTGTAATTATCAAAATATGTTTTTTAATCAATGACTTATCTAAAGGTGTTGTGGAAGGCAATGTTTAGCAAATTTTCAGATGCTATAAAGTTAAGAGAGCTACATAAAATATTGAATCAATTGGGATCCAAAAAGATCTTGACAGGTTAGAATGTTATACTGAACTTAATAAAACAACATTTAATGGGGATAAAAATAAAGTATTACATTTAGGTTCAAAAAAAACCAACTTAACTAGAAATGAGGGAAATGTTATGAGAAGTTAGTTTGTCTGAAAGAAATCTAGAGATTTACATAGTTATCCCTTCCACATTACAGCATCAAGAGGGCAGTGCCCCCATGATCTTGAAAATCCATGTAAAATTTTTTTTGCCAATCCCTTCATACCAGAGAAGAAGTCTAAATTTTGCCTTTTTCTTTTATAGGGTGGCTACAGTACCTTATTGTAAAATTTGGGTTAAATATTTCATCATAGTCTCTGCATCATCTACTGACCTTTGTGTGTTGTCTGTGGCTTCTGCAAAACTTCCAAAATAATTCCTATTTAATTTCTTATGCTGACCTGTGATATATCAAAACTGCAATAGGGAAAGTCACAATGTGGAAGGGATAGCTGTAGCCTGAAGAGCCAATATGAATTAGCAATATAATATGGCAACTAAAAAAGCTAATGCAATCTTAGGCTCTATTGAAAGGCACAGTGCCTCGGATGAAGGTGGTGATAATCTTGTTGTATTCTACTCTGGTTAGACCACATGTTGACTATTGTGTTCAGTCCTGGGTACTACATTTTAGAAAACATGGTCCAGAAGAGGATAACTTTAATGGTGAAGGGTCTAGAGATTATGCCATATAAAGATGGCTTGAAGGGTAGTTTGTTTAGCTTTTACAGGAAGAAAAGGAAACATAATAGCTATTTTCAAATATTTGAAAGATCTGCCATAAACAATAGGGAATAGACATGTTCCCCTTGGTTAATCCAAGAGAAATGTGTGAAAGTTGCAAAGAAACAAATTTAAACTTGAAGTAAGAAAAATCTTTCTAGCCATTATGGCGATCTCTATGTTAAATGGACTATATCAGGAAATAGTAAGTTTCCTCTCACTGGAATTCTTTAAGCAAAAGTCAGATGACCATTTGTAAGAGATTTTTGTTAAGGAAATTCTTGTTAGAGAATGAGTTCAACTTAGATGTCCTCTAAGGTCCCTTCCATTTCAGATTTTATGGTAGTTTGTGAACCCTACCATGGTGTTTTGGTCACTTTCTTTAAGCTTCCTGTCCTTTATGCTTTCAGTAGCCATTTCTTCTTTGTTGGTTAGAATCAGCTCCAGAATGTTTCCCTAGTCACTTCCTTCATCTTTGAAGGGATGAAATTATCATTAAGACAAGTCAGAATTTTTCATCTACTTTCTTTGAAAAAGGGAAGGATGGAGGAAGGAATAGGGACAGACAAACACACAAAGATGGAGGTATAGACAGAGATAGAGAAAGAGAGAAAGAAAGAAGTGTGAGAGGGACAAAGAGTAGGAAGAACTCTTGAAAATATGTGGATAACTTAAATGTTCCATCATCACTATAATGTCATACGTTTACAACAAGCTTATGTTTAGTTTTCAAAACCCTGTATCTAATTCCTTATTCCATCCAACTCATAAGGTGATACATTTCCTCAACAATGCCACTCCCTACACAATTTACCCAATGTTCATATTTTTAAAAGTACTTGACACAGTGTCTAATACATAGTAGGCACTATATACATGCATATTTCCCTCCTCCCATGAGTATACCTTATACAATGCTGCTCTACCTTCATCCCCTATTCTTACCTCTTTTGTTCTTTTCAAATAGGGTATTTATTTAATTTAAAGTCTGTATTCCAACGAGTCTCAGTGACACTTGTGTGGCCAAATTTGCATTGTAATCTCTAGCTGCTTGTTACTTAGACTTTATATACTCATGTATAAACACCTGACATTGCCTTGGGTTTTTTTGCTGTCTCTTTAGAGGCTATTTTCTTACACGTTGTCTTCTGTGCATTTAATGTCATGGTTTTCTTCAAGAATGAAGGACAAACAGCAATAACTAGTGATTTCTTCTGCTAGTCTTATGTGATATCTACTCCTAACTCTGTTGCTTGACTTGTTTATCTATTTAAGCAGTTTTCTCTACTTCCCTTAATTTTAAATTTTAAACTCCCTTAATTAGAGTAGCAAGAATACAGGACATTTCTTTTTTCACTTCTGATACTTCCTAGGTGCTTTGCACCTTGCCCAAGATCCCATTATTTCTGTATTTAAATTAGGTTCAGAAATCCAAATTCTACCTGTAGGTACCATCTTCTTTGCTATTTCCCCTCTACTCCTTTACATCTTTGCCAGTCAGTAAGTTAGTCAATAAACAGTTATTAAATATTTACTATATGCTAAGCACTGGCATGTGCCAGGCGTTATGCTCAATGTTGTGAATACAAAAAGAGGCAAAAGACAACACCCATCTTCAAGAAGCTTATTATCTAATGGGGGAGATAATACAACCATATACAAAACAAGCTATATACAAACTATGGGATATTTAATTGAGTTGGGAAAGGCTTCTTGTGGAAGATGGGATTTCATCTGGAATATATAGGAAGCCTGGGATGCCAATAGGTAAAAACAATGAGGAGGGAGAGGATTCCAAGCTTGGGGGAGAGCCAGAGAAAATACTCATGTCTGAGAGGGAGAGCGTCTTGTTTATAAAACAGCCAGGAGGTCAACATCACTAGTTTGAAGAGTAGTGTCAGGGAGTAAATGTGTAAAAAGACTGGAAAGGTAAGATGAGGGGTTTTGAATGCCAAACAGAGCATTTTGTATATAATCCTGGAGAAGATGGGGAATCACTCTGGTTCTTCATTGCTTCTCTTTTCTTGTGTTTCTTCCTTGAAGCACTTATTCCATGTTTTCAAGAAATACTTCATTCTTCCTGATAACCTGGGAATCAGAAATATTTTCCTTTAGCCTTGTTATTTCCTTTTGTAGAACAAAGATTAATTTGCAATTAATAAGTACATAGACGACACATATTACTAACATAAACATAAATATAACAAAGACTGTGTTGGTCAATAAAATAGTCTTCGTATCTTCCTCTCTTTTTTTCTTTTTAAAAGTTGCCTGATTTTACATTTATTATCTCTCCCATTTTTCCTTCCCCCATTGAAAAAACCTACCCAAACTTTATTATATGTACATTCCAACAAAAACAAAGTCCTCCCTAGCTCAGGTCCAAAAATGAATGTCTCATTCTGTATTTTAAGTTCATCACCTCTCTAGAAGGATATGGGTATCATGTTTCATCTTCAGTCCACTGGACTCATGGTTTTTCATTGTATTGATCAGAGTTTCAAAATCTTTCAAAGTTGCCTTTCTTTATAATCTTGACATTGTAAAAATTATTCTACTTTTGCTCACTTCACTCATGTCAGGCAATAGTTACCTTCAAAATTTCATCTGAAATGGTCCATTTTGTCATTTCTTATTATACAATAATATTCCATTATGATTGCATGCCATAATTTGTGGTCATTCCCTAATACATGGATACTTTAGTTTTTGGCCACTACAAAAAGTACTACTACAAATATTACTTTTACAGATTAGTCCTTTTTTTCTTTTTTCAATTCTTTAGGGGTATAGGCCTAGTGCTTCCTTCTTTCTTTATTGAAGCAATATCTGTAGTACTTTGACATTATAGAATATTGCCCTCTTGAATAACCCTTGTTACCTACTGGTACAGCAAACTACTAAATTTGAGATTTGAAAGTGATGAGATCTACTCAACTTGTTTCACTTACTCTTTGATCTCCAAATACTTCTATTCATGTCCCTTCTCTCCTTCCTCAATCTGGGAGTTAAGGTTCTCTGAAATTAGTAAGATCCAAGCATACAAGAAACTAGGATATAGGAGAAAGTCCAATTATTTCATGAAATTGATTTGCCTGGTTCCACTTTGGCACTGCTTACCAAATTCTTTTCCCTTACTCCCCTGGAAGCTAAGCTCCTGCAATAAACAGAATAAAATGTAAAACAACAACAATAAAAATGAATGAAATCCTCAAAAATGGTACTTTATAACATTTGTCTGTACATTTTCTCTTGATAGGTATAACAAGACAATCAGGTGATTAGAGCTAGATATGAGTTAAATTTATGTTAAATTAATGTCCAAGATCATGTTACTAGGTGTCAGAACTGGGATTTGAGCCCAGGTTTTTTTGGCTCCTTCAAATCTATCACTATATCAACAGTGCTTCATTGATTAAATACCATGTGTGCAGAAAAAAAAAATCATCCTCAAGGAATCTACATTTTATTGAGAGATTCCAAAGAAAAATAAAATCAGATGATATAAAGATGTAATTGAGTTGTAGATGGGACCAGGAAAGGAGTGTGTGTGTGTGTGTGTATGTGTTTAGAAAATGAATGATAACGATGAGGTAGCTGAATGGTTGGGGGTAAAGATTAAGATGTGGATAGTTTTTTTAAAAATAAACTTCTTACTATCCACTTAAGTTTGGTCATAATCATAGATTTCCTTGTTAAGTTACAAGCTGTGTGTCCTTCTGTACCTGCTACTTCCTAGAGTGAACTGGAGTTATCCAGGGAATAGTCTTCCCTCAAAGAGAGGGATGAGATCAGCCCTCGATTCTGGAGTAAAATTTTGGGGGAAATCTCTAAAACAGTTTAGATATAGCTAATATTAAGAGTCATCCCCCCAAGGAAAGATAACAGTGTCTCTTCCTGAAGTGGCCCTCCACATCTCCAGTACTCTGGTACCTAGATAGGGCTTAATTCATACTTGTTGACTGACTGACTGACTGACTGACTGATTCTGTCATGAATATCAGGTATAGGACAGAAGCTTATTTCTTCCATCACAGAAAATAATTAAGACATAACAAAATCAAAGATGTATGTGAAGAAATTCAGAAAGTAGAAAGCAGAAGGTGGTATCAGAGACTCGGGTCTACCTGGAAAACACATATTCCTGATTACCAAGTTCTCATAGCCACCACTGCTACTTGGGAGAAGGAATTTCCCTATCCTTAATAGAAGGGAGAGAACGACTACGTGTGGAGAGAAGGACCCAAAAGAGAAAGGGAGAGAAGAATTTCTACCTTTCTGATAGATTACCAAGAAGAAAAGTATTCCTCTCCCAATAACTATTCAGCTTCAACACAATCCATTAATCATAGGGACTGTGGGACCTATTAGGAGTTTCTCTGTCACCAGTGAATGATAAAGTATAAATCCCTACCATGAAAGTAGGGTGCATGCCAAGCTCCAATGGAGAGGTTCCCTGCTATCTAGCACAGTTCTACCTTCATTACACTAGCATACACCAGGCATTCAAGGTATTTCTAGAATTAACAAATTAAAATATTCTCTAGTGGCATAAATTAGTTGATGCACTACTTCCTCCTCCTCCTCCCTAAAACAGCTTCTTCAGGATAAAAGCAATTGTTGTCAATCTTAAGTATAAGCACTTTAAAGCAGACTTTGATTAAGTTAATGACAGGATGTTCTAGACTAAATCTTTTAAAGTAAATGTCAAGATATGTGCCTGAATTTAGTCACCTAATGAATCAGAGACTGAGATATCATTTGAGAAATTTTTACTGTTCCCTTCAAAGCTATTTTAAAGGTCAATATTAAAACTAGTCAGAAGCTTGTCTGGTAAAAAGATCTCATTACCTTTAGCCATATTTTGTTTCATAAAGCAGGCAAACAATTGCAGTGTCCTTTCAAGTATCCCTAAATATAGGGTCATTTATCAATTTTTAAAAATAATTTTCTTCCTTTTCAGTCTTTAATTATAAACCAGGAAAAAAAAGAACAAATCAACAAAGCTACACATTTATGAAATGGAAGATGATGGTTTCTTTGTGTCTTTTGATAACATAGAACTTTAATATCCACTAGTTAGGTTGCAAAACTTAAACTAACTTTCCATGTAAATTGTAGCAGATTTTGTGATTTCTAAAAGTCCTGATGTGAATTTCCAAGATTCCTAACTGATAGATTAAAAATTAGAGATATAAAGTATGATAACTAACTAAAAATACATGTATAGCTGTCAGTGATACAGAAATAGATAGTGGATGTTAGGTTGGCCACTGCAATCAACTTTAGAAATCATATGAAGTGGAAAACTGCTCTTTTTGCAACATCATGTGCTATTCCAGTCGGTTTATTAAAAATTTGATAAATTTTTAAAACATGATTTTTACTAACTTCATTAGCTTTACCTGCTATTTTATGGTAAAAGAGATGGGTTAAAATTTTACTAAAATGATTATTAAACTCAAATTTGTTTTCTCATTAAACTAGTTTCCATTCATATATACTTATTTTAGACAGCCCTCTACAACTGCCTCCCTTATCTATTCATGCCACCCTCCTAATCTTAATCTATATAACCTTTTAAAAGTCCCTCCCCCAATTTATCCCCCAGTTTTCTTATCTCTTTAGAAGTTCAGAAGGCTTCTAAACCTTTTCAGATGTATATGTTGTTTCCTCTTCAACCTGGATGAGAGTTGTGATGCTGTTTAAGGGGTTCAGGGACCCCCCCAAAGACCAGAGTACTGTAGAGGGTTGTCTGGAATGAATTCATGGACTCAAGCACTCTTTAAGATAAGTTGGCAAAGGTTTATTGTAATGCTAATGTAGTGGGCAGAGTTCCTCAGAGAACTTGTGTTCCTTAAGGTACGTGAAACTTAACAGAAAGGATGCTAAAGCTTACATAGAAAAAGTAGTGGATTATATGATATGCTAATTAAGTCATAATTTACAACCTTGGTCACAAGTGTCATTTACTACTGGAAACCAGAGGAAGGGGTTTCTCAGGGGTGTATTTTTGTTCTGTTATGTCTGTAGTATGGTAGCTTTAAGAGTTGGCGTGTATAGCTTGACCTCTGGATTGAATATGATAACTTTGAAAATCAATACATGATAATTCTGTGGTTGCAAGATAGTCTTGTTTTTGCAAGATAATTTCTTCAGAGGACAGCTTGTTCTTGTGATGGGGAAAGAGTTTATTTCACTGGGGACCTGCTTATGAGTAATTATGGGGAAAGGTAGTTTGTCTTACTGGGGCCCACTCATGAATTATTGCTAGGTATAGTGTCCTTGGGCTAGGGAGAAAACTGTCAGGGATATTTTTTCAAGGCTAGGGAGAAATGTGATTTTTAAAACTGGGGTCCAAGAACAACCACCCTATCCAATGGATTCCAATATTACCAGCCCTCTGTCCCCACCAGCTTATTCTATATTAGTTATTTACTAATATACTGATTTCTCTTCCTGTCCCCTATCTTCCTTTTCATCCTTTTCCCTCTCCCTATATTTATCTCTGTCAATAGTTGATAAACAGTTAAGTACTTACTACGGACCAGGCATTGTGCTAACTGCCAGAAATACAAATATACAATACGAAAAAGAAAGTCAGTTCCTCCCCTCAAGGAGTTTACAATCTAATGGAAGAAGACAACATATAAGACAATTGAAAAGGTTGGGGTTCCGTTGGTACATGGCATAGTGCAAAAACCAAAGAAATCTGTAATGATTGCAGCTAGATGAGAAATGAGGAAATATCTGAGGAGATATCTGTCCTGTCTGGGTTTATAACTCCACCCTCCAATCAGAGGTACAGAAGGTACTGATGAGATATGAGTAACAAGTCTGATTAGATCTCATGGGATGATGTGATTTCTTAATGATAAGTTTACTGAGGGCATGGTGGAGAAGTCAAAGAAGTGTAAAATGAGGGCTGCTAGTGAGAAATGAGGAGATGTCTGTTTATCTCTTTGTTTATCTCTCTATTTCAATCTCTGTCTCTACCTCTCTGTCTCTCTGTCTCCCTGTCTTCCTGTCTCTCTGTATCCCTCTCTGTCTCTGTCTCTGTCTCTGTCTCTGTCTCTCTCTCTCAGTCTCTTTCTCCCTCTCTCTCTCTTTCTCTTTCTTTCTCTCTCTCGTCTATAATCTATCTATGTATAGGGAAGAGACTGAAATTTTTGCTGATCATAATAGAGAAACCAAGCATTAAAACTTTGCTAGTGACAGATAAATGATGAAAACAGGAATTTGACTTAGGCGGGTGGAGATCATTGACCTTCATTAACCCACTGTTTGTTGTGGTTCATTTGCAGTTCAGCCAGAGAGGGTCTTGGGAATGTGTTAGATTATCTGGACCCTAAATTAGATAGGCATGTAAAAGTGAAGGCTTTGATCTCCCACACGGACAGGGGTGGAAAAACAAAAATCTAATCTTAGCGTAGGTTCACTCTGCATTACTTTTGTTATCTGAGTTGGTTGTTCTGAAAAGGAAGTAACCATCAGCCAGCTGTTATAATGAAAGGTTTTAGATGACTGAAGCTAGGATTTATGAAATGACCCTGAAGAGATGATCTCTATATATTAAGGAGACTATGAAACCAGTAGAACCCAGTAGAATAATGCACCTAGAAAAAAGGCCCAGTGAGCTCAGCGAAATAACAGTTCTAGAAGAAATGGTACATTTAGTGAGGAGCAGTGTGAGCAGTGGGATGTGATCGCTAGAAGATATCAGGAGTACTGCAACTGTGGGGGTTTGAGTTTCCCCTTCACCTATATGGGATAGCTAGATGAATAGAGCTGAGTGCAAGAATTCAGATTTCCCCTCAGATCCCACTCACTAGTACTATGACCCTTGACAAGACACAAATTCTCTAGATACAACTTCCTTATTTATAAAATGGAGATAAAAATAGCACCTGCCTCATAGAACTGTTTTGTTGTTGAGTCATTTTTAGTCATGTCCAACTCTTTATGACCCCATTTTGAGTTTTCCTGGCAAAGCTACTGGAGTGGTTTGCCATTTTCTTCTCCACCTCATTTTACTGATGAGGAAACTGAACAAAGTTAAATGACTTGCCCAAAGTCACACAGCTAGTAAATGTCTAAAGTTCGATTTGAACTCAGGTCTTCCTGACTCTAGGCCCTGTGCTGTATTGCTGTGCCACCCATAGGACTGACCCCCCCTAGGACTAAGTTAGGATCAAATAAGATAAAATACTTTGTAAACCTCAAGTACTATCTGAATGTTAGCTGTTATTATTCCTCACATGTGTTCACCTTATATGTGATCCATATATATTCTCACTCTTCCCATTGAGTGTGTGTGTATATATGGATGTGTGTATATATATATATGTGTGTGTGTATATATGTGTATATATATATTTGTCAAAGAGTTTGCCTAACAGTTATAAGGATGCTATTTCAATGCAAAAGTTCTAAATATGCTATTTCAGGTAATAAATGTCTTTGCTTTGACCTAGTTATGTCCACTGCCTCTCTAGAGACAAGATAAACATATTGGTAGGTACTCTTGAGCAATCCTTCTCAGCAACCATAGAACACTTTAAACCTGGGTATTCTGGGGATCTTATATGTGAGAAGGACTGGAGGTGCTATCAATCTATCCCTGTATGTGTGAGTATGTATGCACGTTCATCAGCAGCATGGGGGATTTCAAAAGGATTGGTACAGAGATAATTAAACCACTTTTTAAAATCTTTTCTTTTAGGAATTACTTTCTTCTGCTTTCTTTTCAGATTTGCTCAGGGCATAAAGATGACTCAAAGAATAGAGTCAGCAAGACTGGGGACAAATCTTAACTTCTCTAAACCTCAAATACTCATAAGATCCTATTTATGAGTGATTATGAGGAATTTGTATATATGGATATAGATTATATGTACACAAACATATATGTGTATATGTATATTGGATACACATGTATATGCACACATTATATATATTTATACAAAGAGAGATAGATATAAATATATGCCTTATATACAGTTTTGCAAACCATTAAGCACTATGTAAATGCAAACCGTTATTGTTATACATATACATGTAGATAGTTATATCTATATATCTTCTCTAAATAAAGCAAGTGTGCAAAAATCCATACTAAAAACCAAAATATTAAAAAATATGAATTAAATTGATAGTTTTTTATTAGAAAAATATTAAAACAAGTTGTGCAACCACCCCCTCCCTATACCTCCTTCCAATCCCTGCAGAAAGCACTAAATTTATCTGAATTGTCCTTCATTTCATGGACAAAGCTGTTGCCTCATTCTATTATAAAAATATTACCTTTCTGCTTATAACCTGATTTTCCAAAAAAAATATTAATTTTGCCTATAAGGCAGTAAAACATTTCTCTTAAAGGACCAAAAAGTAGATTATAGAACATACAAAGGTTATTGAAAAGATTTAGTGATACCACAAATTCTTTTAGATCCTAGAACATCTATTCTCTTTTTGAAGATGACGGGTTCATAACCCCAAATAGATTCCCAAAATGATTCCTTGAGATAGAGCCAAGCATTCTGTCTGTATGATTGTGAATCTGCATTTTGGAGCATTCACACAACTGGAAAATGGTGAGCATATGCCAGAGCATGACAAAATGCTCAGAGGACCAAATGACACTTAGTTCTCTTTTAGCCAAAGGGCTGAAAAGAAGAATGATTCAATTGTAACCAGAGGGGTCTGTGTCTCCTCTGCTCCTCAAGTTGGAGTCCTGTTGTTCAGTCATTGACTATGATTATTGCTTGCCAGTTGCTAGCCTTAAGGTTACTAGGAGATGATGAGGAGTCAAAAATGGCAGGAAGTCACAACTCATCACCCTCTTATAAATTTCAATTTGAACAAATTTAACTAAATTTTTTTTTTCTGGATCCTATCAAACTCAACATTGCATTTTAGAATGCTTTGAATGATAGAAATCAATTCAATACCTCTTAAGATACACATGGCTGTCTTAATGATGCTTATTTTAACATCACAGAAGTGAGTATTACATAATCAATTTAATGTTTTTACTCTAACTTAATGATATCTAAGCTCAAAGAACCTTATTTATTTTCCTCTCATTATGGCTTGTAAGGAATGGTGTTCTGTGAACTTTATAGATAATTTGAATCACCACTTAGACAACTAATGGTTATGATGTGGAGACCATGGGAATCCTATCATATTTACTTCCTTATAATTCTTTATTTTCTCAGTTGGATAATGTATGAAATTAAATATTTTGGGATTACATGAGAGTGTACATAGATTGATTTAGAGATAGAATGGACCGTGGAGATAATCTAGTTGAACCTTCCCTCCACTCTGTTGCCCCTCACCCAACTCTATTTTTTGAATGAGAAAATAGATTCAGAGAAATATACATGGAAGACCACACAAAGAGCAAGCAACAAATTCAGGATTTGAATTCAGATCCCTGACCACAAATTCTGCACCGTTTTTGTTACACCATGGCACCCAGAACACATCAAACCCACTCATGCAGTCAGAAGGATTCCTGAAGGATAAAGACTGTAGAAATGAAGTTAAGCAAGAAGCAAGATGGATTAGAGGTTCTTTTAGAGGTCCAACAAAAGGAGAAACATTTGGCTTCATATATATGACTGAGACTCAATGGATGATACAACTGGAAGATGACCTTGGAAAGTCTATATTTTAGTCAATAGAAACAGTATATGCAAAAAATCACAGTGTATTTTTAAAAATTAATTAATTAATTAATTTAGTTTTCAACATTCATTTCCACAAGATTTTGAGTTGCAGATTTTCTCCCTGTCTCTCCCTTACCCCCACCACAAGATCCAAGCCTATTCCCTTAATACTCTTTCCCTTAATCTGTCTTCTCTTACATCTTCCCCTTTGCCCCCCAACTTTCTTGTAGGGCAAGATGAATTTCTATACCCCATTGCCTGTATATCTTACTTCCCGGTTGTGTGTAAAAAACAATTTTTTTAACATTTGTTTTTAAAATTTTGAGTTCCAGATACTTTTCCTTCTTCCCTCCTCACCCACCTCAACTGGAAAGACAAGCAATTCAATATAGGTTGTACATGTGTAGTTACACAAAACATTTCCATAGTAGTTATATTGTGAAAGACTAACTATATTGCCCTCCATCCTATCCTACCCCCAATTTATTCTATTTTCTCCTTTGACCCTGTCCCTTTTCAGAAGTGTTTGCTTCTAACCATCCTCTCCCTGAATCTGGCCTCCCTTCTATCATTCTCCCTTATTATCCCCTTTCCCCCTACTTTCAAGTAGGGTTAGATACTCAGTTGAGTGTGTATGTTATTCCTTCCTTAAGCTAAATTCAATGAGAGTAAGATTGACTCATTCCCTTTCACTTTCTTGCTCTTCCCCTCCATTGTAACAGTTTTCTTTCGCCTCTTTTATGTAAGATAATTTACCCTATTCTATCTCTCCCTTTCACCTTCTCCCAATATATTCCTTTCTCACCTCTTAATTTTATTTTTTATATATCATCCCTTCATATTCAACTGATTCTATGTCCTCTGTCTATGTATACATGTACACACATACACATGCACTTATATACATACACACATACACTCTTCTATATATATATGTATAGTGTATATTTGTATACACATACATATATGTATATATATGTATGTGTATACATGCATATATATGTATATATATATATATATATATATATATATTTATATATTCCCTTCAACTATCTGCATACTGAGAAAAGTCTCATGAGTTACAATGATTATTTTTCCATGTAGGAATGTAAATAGTTCAACTTTAATAAGTTTCCTGTTTACCTTCTCATGCTTCTCTTACTTCTTGTATTTGAAAGTCAAATGTTCTATTTAGCTCTGGTCTTTTCATCAAGAATGCTTGAAAGTCCTCTATTGAATATTCATATTTTTTCTTAAAGTACTATACTCAGTTTTGCTGGGTTGGTGATTCTTGGTTTTAATCCCAGCTCCTATGACCTCTGGAATATCATATTCCAAGCCCTGGGATCCCTTAATGTCGAAGCTGCTAGATCTTGTGTTATCCTGATTGTGTTTCTACAATACTCAAATTGTTTCTTCCTGATTGCTTGTAATATTTTCTCCTTGACCTGGGAACTCTGGGATTTGGCTATGATATTCCTAAAAGTTTTCTTTTTGGGATTTTTTTCAAGAGGTGCTGGTGAATTCTTTCATTTTCTATTTTGCCATCTGGTTCTAGAATATCAGGGCAATTTTCCTTGAGAATTTCTTGAAAGAAAACTTCTACACTCTCTTTTTAATCATGGCTTTCTGGGAGCCCAATAATCTTTAAATTATCTCTCCTGGGTCTATTTTCCAGGTCAGTGTTTTTTTCAATGAGATATTTCCCATTGCCTTCTATTTTTTCATTTGTTTGGATCTGTTTTATAGCACCTTGATTTCTCATAAAATCATTAGCTTCCATTTGCTCCAATCTAATTTTGAAGTAATTATTCTCTTTAGTGAGTTTTTGAAATTCCTTTTCCATCTGGCCATATACTTCAAGAGTCAGATTATAGTCCTGGTACAGACAAATGATATTGTAATGATGGGAGACCACAATTATTTTAATATCTGCTACAGCTCTCTTTCTGACAAAAGCAGAACAACTGAGTTGCCTTAATGATGATCTCACCTCCAACAAGGAATATATTATTCTGGAATTGATTTTCATTAAAAATTAAGATTTGATTTCTGTGATGGAAATAAGGGGAACCATGGCAGGGGTGGTGTGACTACACCATTTTAGAGTTTATCATAGAGGAAAGGGAAATTGTCCATAATTTGATATATTTAACAAGGTTTTTGGAGCATGCCCAGATTACCTAACATGGAGGAAGCTGCATGGAAAATGCCAAGTACCTGCTTCTGTGAGGAAACTTTTCTTTGAAAAAATGTGTTGTCTCTTTTAAAAATATTATGAAGTGTTTTATTTTCATCTTTCTTTTCAGATATTTCTTTTGACATTACTTTTATTCATTGTACCTTTTATGTTCCTCATAAATTGCTTATCAGTCTTTTTTATAGTATTATGTGTTTGTGAAATAGGCTTAATCATATTTTAAAAAGTTAGATTAGTAAAAAGCAAAATGGCATCTGAAAAGCTTTCAATTCATGCATGTTGAAGGAAGTAATTCTTGTTACTTTCTGATTATATCAACCTGATATATATTATATCACCCTGATTATGTATACATATATTGTATATATGTATGTTTGTATATATGTATATGTATACATATATACACAAAAATACATACACTTATTTTTGTCTAATCTAATGGTAGCCATCTCTGGGGGAGGATAGAGAAGAAAAAAAAGGAAAAAAAATTGTATATTTGAAAGAAATAGCAAGTTGTGCATACTAGATTTGCAGTTTCATATGTAATCTTTTTTCATGTACTATGTTATGGAAATGCTTGTTTTATCCCATGAATTAAAAATAAAATAAAAATTTAAAATATCTTTTTTTATTGGTATATCTTATTAAAGAGAAAAGCAGCATGAAATAATAGAGAAAAGGCCTTGGACTAAGGAAGACTTAGGTTAATGTCTTACATGAAGTAGTTGCTGAGATGAATCAGAGGAGGTAATTTCCATATTAGGATCCATACAAATATGCAGGATGCATGCATGTACTCAGGCACATGTGCACATGTGCGCTCACACACACACACACACACACATACACATACACACACACCACCACCACTTCCTTTTCTAGATGCTTGTGAATCATTCTCTGTCTCCCCCTACCCTTACCCATCTCTTCTATCTTCTAGCCACTCTTCTATACCCATTTATTATCTATCCATCTATCTATCTATCTATCTATCTATCTATTCATCCCTAGAGCTAGCATGATTTCATCAAGAATGGGTCTTGTCAGATTAGCCTTATTTCCTTTTTGGACAGTTACATAACTAATAGATCAGAAGAATACTGTAGTTATAGCTTTTCCCCTAAATTTCACCAAAGCATTTGGAAAAGTCTCTTGTGCTATTCTCATGGACAAAATGTAGAAATGTGTGCTGGATGATAGTACAATTAGATGGATTTAGCACCAGTTGAATGGCTAGACCCCCAAAGCAGTTATTAATGGTTCCATGTTATCTTGGATGGAGGTCCTGTGGAGTGCCTTAAGGATCTGTGTTTGTCCCTGTGTTATTTAACATTTTTAACAATGGCTTGGGTATAGGCAGAGATGGCATCCTTATAAAATTTGCAGATGATACAGAATTGGGAACAGATTGTATAGCAGGATCAGGATCCCAAAAGATGCTGACAGATTAGAGCATTGAATTGAATCCAATAAAATAAAATGTAACAGCAGTAAATGTTCAGTATTATACTTGGGTTCAAAGACTTTAACCCATAAACCCAAGATAAAGAATAGACAACTTTTGTCTTAAAATGATCTGGGGATTTTATTGGACTGCAAATGCAATGTAAGTCAACAATGTGATATGGTAGATAAAAAAAAAAGCTAATGCAATTTTTAGTTGTCTTAAAAGGTCTAATTTCCAGGAATAAGCCAACGAGAGTTCTGATTTGCTCTGATTTGGTCAGAACATATGTTGAGTATGTGTTGGGTTTTGGAAATAACCAAGCTGGTTAAGGGTGAAGACAAGCCATATTAGGGTCTGATGTTTCATCTGGAGAAGAGAAGGCTGGGGAGGGAGGGGAGCATCAATCAGTATTTATTAGGTGGTGCAGTGGATAGAATGCTGTGCCTGGAGTCAGGAAGACTCATCTGCATAAGTTCAAATCTGGCCTCAGACACTTACTGGTTCTTTGACCTTGGCCAATTCACTTAACCCTGTTTGCCCTAGTTTCCTCATCTGTAAAATGAACTGGAGAAGAAAATGGTAAACCACTTCAGTATCTTTGCCAAGAAAACCAAAAATAGAGTCATGAAGAATAGGACATGACTGAAAAGACTGAACAGCAACAGCAACAATAACAACATGCCAGGCACTGTGCTAAGTGCTGAACATGATAGGTGTTTTCAGGTATTTAAAAGATTGTCATGTTAAAGATGGATTACTCCATTTTGCTCCAGCAGGTAGAACTAGAAGAAGTAGTTCTATGTCACAGAGGCAAATTTAGGCCTGATACCAAGAATAAGTTCTTAAGATGAGAGTTATCTAAAGGTGGAACATATTACTCCAGGAAGCAGTAGTTTCCCATTTCTTCAGAGGTCTTCTAGCAAAGTCTGGGTTTCATATAGTTGTTGTAGAATCAGTTTGAATTAGGCAACCACTGAGTTCCTTACCATTTCTGAAGTTCTAGGATCTATATAGGCCAATCAATATGGATCTGGATTACAAAATACTCTTCTTATGGGTTACCAATGGTTTGGGTATAGGCAGAGATGGCATCCTTATAATATTTGCAGATGATACAGAATTGGGAACAGATTGTATAGCAGGATCAGGATCCCAAAAGATGCTGACACACCATTAAGGTGTGGGTACTGCAGACTGAGAGGGGATCATGAGGGAATTATTGTTTGTCCTTCATCATTGAAGAGGACCAAGGCCATCAAAGCGATTCCATGACTTGCAAGTGAATTGGATGCAAGTGAGGGAATGTTGTGCAATGTCACCAGCCTCACTCTCTCCTCAGGAGCCATCTGGATCCAGTGGCAAGATATAGATCAGGATGACTGGAGATGGCCTCAGATGAAGTGGAGACCTTGGCCATTTTAAGCTAAGGTCTTTTCTAGGTTTCAGTTCCTTGGGAGCCATTCCCAATTGGGTCACCCAATCAATGACTAAATCTAGGTAAGAAATGAAGCAAAAAATGGTTTCTTTTATCCACTCAAAAAAATAAAGGGTTTTGATTTTTTCAGGATTTCTGGTCAGAACAGAAGCAATTGATATTTATTCTCACTCTGAACCATTAAAATCCAAACAATGATCAAGTGAGCCTTGGGCTGCCATCTCTGAAATTCAGGATCTTTATGGGCCAATCAGTATGGAGAAACCTGGACTGCAAGATATTCTTCTTGTGGGAGGCCCATTAAGGTGTGAATATTATGGACTGGGAGGGAATCATGATGGAATATACTTACCCGGAAGGACTGTAGCTATACAGAATGACCCATAAGTGAAATATGTGAGTAATTTTCTTTTATTTGAACATCTCATTACCTTCTTATGGCATATTATTCTTCAATTTGCATAATCTCTTTTTTTCTCAAAAAATCCTCCCCCCCCAACAAATTATAGTCACAAGGTCTGCTATGTATATGGAGACTGATTGTTGTTGTATTTGTCCTTCATTCTTGAAGAGGACCAAGACATAAGGAAAATGATGACAGGACTTGCAGTTCACTTGGATTTGAGGGAGGGAGGGCTGTGCAAGGTCACCAGCTTCACTTTCTCCTCCTGAGCCATCTGGATCCAGTGGATAGATGTTCATTAGTATGACTGGAGATGGCCCAGGATGCAATCATGGAGACTGATAAGGAACGTGACAAAGAAGACCCATTATTGTGGCAGCAGCAGCAGATGGGAGAAAAGTTAATTTCAAATTGGGTATAGGTGAGCTTCAAATGCAGGGGACCAAATATGCCAAATGCTCAGGAACGTTCAGAGGGCTCAGTGCCTTGAAGTGGGGGTCTTTTGTCCAGGAAATTTTTAGAGATTAGTGAAATATGAAAGCCCTGGGAACAAGTCAAAGGTCTTTTAGACTAGATAAAGGTTTAAATTCTAGGGATGTAACTTTTGCCTGCTCACATAACTGACAATTAAATCTAGGTCATGCTTCTATGCATAGAATACAAATGAATTATTATCCTCTCCTTTGATCTAATACGCTTTTCACAAGGAAGACCTTTCTGACCAAGGACATTTTATCTGTGTTTATTGCAGTCCATAAAGATCTAAATTAAAATCCAACCTCAGATACTTAAGCTATCTCAGTTTCTTCAACTGTAAAATGAATATAATAATCATATTAATAATAATATCATCTACCTCTCTGGTGCTATATAGTTGGCTATTTTATTACTAATTATTAGATAAAAAGAGACAAAATCAAAGAGTGGGCTGTTTCATCAATAAATATAATTCCTGAGGCACTTAGGTCATCTCTACCCCAGGGGACATTAATTTACAATAATCAATATCCAGAAATCTTTATTGTTCCCTATTTCTTATTTCTAAAACGTTCTCCTTTTTTCTCTTTTGGTTTCCTACCCAACCTCCAATGTCCCACTCAAAAACCATTTCCTCTAAGAAACCTTCTGTAATATTCCCATCAGTCTCTAAATACTTTATAATGAATATTTGTTTATTAGTTATCTGTACTTATGTTTGAAGGTCCTCTCATCTACCCCCAGTTACTAAATTATAAGCTCCATCAAGACTTTTGTTGTTATTGTTCAGTTGTTTCAGTCATATCTGACTCTCTCTGACCCCATTTAGAGTTTTCTTGGTAGAGATACTGGAGTGGTTTGCCATTTCCTTCTCTAGCTCATTTTAGAGATGAGGAAGTGAGGCAAACATGGTTAAATGACTTGGTCAGGGTTACACAGCTAGTAAGTGTCTAAGGCCTTATTTGACTAACATCTTCTTGACTACAGACGTGATATTCTGCCCAGTGTGTCACCTTGCCACCTCTCAATCAAGTCAGGCATTGTTTATTATCTAAACTTTATATCATCTCTCTCCTTCCTGCCTCCTCTTCCTTCCCCATTGCTTAGCATGTTATTCTGAACATAGTAGATGCTCAATAAATGCTTGTTGATTGAGAAGTTGTGGGCATTTTCTTTATTCCTGAAGTTACTTTGCTATCTAGTATTCTCACAAGCCTTTTCTTTTAGGAAGAATTGCTGTTCAGTTGAATCTGAGAGAATAACCACAAATACTTCTGTTCCAGCTCCAGGGGCTAGAAGATTCATTCCCTGAAACAACATCCTTTACATTTAATGAGAAAATGTGATGTCCCAGTTGGATAAAACACATCTACAATCCTGTCTTCCCACGTGATAGCTTTAGTACAAACATCTCCTTTTCTAATTCCTTTGAAAGCACACTATCTTGAGTTTATATTACATTAAAACCCAAATTAGAAAAAAATGCTATCATTAGGTGTCAAATGAGCAGAGAATATGAAGAACACCATGGATTTTTCCAATTTCATTGCAGATAGCTTCTTGGATTTGTTATAATACTTTCAATTTTGAACATTGAAAAGTATAAAGACTGATTTCTATCAATAGGAAGTGATAGAGATTATAGGAGTATAGTGATAGAGATTATAGGAGTATAGAAGGTTTATTATTTAGAGTTGGAAGGGATTGTAAAGACCATTTAGTTGAAGGAACCACTTCAGTTTTAGATGAGAAAACTGAATCACAGAGGTTATAGATGAGAAAATGGAAAACCTGGGTCACAGATAGCGAATGCCATAGGTGGTGTTTGAGTTCAAGTCTTCCTAACTTTATGACCAGAATACATCCAGAAATTCTTACAGTAAAAAACCCCATATTTTTCTTGTATTCCATCCCCAACAGCAACATAAAGAAACAAAATCTGAGTGACAGCAATAAAACAAGCTAGCATATCTAACATATTAGAAATTTCTCATATTCTTTTCTGTTTTTTTTTTTTTATCCTGATGGGACTGAAAGTCTCTTATCTGAACTGGGCAATTTTGTGGTATAATGGCAGAATTTCCTTGGCAAAGCAATGTATAGATCAGCATGAAGTGAGGGTTGAATGTCAAAACAAATCATGTTATGCAGGCCCAAGTCTTTCCATTGTGAGGTGGCTGATGGAAAGGAGAGCATAGACATTAAATTTGAAGGTAATATTCAACTGTGCCACAGTTCTAATCTAATTTTTAAAGTGTTTATTTTGAAAGTTTAATTTCTTCAGTATCCTTCAATTAACCAAGAAATATTTAGGTGACTACTATGTGCCAAGCCAAGCCAAAGGAAAAACAGAAAAGTGAAACAGTCCTTGTCCTATACTTAGCAATCATCAGTGCACAAGTGTCAATGTACAAAGAATGACAAAAATCTACTATGTATAGCATTTTTTTTGAAAATTGAATGTGAAATTTAATGAAGTGACCAAATCACCTAGTTTTGTCTCCTTCTGAACTTCTGTTTTCTGCTGTTTCTTAATGTTTAATTGTCATTATATATGTATATGTATATATATTATCATTATATATATATACATATATGTATATGTCAGCTCAATCTCCTTTGCAAATAAAAGTTTTCTGTTTTAAAAAGTACATATAAACAAAACATATTAACACACTGACAATATATATTGCATTCTGTATGTTGATTCAAATATCTCTCAAGAGGCAGGAGGTATGCTTCATCATTAGTCTTGTGCATTTTTACACTGGTCAGATTTTTGAAGTCTTTTAAAATTATTTTTCTTTACATTACTGTATTCATCAAATTGTTCTCTTGGTTCTGATCTTTTCACTTTGTCTTGGTTCATACAAATCATCTACTAAATAATTCATATTCACCATTTCTTACAGTGAAAAAAGTATTCCTGTATATTTGTATATTAGATTTTGTTCAACAATTTCCTAATTGATGGATACCCACTTTGTTTCCAGTTCTTTGCTACAACAAGAGACACTATTATGAACACTTTTGTGCAGGTAGATCCTTTCCCTCTCTTTTTGGGATAGATGCCAAGAAGTGGTATTACTAGGTGAAAGGGCACAATTTAGTGACTTTTGTGGTATAGTTCCAAACTGTTTTATAGAATAGTTGGGCTAATTCAAAGTTCCATAAATTGTATGTCTCTATTGCTGTTCTCCATCAAATCCTTTATTTACTGACATTTTCATCTATTTTTTTCCTTTGTCAATCTGATTGATATAAGGTAGAACATCTAATGAACAATGAGAAAGAAGGAAAGAAACAAAACAAAACAAAAAAAGAGCGAGAGCAAGTAGTTTGCTTCAGTATGCATTTGGACTCTAGTTCTTTTCTCTGGATGTGGACATCATGAGTCTTTTGGAGTTGGCTTATAACCTTGCATTGCTGAGAAGAGCCCGTTCTATCAAAATCAACCATCACAGCAACAACGTGTCTGTAATTGTGTACAATGTTCTCCTGGTTGTGCTTTCCTCACTCAGCATCAGTTTATGTAAGTCTCTCCAGGTTATTGTGAAGTCCTCACTTCTTATGGTACAGTAGTATTCCATTACATTCATATACCATAACTTGTTCAGTCATTCCCCAATTGATGGGCATCCCCTTGATTTCCAATTCTTTGCTACCACAAAAAGAGCTGCTATAAATATTTTTGTATATATGGACACCACTCCTTCTAAGGCATCTTCTGATCTAGGACAACATTTTAAAAATATATAATTGAGAAGAACCAGGCAAGTTTCCTCCTTTCAAATGATTAAGCATCTTTAGGTATTCACTGACAGACAACTCATGAAACAGCATGGATGTTTTTATAAATGAGAAAATTGCCTTCATTGAAGTTATAAGTTACCTTTGTAGAATATTAGCTTGTACAATTAGTGTATGTATGCATTAATAGCACTAAGATAATACCACGTCATGAAGACAATTTTCTGCCTTGTTTAAGGATATTTGATTTCTTTGGCGGGATGATATCATAGAAAAAGTTTTGGATTTGGAATCAGAGGGCAGGGGTTTGAATCCCAGGTCTGCTACTTATTACCTGTTGTCTAAATCATTTAATTTTTCTATGCCTGAATCTCCTCACCTCTAAAATGGAGGGATTGATTTAGATGATCTCAAAGGTCCTTTCTAGTCTAAATCCTTTGAGTCTATGAAAAAGACGCTATTTCAGAGGACCCAACGTAACTTTGGCTACATTTTATAGAATATTAACAATTCTGTAAAAACCTCTAGTAACCTTGTTTACTCCAGTGTGTTTTGTGTGTTTCTTTTCTTGTTACCAGGTTCTTGAAAACATCCCAGTTATTTCATGTATCCATTTGGCACACTTACTGTCATTACAAAAGGAAGAAGTACAAGGGCTACTGGAACCAAATATAAAGGCAGAATCCTGCACTTTAGACTGAGATGAAGTATTTGAAGTTGACGTGCAGCTAATATATCCCTTCCTAAGAGGTAGAAAGGTCTCCATGAGCTCGGATGCTGTTGTTATGAAGAATTCTGGCTTGGGTATACCTCTGACTCATATGAGTGAAACATTCAAGTAGACTTAATGAACCATCAAATATGAATTATGAAGATAAGCTTCCTAAAACAAAATAGAATATATTCTGATCTATTTTGGAGATCCTAGAATTATACTTTGCATGACACTCGTTTCCTCTGTACCCAAATCTGAGCCTTTCTCAACTTGAATCTTTTGTCAATAACCTGAATTCTAAGTTGGCATCAAGGGAGAAGAAGCCCTAAGTTTTCATGTATAATTCATAAAATGAATAACCTTGCAGCTAATTGATATTTGACTGTTATTTACAAAATTGAAGAACTAGAATTATTCTGTTTTTTGGCGTCTAGCTTATAGTGAGCACTTAGTATATGCTTGTTGATTGATAAGTCATTCATTACAATCTTACCTGCACAGAAATCATTAATAAGTCAATTACTTATTACTAAACATTTAGAGATGTGTAGCCTTTACCATTAGAGATCATTTCACATGATCAAAGGAGATATATGAGGCAGTATGTGCCTGCCAGGGCAAACCACTACGACGATCTAAATCATCACCTCCTTCTGGACTCTGGTGAATGCAAACCAGTACCCTATGCTCAAGAATCCTTGAAAATAGCAGTGCCTAATGGGTCAGCCAGCTTGCCAGTGGAGCAGCCCACACACAGACTTACCTTTCAATTGCCTCCATGGGTGCTATAATGCCAAATTCCTCAGTACCCTTAGCTACTGAAGAACCAGAAAAGAAAATTCTTGCCAAAAACATCCTTGATACTCTTGTATGGTTCAAGACTACAAACTGATATGATTTAAGCATCTGCATAGTGGAGTGGATACAGAGCTGGACCCAGAATTGGGAAGACCTGGATTCAAATACAGCCTTAGACACTTACTAGTATATGTATGATCCTAGGCAAATCACTTGACTTTTTTTTTTTTGCTTCAGTTTCCTCATCTGCAAATTGGGTATAATAATAACACCTACCTTTTAGGATTGTTGTATGGATCAAATGAGACAATAATTGCAAAGCCATTAGTATTGTGCCTAGCATAAAATAAGCAATATATAAAGTTGGCTATTATTATCGTTATTATTATTACATCAAAGAAAATGACAATTTGTCTTGGCATTGGACTCTAAAATGCATTGGATCTTTCTATCTACCTTGCAGTTGAATTCTATTTATTATCTCCTCCATTAGATTGTTTTGAGTACAGATTCTTTTTTATTGGTATCTCCAGGGCTTAGCACAGTGCTCAACACATAGCAAAATTTTAAAATACGATTTTTTTATTCATTCATTTTTCATCTTGGTTATCCCTATGACCAAGTCTCATATCTTTCTTGAACTCATTTTTATCCTAGTGATGCATAATTTGTTCCAACTTTGAATTCTTTTCAATTTAATAAACATTTATTAAACATCTACTTATGTATAAAATCCTATGTTTCATTTTGAGGATTGTATATATATATATACATATATATATATGTATATATATATATATATATATATATATTGTATATACAAATAATTGTAATGCAAAATAACATTGACGGATGCATAAGACGGATGCATTTAAATGAAGTTGTTGACCACTAAAGATTGATCTTACTGGTATGGTGCCAGCTTTCCACTTCAGTCTCTTGATGTAATAATGCTAAGGTTAATTTTCCTATTTCCAGCTCTTTATTCCTACTTCCCTGCTCTGTATTCCTTCTTTTTTCTGGTAGCTCACCCTGAACTCAGTGCACATCTTAAATATTTCTGATTGCCAGAAGACTTTGCTGGCATTTCTTTTCCAGTTATCATTGAGGTTTTTTTTTTTTTTCTGAGTCTGTAGAAGCACTTGTTTATTAAAGTTTGGAAAGAAGCATTATCTATATTTAAATTGTATATTTTAAAGGTTCAGATCCTTAACAGAATTGTGCTCAAAGTTAGTCTTATGAACCATGACAAAATGGTCTTGGAATGTCACTCTGATGCAACTATTTCAGAGAAAGGAAAATTTATGCATTAGTGAGGGTAAGAGATAGTTGGGAGAGGAATTGTTTCCAAATAACTATAAAGCCTTCCTTGAGGATGGAAGAAAACAGACACACAGTAGATCCAAGATGGCAGAATAAAGGCAAGGATTTGCCTGAGTTTTCCCAAATTTGCCTCCAAATATGTTAAAATAATGTTACAAAACAAATTTGGGAGTTGGAGAACCAACAAAATGATGGAGTGATAAAATTTTCCATCCCAAGAAATAGGTAGTAAAACTTCTGGAGGGTGGGGGACCTCAACTTTACCATCTTAGCAATGAGTTAAATCTAACCAAAAATAAATAAGAAAGAAACTAAGGAGATGAATACAATTTTAGCAAAGTTAGATATGATGGACTTCTGAAAAAATTGAATGAGAATAGAAAATAATAAATAATTTCTTAGTGGAACATGACACCTACACAAAAATTGACCATGTATTAGGATGTGAAAAACCTCAAAACCAAATGCAGAAAAGCAGAAATATTAAATGCTTCTTTTTAAGATCATAATGTAATAAAAATTACATTCAATAAATGTTGTTGTATTTAGGTGCCCATGGAGGCAGTTGAAAGGTTAAGTCTGTATGGAGGCTACTGGCAAGGTAGTTGACTCATTGAGCCCTTCTACTTCAAAACCTGATAAGGTAGATAAATCATTGGTTAATTTGATTTCAAAAAAAGAAGAAAACCAAATTTCCAGTATCAAAAATGAAAAGGGTGAATTCACCACTAATGAAGGTGAAATTAAAGTAATTATTAGGAGCTATTTTTCCACCTGCGTGCAAATAAATCTAACAATCTAAAGGAAATTGATGAATATTTGCAAAAATATAAACTTCCCAGACAAACTAAAGAGAAAATAGAATACTCAAATAGTCCCATCTTAGAAAAAGAAATTGAATAAATCATCAGTTAGTTCCCTAAGAAAAAAATCCCCAGGAACAGATGAATTAAAAAATGAATTGTATCAAACATTTAAAGAACAATTAGCCCTAATACTATATAAACTATTTGGAAAAATAGGGCAAGAAGGAGTTCTACTAAATTCCTTTTATGATATAAATATGCAAGAAGAGTCAAAAGAGAGAAAGAACTCTGTAGACTGATTTCTCTAATGAATATTGATGCAAAAATTTTAATAAAATATTAGCAAATCATAAACTATGACCAGGTGGGATTTATCCCAGGGTTCAGGACTAGTTCAAATTAGGGAAGCTATCACCATAATTGACCACATCAATAACAAAAACAATACAAATCATATAATTATCTGAATAGAAAAAAGATTTTGACAAAGTATGATATGTAATAAAAGCCTTCCCAGTAAGATCAGAGATGAAGCAAAGATGCCCTGGATCACCCCTGTTGTTTAACATTGTACTAGAAATGCTAGCTATAGCCATGAGAAGAAAATGGAATTGAAGGAATTAGAATAGGCAATGAGGAAACAAAGCAAAACTACCACTCTTTGGAGATGATATGATTATATACTTAGAGAATTCTAGATAATCAGTTAAAATTATTTGAAATAATGAACAATTTCAGCAAAGTTGTAGGATATAAAATAATCCCACATAAATCATCAGCATTTCTATATATTATCAGCAACTAGAGACAGAAAAAGAAATT
>CM053587.1:160274469-160298948 GCA_028646515.1 Pseudochirops corinnae | reverse complement strand
TCTTACTTTGCTTTTTATGCTTATTCTTACTCATGGTTGTTCAGTCCGTGATTTTTTTTTAAATCTCTGTGGGGCTCTGCTTCCAGAAGGGAAAGCTCTGTCCCAAATTGCTGGGGTCCTCCTGGCTGCCATAACTCTCAGGAAGGTGCTGGGACCTTCTTAATTACTTCCAGCTGACTGGATAGTGAAGACTCCAAGACCGAGGCCCAAGACGGCGATCCGGATCCAGGCCGCTCAACGCAAGAGCACTGGCCTCAGAACAATCGCTTAGTCCCCCTGCTGTCTGCAGGCCGCGGGCGGGAAGCTGCAACGCGGAGGCGAGTGCAAAACCTCTGCCTTTTGCTTTTCTGCTCTGGAGGCCTTTCGGCCGAAATGCTCCTCCCTCCCAAATTCGCAAGTCCCACTGAGCTGCTGGCAGCTGGTGCTAAACCGCTCACCAGAGAGATTCCTCTGCTCCTCTCGTCCAGCCGCCCCCGGGGCACAGCCGTGGCTTCAGGCCAGGCTGGTTTTGGTTTGCAGTGCTGATATGGTTCCTCATAGCTGAGCTGACTTTAGTGGGAAGTATCTTTGTCTGCATTTTGGAGTTCTAAGATTGGTTTAGAGTCCTATTTTATGGGTATTTTGGGGTGGCTATGTGAGAGTTGCTATATGGTGCTGCTGCTACGCCGCCATCTTAGCTGCGCCCCCCCATTCTCTAACTTTTTAGGGTTACTTTCAGATATTTAACTTCTTTATTTTTATTAGATTTTTCTTAGTCTGAAAGAGATATACTAAGGCCCCTCACAAGATGGTTTCATTATTGTTGTGGTCAAGCAATTCGTCACTCCACACTCCATTAGTGAGTCTCTTAAAATTTAGACTGGTCTTTGGATGACAGTCTATATCTGAACCCATATACTTGACAAGACCTGAAACATTTTGTGTTCCATTGGTATATCATTTGATAACTAAGAATGTAACAATGGACCATCAAAATAGGGCTTTAAGAGAAAGTATGATTTGTGAAAATGTATGGGAAGAACATTTACAAGTTGCAATATTCTCTAAACTTCACTTAATGCCAGCTTAAAATACATTGGTCTATCAGGAAGTTTAAAAATATGGGATGAGTTGTGAATTGTGTGTGGCAATAGTTGACCAACTCAAGTAGCAATTATATTTGCTCATGTATCTGATGCAAAGGACACTTGCTACTGAATAAATATGGAATGTCAGTTTTAGTAAGAAAAGCAAGTAAAAGTGTTCACTTGAGAAAGGATTTAGTTAATTCAAATTCTAAACATATTTTACTAAGTAAATTTAAATGTTGATTGTTGTTAAACTGTAGAGCAAAAACAATTTGCTAACTTTTCAGGAATCTGAAAATTTGCCCAAATGACAGAACTCCAACTTGATTTGGACATATGAGAAGAGAGGAAAGATCAGTTGCATTTTGTTCGATTTTTCAATATTTTTGCAATTAGCTACAACATCTGTCCTTCCAGATTTTGACCAAAACTCGATGTTGAACTTTTAAGTGTCCTTTTATTTGAATCCCTTGCCCCTTCACAATTTCCCCCACCATTCACTGTCTTTACACACATGCTCCTCAATAAAACTGAAGAAAATTACAAAATTGTACTAATTGATTCTACTACAAATTTATGTTCACATAATGTAAACTGGAGCCTCACCATTAATGAGTCAATCTTTTTATGCCTTCCTACCCTAGCTCACCACAGCAGCTCTTCCAAAGCTTTTCATTCCTCCTCCATGACTCCCCTTAACCCCACCCTCTCAACTCTAAGAACCTTACTGAACTGAAAAAAAAAAAGAGAGAGACCATTCATGGAGAGCTACCTCTTCTCTGTGAGAGGTAGCTAGCTTGTTCAGTGGATAGAGTTCTGTATATGGAGTCAATCAAATCCAGCCTCAGAGATTTACTAACCATACAATGCTAAACAAATCACTTAATTTCTCTTTAATAAATGAATCTTCCTTTCCCCTTCTTTCTCTTCCTTATGTCATATCACCCAGGTGCCTTCTTTTCCTTCACTGTTATCTCACATGAATAGGTGGCCCTTATCCTTACTAAGGTAAACTCCTCTATACACACAAATGATCTCATTCTATCCTATTTTCTCCAGTAGATTGCCCTTCCATCATCTCTACCTTCTCAATTATCTTCAATCTCTCCTTGACTTCTGGATGTTTCTGTCTTCCCAACAAATTCAACCTTACCTTCTCCACTCTCAATGAATACTAGATCCATGAGTTTCCACTCCATTTTGTGACTTAAAGCTATCTATGATCTGTGCCATTGCTTCCTGTCCTTTTACTCTCTTTTTAACTTTCTACATTTTGACCTCTCACCTTATTCTACGAAAACCTCTCTCTACAAAGCTACCAGTGATCTCTTAATTGCCAAATATAATGGTCTTTTTCTAATCCTCATCCTTCTTTACCTCTCTGCAGTCTTTGACATGGCCAATCACCCTTTTCTCTTTGATACCCTCTCTCTCTAGGTTTTTGTGCCATCATTTATATCTTGGTTCTCCTACCTGCCTGACAACTCCTTCTCAGTCTCCTTTGTTGGATCTCTATTCAAGTTATTCTCACCGAAGGTTTGTATGTCTACTAGAGCTCAATCCTGGATTCTCTTCTGTTCTTATTCCATACCATGCATGTCATTTGGTGATTTCATCAGCTTCCATGGATTCAAATTGTCATCTCTATGATGATGATATTAAGTTTTACTTATTTAGCCCTAAAATCTCCTCATCTAATCTCCTGTGTCATACCTCTAACTGTCTATTAGACATCTCATACTGGATGTACTGTAGACATATTAAAGTCTACATGTCCAAAACTGAATTCATTATCCCCCCCTCCCAACATTCCCCATTTCTGATCTTCACAATTTCTGTTGAGGGAACTCCCATTATTCCAGTCATGCAGCCTCCCAATCCAGATATCATCTTTAACTCTTTACTCTCTCTCACCTCCCATATCCAGTCTGTTGCCCAGTTTTGTCAGTTTCACATTGTTAATATCTCTGGTTCATACATGCTCCCTTCTCTCCCCTGACATTGTCCTAGTGCAGTCTTTCTTTACCTCACACTTGGACTATTGCAATAGGGAAGGGGTAGAAGGGAAAAACCATTTAAATAGCACCTACCATGTCCCATGCACTGTGATAAGAGCTTTACAATTAACATTTTTTTTGAACCTCACAACTCTGCAACTTTGCTAGGGGAGAAATGACTTCATAATATTATTTTTATATAGATGTTCTTTGGGTCAATTTAAGTAGTAAGCTATAATTGTCATCAGTGTTCATTTTAAAGAAGGAATAAGTCCACATAGTGTTGCTTGGTTATAGTTGTTTCAAAATGTACTATTTTGGGGCAATGAGGTGGTACAGTGTATACAGCACTGGCCCTGGAGTCAGGAGGATGTGAGTTTAAATCCAATCTCAGATACTGTGTGACTAAGATTAAAGAGGACCAAGAAAGGCTTCTTGTGCAAGGTAGCACTTAAGCTGATATTTGAAGGAAAGCAGAGAAAGCAGAAGGCAGAGATGAGGAAGAAGTGTTCCAGGAATGGGGTGCAGCTGGTGAAAGCTTAACTGTGTGACCCTAGACAAGTCACCTAACCCTGATTGCTTCCAAAAAATATGCCTTGTTTCTAATAGTCTTATTAAATAATTAGTAGAGACTTTATATACAATAAATTTCTCAGGGTCGGGGGAAGAAGAAGAAAAAAAAGCATATAAACAAATAAGTAGGCAGTGTTGTTATAGATCAGATCATTGGGTAAACTCTAATCCTTAATTTCTTATGTCATAAAATAATTGGTTGGTTCTACAGAATGTCATGTAAAAATGTAGTTAAATTCTTAGAGGGCAGTACGTTATGTAAAAGGGTTTAAGATGAATTGGGTGATGAAAGGAGAAAATAAGGTTCCCAGATACAACAAATCATGTATTATTATGTATTTTCATATATTAGCTGATACGTATGGGGATCCTTTTGCAGCTTTTATTTCCAGGCTTGTCAGTGACTCATTTATTTAGCAGGATTTATGTCTTAATGCCCCACTTTAATTTTAGGGTCCTACTTCTCTGGATCTTGCTCCATCAAATCAGATAAGATATATTCAAATTTTCACAATTATTTCCTAACAATTTTACTGTCTCATCTTCTTTGTCTTCCAGCACCCCAGTGCTTCTCTACTAACTCAGCTCCCCTATTTAACAATTTAATTAATACAATTTAACAATTTTGTTTCAATAAGCATTGATTAAGCATCTGCTGCATATAAGGCACTCTACTAAGTATTTCAGATACAAGGAAATAAACAAAATAAATTCTGACCTAAGAGAATTTACATTACACTTATTCAGTCTACTTACACCTGATCCCCTCCATCTACCTTTCTAGCCTGTGATGCTGGCCTCCTTGTTCTTCCTCAAACTCAATGCTACATCCCCCAACACTGAGAGCTTCCACTGGCTGCCTCCCATTCCTGGAACACTTCTTCCTCATCTCTGCCTCCTGTTTTCCCTGAATTCCTTCAAATATCAGTTTAAGTACTACCTTGCACAAGAAACCTTTCCTGGTTCTCTTTAATCTTAGTCCTTCCCTCTCAAACTATCCTAATTTAGTCTACCCCAATGTATCCTGTGTATATCTTATTTGTACATAGTTGCTTGCATATTGCCTCCCCCATTAAATTGTAAACTCTTAGAGAGCAAGCATTACTTTTTGCCTTTCTTTGTATCCCTAGAATTTAGCTCAGGGTAGTATATAGTATATATACTACACTATATATAGTATATAGTATGTAGTATACTATATAGTATATAATATATAGTATATATACTGGTATATAGTAGACATATAACATATATTATATACATATAATAATATATAATATAATAGTAATATTATATAATATATAACATAATAATATATATTATATATAATAATATATAGTATATATACTGGTATATAGTAGATGCTTAATAAATGCTAGTTGCCTTGACTTGACATGACATAGTACTTGGATCATGCAATACCCATAAGTAAATACAAGAAGATAACAGGCACAAAGGACCAAGTACTCCTGGAGAATTTCAAAGGATGGAGAGAGTGGGAAAGGACCCCTGCAGAAGCTTGAAATTGAGCTGAACCTGGAAGGAAGCCTTGGAATCTCATAGATATTGCTGAGGAAGAAAAGCATCCAAGATTTGGAGAATAGTCAGTGAAAAGGCACAGAGATAAATGACCTAGTCCTAGAATTGATCAACCAGAAAAAAAATAGACTGGATTGCATTTGGGAGGTTGTACAATGCTCCCCAAAATCCCAAAGTGGTCTCTAACACCAAAGTTCCATCTTTTGGATGTCATTGTTTCCCCAAAGATGCTAAATAGTTGTGAATCCTGAAGTACTGTAATTCTTGAAGAATCAAAACTATGATTCATCTAAAAGGCAGTAGAGAGAATTACTGGTGGAAAGCATAGGTAGAGCATATTTCCAAAAAAAACTCATGTGGAATGAATGACAAAATGGTTTCCATAAAGAAAATGTATTGACTAGGAATGATAGAGAGCCAATAACTTCTGCTTTGGCATAAAAAGGTGGAGTAGGAGAAAGACATCGACAGTTTTGAAATTGGGAGGATCAGAAGTTAAACTTGAGATGACTTGAGAAGTTGTAAAAGGAGAAGAAGACCTGAGCTAATGCAGGAGAACTTGAGGAAATTGAGGAAAAGGAAAATCTGTTAAGTAAATAAGATCAATAGTCTCTTCAGTCTAACTAGAGAATTAGAAGGAAAAAATCAGAGTGAATGAACAATATTTATTGTTCAAATTCTGATATGCAGTTGGATGGAAAATCCATAGAGCTAATATACATATACTTTACATATACTGGAGAATAATTAGATTGCCCCAGAATTGAAGAGGAGGCTTCATTGCATTCAGGAAGATGCATGCTTTTCAAAATCCCAAGATTCTCCTTGAAACAAAGGTCCATCTTCTCTAATAGTAATTTTTTTAATAATGCTAATGGTCTGTGAGCCATGGAATAGCAGAACATTTAAGGAATTAAAACTGAGAGTCATTCAAAAGAATCAACATAGAGGTATATGCTCAGTAGAAATGGGTGGCAATGTATTTATTATTACTACCAAAGAACTGAGCAAGAGAATAAACAAAAAGGAAACTGAGGAGATGAATTATTGGCAGGAATAAAAAAATGGGCAACCAACATGCTCTATTGGTTTTCCCCCATGGTCAAGAGATCAGAGAATTATGCCCAGCACTTTGGCCTATTGGAGGCTTTGAAAGAGAATAAAGACAAAGGTTATGGAGGATGAAGAAAATTAGATGAGTTAAAATCTACACCAATGGAGAGATTACTCATATTGAGAGGATGATGAATCCATTGAAGTGTAGAAATATTATCTAAAAAGTGATAATGAGTGCATCTTTTATTTAAGGAGGCTTCCTCTCAAAGTTAATCAAAATGATATTCAACTGAACATAGCTCAAATGACGCAGGATAAAACTCCCTCACTTAATGCAGTCATGAACATTCATTAGCTCTTGATGGAGTTTTGTTTGGAAATAAACTAATATGCTGGGTTGATATTTCCTTTCAAAGTAAATATAAGTAAGGACAGCTTGATGGTGCAGTGGATAGAGCACCAGCCCTGGGATCAGGAAGACCTGAGTTTTACTAGCTGTGTCATTTAACCCCAGTTGTCTCCAGGAAATTTTTTTTAAAATATATACAAGTATATGCAGATATTTAATTGTTTTTTATTAATCAAATTCTTTTGTAAATTTACCAAGTTGATTGATGTTTAGAAGAAACCAGGCTGTGAATGCTTATGAATCACTACAGTTACAAAAAAGTTTACATATTCTCTCTCACTTAATTCTCCTTAAAACAACCAGGAATAAGAAATGAGAGGCAAAGAATATGTAAAATGGAGAAAAGTCTCATATGTGTGTAATGAATATCTTCCCCCCCCCAAAAAAAAGCAAATTGAAGCTACAGCTTATAACACACAACAAGCATTATAATAAAAATATAACTAATTATACTAATAGATGTTAAACAAGTCATTTCTTATTAATAAATCAGCTGCTTGTATATAATCAGATCATTGTCTTCTTAAAAGAAAGATCAAAATTAGTAAAAATCCAGAAGAATAGAAATTAGAAAAATACATGGCATGTTATTAAAAACAATTCTATCCTTACCTGTTCAAACAAGTTATTAATTGTAAATGAATCAAACAATCAACAAACATTTGTTAATTATCTAGTATATCAATTATCTAGTATAAATAATATATATAAATCATCTAGTATATAATATATAATTATCTAGCATGGTACTGAACACTAAGGAAACAAAGGCAAAATCATAGCAGTCCTTGCCCTGAAGGAGCTTATGCTCTAATGGGGAAGGCAACATAAACACATGTAGATAGATAGATGAAGTATTCTCTACTTGGCAGGCACTGTTATCCCTTGCTATGGCTAAGTAAATCCCCTTTTATTAACTATTAAATGATCAATGAGTGTCTCATTTTGTTCTAATATCAAACCTAAACTATTTGGAAACTTAGCCTAAAGTACACCCAGCTCAGAAAACCAAAGAAATCTTCTCTGTATATTAAATTGTATGGTTTTACTAGGTCTTATGAGTAAATTAACCACATATTTACAGATTCCCACTATATTTTATGTTAGATTGACAATATCTAGAGCAATGAACCAAGTTCTGTTGATTCAAGTTGATTGGTACAAGCAGCATTTCTTTTGAACACATGTTGATTATTTATTATCTTCAATACCAAAGCCCAAAACACATGAGACAAGATACACAAGTCATATCCTTGTAAGGTCCTTACACATGGTGATTCCTACAGTGCCATCTGCTCTGTTCAATTCTTTCAAAAGAAACACTAGGAGATGGGAACCTCAGTGATACATCATTGTCCTTCCCAGTGTTATGAACCATGCAATTAAACACATGGCCTTGCAGTGGAAGTGATTGCTTCCATTAGGAAGCATGGCAGCTGGATGGAGCATCAGCTCTCTGAGCTGTAAGAATCTGAAGTAGAAAGCAATTTTGAAAAGGACAAAATCAAGACAGAATCATTCAAATTAGTAAGACTGATAAAAGCATGGAGCATTATAATACACCAATGGTCCCTAAGCATCCTATATATACCATCAATATCATCACAAAATTTTTATTCAGTTTTCAAAACTTTAACGAAGTTTTTGGTGATTAGGGCAATTATGGGATAGGAAGGAATGTATCATGGTCAGAGAGCTATTTTTAGCCCATCTCTTGATGAGGGGCTTTCTGGACCTACTCTACCTGTCTCTCTATGGAGAAGAGCAAATCATTTTCTTGAGAAAATTAGGCCTGGGACCTTGAAATGCCACCTCTTCCTGAGCATGAAATGCAAAGAGGCACCTGAAGGTTTCTGCCTGCTCTCTATCAATTTGTGTCTAGGGAAGTACTCCTTTTCCTTTTCCAAGGAGCCTGAGGCCCTAAAGTATGTACTCTCTCCTCGACGAATCACAAGGAAGGTCTTTACCATTTCTCTAGGCAGTCCATTCCACTTTTGGACAATTCTGATAGAACTTGAATTTGCTTCTTTGAAACTTTTTATCTACTGCTTCCTGTTCTCCCCTCTGGGGCCAAATAGAACAAATCTAGCCCATCTTTCACACAAAAGTCCTTCAAATAACTGACAATTGATAATGGATATCATGTCCCTCCTCAATCTTCTCTGCTCCAAACTAAACATGCCTTCAACTATATGACATGGATCTCAGGTCCTTTATTAGCTTAGTCACCTTAGTCATCCTCCTCTGCCTAGTCACCTATCCTCACCACCCTTCAGCTTATCAACGTCCTTCTAAAACTCTGGCACTCTGAACTCAACACAGTGCCACAGATGAGGTCTAAACATAATATTGCTATCACCTTTAATGTTCCTCATAATGTAACTCAAGATCATATTGAGCTTACATTCCACTAAAACTTCCAGTTGCTAGCTAAACATACCTCCAATATTTTGTACTTGTGAATTTGAGTTTTTGCACCAAGACTTTACATTTATATCTATTGAATTTCATCTAAATGAATTCAGTCCAATGATCTAGGCCAGGGATCAACAAACCATGATTCATGGATCAAATCCAACTCATGCATCTAAAAAATGTAAAAAATAATTCTTACTTTGCTCATGAACTATATAAAAAAGGTGACAGACCAAATTTGACCCTTAAACTATAGTTTGCTGCTCTAGGCCTGTGGTGCCAAACTCACATAGAAACACTAAACTCTACATCAGTATCCCTGTAGGTTCCATGTTGACTTTAGAAAACCACATGTTAACATTATCTATGTTTTATATTTTCATTTTATTTTTTTTTATGTTTCCCAATTATATTTTGTCTTGTTTAGGTAGCACTAAGGAATATTGTGGGCCACGTGCAGTCTGAATGTTATGTATTCCACACCTCTTCTCTAGTCTGCCAAGGTCCTTTTAGGTCTTGACTCTGTTATCCACTGTTAGCTATCCTCAGTTAACGTATGTTAAAGAGAGTGGATAGCCAAGAAAATGTATAGATGACATACTCATCTACAAATCAGATTTACAAACCAACTCATTTGCAGAGGAGCATAAAAATCTATACTTTTTCAAGTTGTTGGGAAAAATATTAGCAGCACAAGATCAAGCATGGACTCCTAGGGTACTCCACCAGAGACATTCCGTCATGTTGATACTAAATAACTCCTAATAACAATTTTTTGTGTCTACCTATGCAACCGGCTTTGCAGCAATCTGGTTGTATTGTTGTCTAATCCATATACCTGCACCTTCCCCATGAGAATAATATGAGATAGTTTATCAAAAACTAAGTAAACTAAAGCCACAGGATCCCCCTCTTCTACTAGTTTAGTAGTCTATCCTATCAAAAAAGGAAATGAAGTTAATATGGTATCATCTATTTTTTTTTTGCAGGGGAAAGGCAGGCCAATTTGGGGTTCAGTGACTTGCCCAAGGTCACATGACTAGGACGTGTTAAGTGTCTGAGGCTGGATTTGAACTCAAGTCCTCCTGACTCTAGGGCCAGTGCTCCATTCACTGCACCACCTAATCATCCCAGTGTCACCTAATCATGATGAAGCCATTTTAGATTTATATCATTTTAGCTTTCCAGTCTAGATACTTGGCAACCATCTCTTTAATTTTTCAAGAAATTTACTTCAAACTCATTGGCCTATAGTTTTTAGACTCTATTTACTTTTTTAAAATCAGGACAAAATTCACCTTTCTCCAGTTTTGTAAAGTTTCTCTCATTTTCTATGATCTTTCAAATGTTTCTGACAGTGCCTTAGTAATCATATCTACCAGTTTTTTAAGTCTCCAAAGCTATAGTTCATCTGGGCCAGATGGCCTGAGCTCATCAAGAGCAGATAAGTACTCTCTGACTGTATCCATACTTATCATGGGCAACACCTCCATGTTCATTATTTTGTCCCATTCCTTTCCCATTCTCTTTTGCAAAAGTGAAAAAAAAAAAGATATTGAACAGTTCCACTTTCTCTGTGATCAGTTATCATTGTCCCATCCACCCGAAGCAACTATCCTATCTCTTCTTTTATTCTCATTTTTCTACCACTGTTAAAAAAAAAAACAAAACTTTAATTTCTTGTCAGCTTCCCTCATCAGACTAAGCTTATTCTGAACTTTAGCATCTCTGATACTATTTTTATGTGATCATGCCATGTGTCTATTACCTGGTCTTACTTCCATCTTCTGAACACATCTTTCTAAAACCCAAGTTGGTGGGCAAGTTCCCTGTGCATTCAAATTGGTTTTGTGAAACAAATCCCATTTCTTCCTCATTGGAATTTTTTTCCTTCATATCTTCAGAATTTCATTCTTCAACATTTCTCACTTCTCCTGGGAAGACTTTTCCTTAGGCATTTTTGTCAATGTGATCCTGCCTATCTTTCCTCTGAATTATTCAAAATCTATTTTCCCATTATCTTAGGTACATATCAAACCATGGTCAGATTTCCTCTCCTATTTAACACAGTGTCTGAAAATTAAAAACCTATCAAATTCTAGTTGATTTTTCTTGTTTTGTTGCCTTCTTTATGACAAACTCTAAAACGGAATGGGCACTTTGCCTCAAGTTTCCTAGAACTTTCTAGAAACCTGTTTCATACAATAAAAAAGGGAAAATCTTGTTTAGATTTTTCTACTCCAAATATTGTGGAGTAACACTTCACTAGTAAATAGTGTGTATTCTATTCCCATAATAGTAAAAATTCCATAGGCAGATCCCAACTAAGTTGATCAATTTTGAAGGAAATTATCAATTAATGATATATTTTATTTGCTTATCATTTTTGGCAATAATATATGTGTCCAGATCTTTGGAAATAGTTACTTTCATCATAATAATGGATCTACCAAGATTGACATATGAGACACGGTACCCCGCATATGAATAATCTTATTGAGAACTACCCTATGGTTCATAAACCATCTGCCATTCTGATGAGCTCCATGTGTCTATTGGCAAGTTTCAATTATCATCAGCACTGAAATCAGTCATGCCATCATCATAATCTCTGTGTCTTCCTCTTATGTTTTCAGACATAAAAATCTCCTTCTCTAAATGGAAGAAAGAGGAAGGGTGCCAGATTTTCAACTACTCCTTACCACCAACAACCACTCCTTACCCCAAGGGGGGTATGGTCGGTGATGAAGGCTCTGATTGTTATAAACTCTTCAAGAGTGGACAGGGGATGCCCATCATGTCCTACTACCCCGTTCTTTATACTTTCTCTCTATCTCTCCTAGTCATATCACATTTTTCCAAACATTACTTGTTTGGAAGCAAGTTTTAGAAACATTCCTCTGGGATCCATACTTGGCCTTTATCAATTCTTTCTCTATACTCTCCCCTTTGGCAATCTAATCAAGTCTTTTGGTTTCAGTTATTGCATCTATGAAAACAATGTTCAAATCTCTACATCTGTCCTGGAACTCTTACTTGATTTTCAAATACCTACCAGACATTTCCACTTGGATATCCTGCTGGGATATTAGATCCACATGTTAAATGTATGAAAGGGAATAATGTATGATAAGACTGAAAACTCAGTCAGTGACTCTTTACTATGTTGGTAATACATAGTGCCCAGGCTCTGTGTTAAGTATTGGGGCTACAAATATGAGCAACAAAAGGTAGTTGTCCTTGCCTTAAAGGAAGTTACATTCTAATGGAGAAAGACAATGCCTAAAGGGGGAGCTGAAGAGTGTTGGGAGATTGAAGAAGAAGCTAGTACTTGGGCCAGGATGTAGTGACTAAGTTTGAAGAATGAGGTTGGCTGGTCTGCGACCCCTCCCCACAATGGAGGTTCTTGGAAGAACTAATATGGGGAAAGGGACCCAGTAGAGCAAAATCAGAGGAATCTGAGGCATGATAAATTATTGCAGAGAATTAAGGTCTGGTGCCCTTCATCAAAATATAGGCTCCAAGAAGAAATGACCAATAGGAAAAGGTCCCAAGGGAATTTCTTTGGGGACTACCAACCCAAGGTGGGTTGGGCCAGGTTGTGAATGTCTAAAAAAATGGAGGAGCATGTTTTTTGACATAGAAGCAATTTTGAGCCTCTGTATTTATTGAATACAGGAGTGATATATTCAGGGATTCACTTAAAGAAAATCACTTTGGTAACTTTGTGAAGGATGAATGAGACAGGGAAACCAATTAGGGGGTTATTGCAACCAGGTGAGAAGTAATAAAGGCCTGAACAAATAGGGTATTTGTTTCAATAGAGAGAAAGTGCTGAATTTGAGAAATACTTCGAAGATAGAAGTGACAAGATTTCACAATTAATTCGTTAGGTAGGATGTGGAAAAGTAAAGAGATGAGGATAATACTGAGTTTTCAACCCTGGAAGGTTAAAAAGATGAATAAAATAGAAAGTTTGGAAGAGATTCAGGTTTAGGGGGAGGCTGATAAGTTCTGTTTTGAACATGTTGAGCTGTCTCTAAGACATTCAATTTGAAATATTCAATAGTGCAAGTGTTGATTGGGGATTGAAAGGAGAGATATTGGGGCTTGATACATAAATTTGGAATTCTTTGGCATAAAGATAGTTAAACCACTGAAGCTGATGATTCCACCAAATGAGAAAGTGTAGAGAGAGAAAGAAGACTGAGCCTTGGAGAGAACATTAAAGTATATCCACAGTACTAAATGGTGAGGCAGCAAAAGAAACTGAGGAAGTATGATTAGACAGGAAAGAGGAAATTCAGAGAGAATGCTTTCACAAAATCCCAGATTGAAAAAGCTTAGCATCAAAGCTAAAAAGCTTGAGAAGCTGACTCCATGGTGAAAGTGCAAGCTGAATTAGATGAGACCAAAATCATTTTGCACAATACCATGGAGTCTTTGTTAGAAGGAAGAGAAAAGTTAGCTGACTGGGTGTCCAAATCAGAAATTCTAGGAACACAATCCAAAGCCTTCTAAAAACAGCCCAGAAACAAAAGTCATGCTGTGAGATCATGTGACTCCCCCCAACCAGTGATGACCAATTTCTGGAAACTGGATGTCATTCATGTTGAGAACTGTAAAGCACCCAAGAAAGAAGAAACCAACTCAAATGGTATCCTGAAATGGGAATGTTCCATTTCAGATTTCAGTTACTGGAATGAGCTGAGGGTGGGTGGGAGGGACTTCAGAGAGATTGTTGTATGCCTAAGTGTGGAAAGATAATATAAGCCTCAAAAAGATCATACTTGCGGCAGAATGAAACAAAAATTCTCAATGACTCCTGTAGGTGCTGAATGGCTCATTTTTCTGATAAATTTCCTAGGAGGGATTTGATGGGCCCCAACTTCTACAAAACTGCATATGAAAGTCAGGACCAAATCTCTTCTTGATTCTTTTTTTTGTTTTGTTTTGTGTTTTTATTTTATTTTTTATGTTATATTATATTATATATATGTATATATAATATATATATTATAATAACACCAGAAGTAACTCCAGATGAATACTATACAATTAAAGACAAATGGGAATTTTGCCACTATGCAGAGCTTGGGAGAAGACTTCCTTAGTAGCTGAGGAAAGTGAGCTCTGGTGACTCATGTGTGGATGAGGGTCCTCTTTCCTTCCCTTCCTCAGATCAATCATGAAGGTTCTTTTAATTTTGAGTAGACCCCTTACCATCTTTGTCCTCAGGGAAAGTATAAGCCTTCTCAAAAGAGAAAAAATTGAAACTTTGAGATCTTGACAAGTCAGTGGAAATGTTTTATAGTGAGAAACAAAGAACATACCTCAAATAACCTAACACTTCTTTGCATCCTCACAAGCTTTGTTTTCTAACTTGTACATGTGTTTGCATTTCTTCCAGTGCTGCCTTATAGTGGGGCCCATGATCTGTCCTGACAAACTTGTCCATAAAGTTGTTTAGAACTTATAGGGGGTGGGGAACAATGAAAGAAGCTCAAATATATTTAATGGTGTAAGCAGGCACTGATTATCCTACCCAGCATATCTAGAAATGAAGCAAAGTAGGGCACTTTATTAAAGCTTGTTAATTTGAGGACAGTTGGCTGTGTGCATCTTTTGGGGCTAGGGTCTCCAACCAGCATTGCCTCTTGAGCAGCCCCTCACATCATTGCATTGACTTAACTTTAATATTTTAATTATGGTCCAAAATAGTGTGTCCTTTAGCCACTCTTCCAAATGATTTTTTTTTTTGCATTGAAAGTTGACCTTAGTACTCTTATCCTTCTTGCCATATGACTGCCTTAGAAACTTACCCGTTTTGCTGAGTCCTAATGAAAAAGGAGAATGTCTTTGAGATTCCCAGACTGCCATCTGCTGATTTATACCAGGAAAAGTGTTCCAACTATGCCATGGCATATCTGACCTTGTCCTGGGGCTGACAGACACATTTCAGAGTCTCCCAGCCTGGCAGAGACAGGGTGCTCAATCCTCTGTAAATGCAGAGGATATTATCTGGCCTCCTTTGTTCTTAAAAGTAGCTTTTTGTATAAACATAGGCCCTGCTCTGTCTGTGGCCCCTTCAGTGCCTAGCCCCCCAAATGTAACACGGCCTCACTTGGCATTAACAGGATCTTGGCACTGTTGACCTAATGAGCTACATTTACTTCTGCTTATTGTTCCTTGGGGCCTTAGATTTGCCTTCTTCTTCCCTTTTAAGGTATTGAAACCTAAGGGAGTCAAGCAACCAGGCAGGAATGCTCAGGTGGTCAGATTAGGGTGTTATGAAGTCATCTTAAGCAATCTTGGCCCCTGGACAAATGTTTGTTGCCACATCTAAATAGGATGTGTATGAGTTGCTTTTTTGTTATTGTTGTGCAGTATTTTCCATAGGCAGAACAATTCAGGTACCAAAACTGGGCAGCAAAGAGAGTCTAAACTTAATGCTGTCCTGCTACCATGGAAGCCCTCGGTCAGCATGATCATAGATCATCTGGTGAGCATCTTTTATTTGAATATTAGTTGGGGGTTCTTCCCAAGAAATTGCCTCCTTTGGCTTAGCCTGATGAAGGTAAAGACCACAGAGGGCCTAGACTAACTAAGATCTGTGGGCCCATATAGTGCACCAAGTCAAGCATTCACTGGCCCTGTGTACTCTTTTCAAGATTAGTATCATCTTAAATCTCAACTGGCATAAAATTTCCTGGAGAATTTAGGTTATTGGAGTAACAAACTAAACTACAAATGTTTTAGTGGATACCTTTCCTTGCCGTTGCAATTGGCAACAGGATTTCTCTGGAAATTATGATGGCTGATAGGTAATAGTACCTACTACAAAAATGGCCTAACAACATTATTCTTCCCTCTGCCACAAGATATGATCACACCAATACTGATGAATGGGGTCACCTACAACCTCAAGTTCGTCAGACTTTTCAAGGAGTGCCCTTGGTGGCTGCCCACCCAACATTGCTAACTCCATAGACTTGTGGCCATGCTGATCATTGTCTTTTCTTACAGAAATTTATCTGGCATAAAGTAATTGCCACAAAAAAAGCCAAAAATACCCCAAAACTTCCTCATTAAGTAAAGACTCAAAACATTTAACCAAGTCAAGAGACATGGCAGCCAAGGGTAGCACCAATTTAGAATACAAATTTATTTACATAGCATTAAAGACAAAAACAGTAGAAACTTATAGGCAATATCACATCGTTAAGCAGTGAAGAACAGTGAAAGGAAAGATGAGTCTGCCAAAAGTATGGCATGATGCCCAGCTAAACCAGATCATCCTAATTGCACAGTGCATTTATCACTGTGCCTGAAACATAGTAGGTATTATATAAATATTAACTGTTATTATTATTGATGTTTGTAGATGAAAATAGAAGTGTGTCAACAAACAAAAACAAATGGAGGGAATCTATTACAATTTTGAAAGTCAAAATGTTTTATTATGACAATAGAAATATGACGTCTGGACTCAAACATAACAGTCTTTTTGTGATAAATGAGGAAGTGGAAATAATATTAAAGATAACAAAGTTATCTGGATCAGACATATGTATAAAAGGCATCTGTGATGTGGATGAAAACATTGCAGGACTGATTTTTTAAGATATCTGAGAGTAGAAACAAAAAAAGTGAAAGTGAAAGTGAAATCGATCAACTTACATCATTAATTAAATGAAAGAAAATAAAAAGGGAAAAGAAAGAAGAAAGAGAGGAAGAGGAGGAATAGTAGGAAGAAGAGGAGGAAGTTTAGGAAAAGGCAAGGAAAGAAGAGGAAGAGGAAAAGGAGAAGACAACAATGACAGCTTGGAAAATGGAGGTACAATATTATTGCACATAAAAGGCAATTGAGAGGACTTTAATGATCACCAACGTATGTGCCAATTTCGTTATCTCCATAAAATCTTTCGGAGAAAGTCAGTGCAGCACAACAGATCAATAGTCGGCTTCAGAATCAGGAAGTCATGAGTTCAAATCATACATCTGACGCATACCAGCTGTGTGACTCTTGACAAATCACTTAACCTCTCAATGCCTTCAGTCAGTTCCTTAAGACTAAAAGTGACAGAACACTTGCTAATAAGCATTGACAGAGCACATTCCTCACCAGAGAGCTCCTAGCCTGACACCATTAAAATCATAGGTCAGGGAGGTGGGGGAGCCAAGGGAAGAGGCAGGGAATTTAATCTTTCTGAGAATGACATGAATAAAAGTGGAATAATCCCACGTGAATTTTTAGGAGAGAACAATCAGACATTGAGAGTTTCTTACAACAGGTCATGTTTTATCAATGACTCAATATCCCATTGCTTTCATGATTTGTGGATTACTTTTAAAAGCACTCGATTCAACAGAGTAAAATAGAGCCTTAGAGGGTCTTCTCCACAAGGCGTTCCCCATTCTTATGTTAAGATTTTATGTACTTGAGAAATATAACAATAGAATTATCTTTGTTCAACTCTGATTATAAATATCAAGGAAGACACAAAAGAAGAAAATTTTTATTCACCAAACATGGTTAGCTATTGTCATGGAATGTCCTGTACCGCCTCCAAATAGAATAGGAATTCTCCATAGATCAGGAGTACTTTTTTTTTTTGGAGGTTAAGTGACTTGCCCAGCTAGTACGTGTGTCAAGTGTCTGAGGCCAGATTTGAACTCAGGTCCTTGTGACTCCAGGGCTGGTGCTCTCTTTACTGTGACACCTAGTCACCCCTACTTATTTTTTTAAATAAATTTATTTCTTTTTAGTTTACAACATTCAGTTCCACAAGCTTTTGAGTTCCAAATTTTCTCCCCCTCCTTCTCTTCCCCCACAAAATGACATGCAATCTAATGTAGATTCTACATATACTTTCACATTAAACATATTTTCATTTTAGTCATGTTGTAAAGAAGTATAACCAATGGAAAGAACCATGAGAAAAAAAGAAACAAAGCAAAAAAAAAGAAAAGAGAAAGCAAATAGTTTGTTTCAATCTGCATTCAGGCTCTATAATTCTTTCTCTGGATGCAGACAGCCTTTTCCAACATGAGTAACCCAGAGCCACCCTTGAACCCTGCACCATTGAGAGGAGACAAGTCTGTCAAAGTTAATCATCACAGATACAATGTGTCTGTAGTTGTGTACAATGATCTCCTGGTTCTGCTCCCCTCACTCAGCATCAGTTCATATAAGTCTTTCCAGGTTACTCTGAGGTCCATCTACTTTTCATTTCTTATAGCACAATATGATTCTATTACATTCATATACCACAACTTATTCGGCCATTCCCCAATTGATAGTCATCCTCTTGATTTCTAATTCTTTGCCAAGACAAAAAAAGCTGTCATGAATATTTTTGACATTTGGGTCCTTTTCACATTTGTATGATCACTTTGGGATACAGCCCTAGGAGTGGTATTGCTGGGTCAAAAGGGTATGCACATTTTTTTATAGTCCTTTGGGCAAAGTTTCAAATTGCTCTTCAGAATGACTTCATGAGTTCACAACTCCACCAACAATGTATTACTGTACCAATTTCCCCACATCTTCTCCAGCATTTATAATTTTCCTCTTTTGTAAGAACAAAAGGTCCAAAATATCAAGGGAATTAATTAAAAGACATGCTAGGGAAGGTGGCCTAGTCATATCACATTTATAAAGCAATAGTCATTAAAACTACTGTCTAAGAAGTAGAGTGGTGGATCAGTGGAATAGATTAGGTACACAAGACACAGTAGTCAATGACTATAGTAATCTACTGTCTGGTAAACCCAAAGACTCCAGCTCCTAGAATAAGAACTCACTATTTAACAAAAACTGCTGGGAACACTAGAAAATAGTATGGCAGAAACTGGGCATAGACCAATATCTTACATTGTATACCAAAATACAGTCAAAATGGGTTCACAATTTAGATAGGCTGATTATATAAGCAATCTGGGAAAGCAAGGAATAGTATATCTGCCAGACTTATGAAGAAGGGAAGAATTTATGACCAAACAAAAGATAGAGAGCATTACAAAATGCAAAATGGATAATTTTGAGTATATTAAATTGAAAAGTTTTTGTACAAACAAAACCAATGCAACCAAGATTAGGAGGGAAGCAGAAAATTGGAACAGAATTTTTACCAGTATTTTTGATAAAGGCCTCATTTCTAAAAATATACAAAGAAATGAGTCAAATTTATAAGAATACAAGTCATTCTCCAATTGATAAATGGTCAAAGAATATGACCAGGCAGTTTTCAGAGGAAGAAATTAAAGATATCTATAATCATATGAGAAAATGCTCTAGATCACTATTGATTAGAGAAAAGCAAATCTTTTTTTAAATCCTGGTCCATTTGCCAGTCTGGTGAAACTTCCGGACACATTTTCAGAATAATCATTTTAATTCACATAATAGAATATGTAAAATTGTGAAATTACAAAGGAAGTTAATTATATTGAAATATAATGTATCCTGTTCCAATTTGTTTGTCTCATGAAACCTATGGACACTTTTCAAAATAATCATTTTAAATGCATAAAACAGAATATAAAAAATTAAAATGGAAACCAATTATATTGAAATACAGTTATCAGAGATGAGTCTGGTAAAATGGCAGAGTAGGTCAGAAAACTTTTGGTTCTCCAAATTTTCTCCACCAAAAAAAAAGACAGAACATCACCTCAAAGGGAATAGTGGGAATAAACAAAAGTCTGGGTAAAATAGTTGTCCTCCTAGGACAATTTGAGATGACCCCAGGAAAGACCTAACCCCAAGGGCTAGAGCTTCAGCATGGGTGAAGTGCAAACCTCTCCAGGCCTACTCCGCAGAACAACAAGCCCTGGGAGCAGCTGAGGTTGGCAGTCAGCCTCAGCCTTAGGAACTTTCATCTCACCGATAGGCCAAGTAGGAGAAAATTGAAGGACCTTCCACTGTTGATGGATGCCAAGCACAGCTGTGCTGACTAGACTTACCAGTCTATTACTGAGGGAAGAAGAAGCTAGTACATACCTGGAGATTGCAGTAGCAGAAGGGTGGGGACCCTGCTGGCTGTGGACACTAGCAGGAGAGCAGAGTAACTAGTTTCAGTTCCAAGACAGAGAAGACAGTTGTAGTTTGCAGCTACCAGAGAGACCACAGGTAGCAAGATCATTTGCCAGAGACAGTGGCTGAGGACCCCAGCCATAACTTAGGAGTAGAAAGGAGAGTCCAAGGTTGGGCCCCGAGACAGACCACAAAAAATAACAGTAAGAAGGACCTGAGGCTTGGGGCATCATTCCCCTTACCTCAGGACTACAATTCAATCACACAATAGCTGCCAAAAAACCCAAAATAAAACAAACAAGCAAACAAATAAATAAACAAAAGTAAGCATAGGGGAAAGAACCCAACCATAGATAGTTAGTTTTCTATCACAGATGATAGAAAAGATTTGGGTTCATATTCAGAGGAAGACAATAGAGCTTTTTAAAAAGTCACTCCTTTTTTGCTTTTTTTTTTTTTTTGGAGGGCAATTGGGGTTAAGTGACTTGCCCAAGGTCACATGGCTAGGGGTGTGTGTGTGTGTGTGTGTGTGTGTGTGTGTGTGTGTGTGTGTGTGTGTGAAGTGTCTGAGGCCGGATTTGAACTCAGGTCCTCCTGACTCCAGAGCCAGCACCCTATTCATTGTGCTACCTAGCCACCTCAAGTCATTCCTTTTTCAATGAGAAACATCAAATGGTTTCAAGCACAAAATTCTTGGAAGAATTTAATTAACTCATACAAATGAAGCACAAAAGGAAAAATTTATACAGAAGAAGCTAGTAGGTAGGAGGGCAGGTAGTGCTGGAACCTTACTCTCATTGGTAATGGGTCAAAGAGGGAACATATATATCTAGAAGGGTATAAAAGTCCTCTAAATTCAGAAAGAAATGAGGGAGCAAGGCAACAGAATGATGGGGAGAGGACAGGGGAGGGACCTTTGGAGGGATGGGAAGGAACAGGAGGGGAAGGAAGCAGGTAGGAGTAAAACAGAAGAGTGAGGATGGATAGGTAAATAGGGTGAGAAGGATAGTGGAGAAAATAGGAAGCAAGAAAATACACAAGTAACTGTAGTTTAGAATGTGAATGTGGTGAATTTACCCATAAAATGAAAATAGATAGCAGATTAAAAATTGAATTCAACAATACATTGATTTCAGAAAACACTATAAAAATGAGAGAAGCACAAAAAAGATAAAGGGCAGGAGTATAATTTATTATGTAAAAACAAGCAGGGGGTACTAATCATGATCTTAAAGTTAACATTTAAATAGATTTAATCAATAGAGAAAAATGGAGAAACTACATTATGTGTCAACAATATTATCAAATATTATTTATGCCATTTAAAAAAACTAGACAGTATAAAATACCTGAGTGTATACCTACCAAAATAAACACAGGAACTATATGAACATAAGCATAAATACTTTTTATGCAGATAAAATCAGTTCTAAATAATTGTCATAATATTTATTGTTCCTGGGTAACTAACAGCAATATAATTTTATTATTATTATTTTTTTTTGCTTTCTGGAAGGGGGAGGGCAGGACAATTGGGGTTACGTGACTTGCCCAAAGTCATATGACTAGTAAGTGTTAAGTGTCTGAGGCCAGATTTGAACTCAGGTCCTCTTGACTTCAGGGCTGGTGCTCTCTTCACTGTGCCATGTAGCCACCCCAACAATATAATTTTAAATGACAGTTTTACCCAAACTATTTGTTCAATGTAATCCCAATTAAATTACTAAAAAAATCTTACTGAGCTAGAAAAAATAATAACAAAGTTCATTTGGAAGAACAAAAGGTTGGAAACTTCAAATAACCCAGGGAAAAAAAGATGTGAAGGAAGTAATTCAGTAGACTCAGACCTTAAACTATATTATAAAGTGAGAACATTGTTGAAGTATAAAATGGATAATTTTAATTACTTTAATTTAAAATGTTCTTGTATAAATAAAGTCTATGCAATCAAGAATAGAAGGAATGAAGAAAATTGGAGGAAAAAACTTGCATAGACAATCTCTCAGATAGGATATGATAGCTTTGGAGTATTTTGTGGTGTAGGAAAACAATGAGCTGACTGATTTAGAAAAAACACATGAAGACTGGGATGAATGAAGGAAGGTGCTATCCATCTGCAGAGAAACAGATGACAAGTGGAAATACACATAGTACGGTCTTACATATATGTGTATGAGTGTTTGTATGTATATATGTGTATATTTATAGATATCTATGTATATCTCTATATATCCACACTTAACTGTACCCTTCTTTAGGGTGGGGAGTTGGAGGGAGGGGGAAAATAAAAGTAAAAAGCAAACAACAGAGAACAAAAAAGACCTTCAAAGGAAGCAAAGCGGGGCAGCTTTGAAAACAACGTGTAGTATTTATTATATAGGTTTTCTTGAAATGGAAATGTATTGTTTTTATATTAAATCCTCTCATGTTCTGCTGTGTACATTTCAATGGTTTTTTCTTATTTTGTGTTTAAGCTTAGAATAAATAATAAATTTCACTAAAAATGAAAAAAATACAATTATCAAAACAAAATTTAGGTTCGTAGGTCCCAGGCTAAAAATCTGGGATCCTCCAGTTGCCTCAATTGAATTTAGATTTCATTGGTGAGTTGAATAATAATTACTAGCTCAAATTTACATCACAGTGTACATACATTATCTCATTTGATACTTACAACAGCCTCATGAAGTAAAGGCTGTTATAATTGCCATATGGAAGATGAGAAATATGGGTGCACTTCATTCTGTTCTTTGCATCTCCAATGCTTACAAGTTTCTTCCTGACACAAAAATCATATCATGCTAAAGTTAGTATTCTTCTGGTGGTGTTCTATGGCTGTGAGTCATTAAATCATGGAGTATCATAAGGTCTAAAAAAAAAATCTCCAGTAAGCTAAATGAAAATAGAAAGATGCCCAGGGCCCTTAAGGGGGCTGCTTTATGTCACTTAATGGGGACTTGAATTCAAGATGGGCCATAAAAGAGATATTCTACCAAAGGTATGTTGAACAGTTTTTAAAAAATGGATCAATCATGTAGAGAGAGCAAGGGAATACAGATGGATAGCCCAAGTGCTGTTTTAGTAGAATGTTAAGAGACCTAGATGAAAGACTATGGTGATTTGAGTAAAATTTCTGTAGCTTTTGGGTAATGACCCAGATATGACATTGATGATAATAATACAGGATAAGAAGGTATAAATAATTGTAATCTGCATTGTGGGAGATAATTTAATGGAAGACATGGCTCCACTGAGTTATTCAATTATTTCTTGGTAACAATTCTGAGAACCAAGTAGTGAAAACATTGTTGTACACATTTTAGAAAAGCACAGAATGGTGAAAAAGTCACCCAAAATTAAACAGCTAGGCAATATTGGAACTGCAATTTAAACTAAGCTCTTCTGACTCCAAAACCAGTTATCTTTTAAAGGAAATTAATTTGAAGGCCTTTAATTTTCCTCAAATCACAGGCCACAGGTGTTTGTTTGCCATGTATTTGTCTAAGGCTATTTCTGGTTGCAGACAGCACTATCTCTGACCAGGTTAGTGACAGGCAGAAGGAAGCTTTTAAAGTTGGCCATTTTCATAGCTTCACTGTATCACCATTATTAACTTAGCTCGTAGGCAATTTATGGATGGCTCAAGTTTCTGTAACTTAAAGGTCACTGTTCTTTAATAAAAGGCTAAAGACTATTATCATTTATCTGCTTTCTTTTAGGGCTTCCAGTTGGAAACACAGAAGGATAACATTAAATTAAAATTAAATTTAAAATTAAAGACCTGGTAACATTAAAAAGAACTTTAAATATGTTTTTAAAATTATTTTACTAATAATTTTGAGGGTTTTATATCACATTTATTTCAAAATATGTCCCTTCTATTTCCCACTTTTAATAAATCATCTCTCATAGCAAAAATCTAAAGGGGAAAAAAAATAGTTGAGCAGAACTAACTAGCCCTTAGTAGCTCAAATTTATATAGTGCTTTATAGGGTTTACAAAACACTTTACAAATGATCACATTTTATTCTTGCAATAGCCTTCAGAAATAGATGGTATTGTTATTACCATTTTACATATGAGAAACCGGGGCAAACAGAGATTAAATGACTTGCCCAAGATCACAGAACCCGTTTCTGAGGTCAAACTTGAACTCAGGCCTTATTTACTCCTGGCCCAGTTCTAACTTGTTATGGGAATCTAAAGATCTTCCCTGCCCCTAGGCCCTTTGCTGAAGTGGCTACGTGACTTTGAGGACCCTTGGATATTTGAAAGTATACTCTGTTCCCTAATAGGCTGAATGTGGTCACGTGGAGCCTGTGGCGCCAGGCTTGTTTTCCAGGAATGCCCATGCCTTGTAGCTTTGTGATTGGGCAGTGGGTCTA